>VXAU01003649.1:451399-504774 GCA_013399695.1 Formicarius rufipectus
AAAAAAAAAAAAAAAATAAAATCCCACCCCCCCCAACATTCTATGAAATCATCCTTCTTTCAGTTGAGACTCCTGGCCTTCTCCAGGCAGCTCTGCAGGGCGTACGGGCTGCTGGGGCTGCTCCACAGGGAGTCACAGCTCTCTGCTGTTTCCTGGCTTGTACTTGGGGTGAAATAACCTGCCTGACACCTACAGTATGCTCCTTTTTCCTGCATCTGTCATCCAAGCAGTGTTATTGCTGCTCTTCTTACCGTCTGTTTTTCCAGATGGGCTTTAACAAGAGCATGGGGCCTCCTCGGTTCTTTGGGATAATAATTAAAATTTAAATGTCACAAATACTGACCTTCACAAGAAGGTTCTGGATCGTTAGACCCAGATTTGGATTTCCCAGATAGATAGGTTTCTGCAGGGCTTTATGAGGTGTGAGTGGATGAGATTACCTCACTCCAGGATTTCCGTACTGGCTGGTTCCTAATGTGCTGGTATTGGATAGTTACCTGTTCAGCTCTCAGACCAGTTTGGGTCAGAAGCTGAGGTTTCAAGCACTCCCACATGCTGTAGGAAATGTAAGGATTAGGCTGAAAAAAAGATGGACATGTACAGAGTTTTATGCTCAGAGAAACCTTTCCCAGTTCTCATCCTCTGCTCAGCTGTCTTCCCAATCTTCTCCTACTCTTTTTTGCCCCTCCTTCAGGGTTCAACACAAGATTTTGATTCCTTAGCTCCAAGTAGTGGCAAAACAAGACATAGGACTTCTCTGGGCATCAGATATTATATCCTGAGTCTGACCCTTTTCCATTGGGACCTACTATTTTTTCTAAGACCTTCCTTCTGGCAGCAAGACCTTTCTAAGGTTTGCCTTCGAGTAAAAGCAGGATACAAAACTCATGCACTTCCTGACCAGACAGGGCAGCATCAAGCACAGTCTCCTCTAGATGGCCACAGAAGCTTGGAGGGGATCAGTGTAAAATGCTGCCTGCACAAGAGGCACCATTAACACTGGGGTGGTTCCCCATGCTACCAAACCATTGTTGGCTCTGGAATTAATTGTTGCCTCCAGAATTAAGTCAGCAGGTGTAATTCTGTGGGGCAGACCATAAAAACCAGGTTGTGACATTGTGTCTTTTGCCTGATGCAATGGACTAGATCTCAGGAGACCAATGATTATTTAAGCTTTGCACTGCAACTGGCTTGCTAAGCCCTTCTCATTCACCCTAAGGTGGTCTGAGGAGAAGTGACTTCATGTGCTATGGGCCCAAGTAAACCTACACACAGATACACACCAGCAGGTCCCAGATACACATGCATACATACAGCTATCTGTGTACAGAGAAGCTTTTCTTTCCATACAGTATTTTCCTTTCTTTAACAACAATATGTGTCCTTTTTCTGTTTCCACATGGGCAAAATCAGGCCTCACAGTCCCAAGACATCAGTAGCTTGTAGGTATAGCTCTGGGAGCATTTTAAAAGATAACAAAAGCCCTTTATTCGGTCTCCTTTCTAGCTTGCCTTGTTCTCTACTATCTCAATAAGAATTTCCTTCTAGCATTAGGAGGCTAGCACAGTGTAAGAAATAAAAAATATGCTGCCATTTAACATGTCTATTCTACACTAAAGACTGAGATTTAAAGATGCTTTCGCATTCTAAACACCCCAAGAAGCAAATTCAACCCAGCTGGCTCAGCAGTCAACAAATAATTACTTTACAGTGGTAGACTGTCCAGTGTCCCAGGACTTGATACTGGATTCCATATACAGCTTTACAAAACAAACAGCATTTGTGTATTCTTAGCACTCTATCAGTTTCATTATTCCTGATTTGAATGCCTTATAAATGAACCGCCTTTTTGCTGGCCTTATAAGCACACCCAAATGATTGCTGAACTCCATATTCAAGAAAGGCCAAGGGATTTCCACATAGCCAACATTTTACAATGCCTTACATTTTTTCTGAAGGATTTTAGAAAACAAAAACAAAAACAAACAAACAAAAACAGAAACAAAACAANTAAAAAATGGCCAGTATTGTTGTCTATGGGAAATTAGAATTAAGAAAAGCTGAGCAACTTGTACAGCCACGCACAGCATGGGGAAGGAGTAAGAAGAATGCATTTGCTTAACCTTAGGTTCACAACTGTTTTGGACAGTTACTGTTCCTTGGCTCTTTGCAGTAGTTCTTTTTCCAGTATCTGCTCTCACTGTCTCCACCTCAAAGGCCTCTCAGATTCATAGGGGTTTATACTTGTTTTTGAATTGATAACTTAGGACATGATGTTCAGGGCATCCTTTCAGGCCTTTTGCCTAATAAGACCTCAGCAAAAATAGGATTACGTACAGTTTTGTCTCTCATATGTGCCCAAATAATTTCTTCAGGTGATACAGTATTTGGAAAAAAACAACTTATTTGTAAGACTTTGCTCAAAATGATAGAGAGAAAAGAACAGGATCAAAAAAAAACAAACCAGAGCGATGGAACATGGAACATGGTTCTTATATGAGCACTGTGAACATTTACTCACTACTGCATGTTTTCATATGATAGAAAAATATTATTCTATTAACCTTGAAAGTCCAATTTTCCCATAAGTCAAAGCTCACCAAGACTATTGTTCACAATGAGGATCCTGCTGAGCCCTTTCAAGAGATTTTATGGTTCCCTTAATTTTTGTTAAAAATTCAACTATATCTTTCTCCGAAAGCTCTTCTTCCTCCAGGGTTCTGCTCCTCCTTCTCTGTATGGGCTCTTCACCGTCCCTGGAGATTTTTAAGATGAGATTGGATGCGATATTTAATGCCATGATCTAGCAATCACAGTGCTGTTGGATGAAGGGTTGGACTTGATGATCTTGGAGGTCTCTTCCAACCCAGCTGAGTCTATGATTCTTTATTCCTTTTCCTTTCCTCAGCTGAACTCAGGCTAGTAGTCCCATAAGGGTTACTTTCATTTAGTTTTTTGTTACAACCCCTTTTCATATCAATGCTTTGAAATATATTGCCTATTGTAATCTTCAAAATATGCTGCCCTTTATTTGCTTCATGAAACTTCTCTGCTTTGTAGTGTCAGCTAGCAAACAAAATATAAAAAGTACCTTCAAGGTGTTTGTAGCCTTTGAGCTTAAGAACAAGGATCAGTACCAAGACTACTAAGTGGTACGTACATGTTCACCCTCAAAAAAAAATTTGTGTAATATTATGTTCTGGGTTTTTTTCAGCTCTACATTCATTTTGCAGATAATTCTTTATTTTTAGCCTGACCCTACAAGTACCCTTGCTAAAATATTTTGTTTTAGGGAGCTTGAGATAAAGGATAGCGACAAAAAGTATCAATAGATTATGTCATGCAGATCTATTTGTCAGTTTGCCAGTCACAAATACATTCAGTTAAATTATCTGTAGGAGAAATTATTTCAGAACTCAGGTCAATAATGGAAATAATTTTTCCAAGCTGTCTAAAACAATGAACACAAAAATTGTTTGTAAGACTGTTTTCTTTGAAGGGAAAGATTTAAGGGCTTTGCAACAGAAGAGAAAGATCACCTTTATTATCATAGCAACAAATCCAGAACCCTCTTTCACCTATCTGTGATGAAAAGAAACTCACAGAAAGGAACTCCACAAATTCTATTCCCTTTGCACGTTTCTAAAGAGTTATAAAGAGTTACATAAATAGTTATAAAGTGCTATCATTTTTACCTATATATGGATTTTTCCTATGTATGGATAGATCTGTCCTATGCTGTGTCCACCTAGCGATATCTGAGTAATCAGAAAATGGTTAAAGCAGAGAATAACATGGCTAATGAGCTATCCAGGCCTCCAGGAGTAAGGAATAATGTTTGGTACCATTTGGTAAGCACCTGGCTGTCTAGAGGATGCTAGTCCATCTCCCTGCCGAGGGGCTGTTGTGGTGCAGTACACACCGGCCAAGGAGCCCTAGATGGACTTAGAGAAGGTTCATTTTCTAGTGTTGCTGGAGACCACTTAGAGATTAACAAAGGCAGGATTGCCTTGCCAGTTTATTCGTTCCTGTCAAGAAGGCAAGCTGTTATTTTGAAAGGAGCTAACGACACGATGGCGAAAACCATATAAGCTGAACAGAAACTTCCCCTGTATCCTCCAGCCAACTGTAAAGTCAGCCAGCAGAAATCTTGGAAATGGTACAAGCCTTCCTGCATTGAGAGCACTCAGGTTTGGGTGCCAAGAATAAATCTCACTCTGAGGGAAACCTCTGAAGTAACTGCTGTTGACTGAGCTGTTCCTGGCTGTGAAGGCAGAGTTGAGTGTGGCAACAGTGTCGTGCCATACGAGATGCTGCATCCTCCCTGCCCCCCTTTGCACCAGATTTTGGCTTACTTGTCAATGTGAGAAGAGAAAGAGATGGTGCTGTCCCCCTTCCTTTACCTCAGACTGGCAGCTGTGGGTCTCTCCTTTGGTTTACTCCAACTACTCTGTGCTATCCCAGAAAGCTGAGACAGTCATAAACACCATTTAACTGATTGATTAAGTCAGTTCACAGCTGCTTTTCATCACCAGAATTTTGCAAAGCAACCATTGGGTCTAGGCCACTATTTTGAGTCCCTCTACCAAGGACAAAGGCAGCTTTGGGCCATACTGGCACCCAAAGAAGGGCACAGTACTGGGGAGGTTGGTGCATTGACCAGGAACACTCTGCAAATAATGCTGGGTAGGGACCTTTCTCAGATATAAGATTGGAGCATAGTTTCTGTAATGCTTTCTGCATGTTGTACACCTGTATTTCATTGAACAAGGTGCAACATACTTTCAACTTAAATTTAGCTACTGGAGAAAAGCAAGAACTATATAATTCATGAAAGAATCAGAATTCAAGTCAGGGCAGTTCATGCTAAAATACTCTGCCTTGTGCAATGTCATAAACCCCTTGGCTAATGGACACATAATCTAGCAATTCCTATCCACAGATCCTAGGAAAGATCCAGCTAGTATTTCCTTGAAGACATATTAAATTGCAGTCCAGTCCAATGAACTCCCTTTCCTAGTTCCTTAAGCCAGGTTCCTAGTTAAAACTCCTACTGACGTTACTCAGCTTGGATGAGTGAGGAATGAATAAGGCCAGTGGGATTTAGCTTTCTGAGAATCATGCTCAGTCTCCTTTCTCCTGTGTCCAGGGTCTTCTGAATTTAAAATCTTTCTCACCACCTGGTCAAGGGTGATATATAACCTCTCTTCATAAATGTATTCCAAGTCACTGAGACAACCACTTGTTTCCTGTGTTATTTATTTTAGGTTACTATGGCCATAGTAACCATATACAAATTTAGGATATTGCAAACACAGTAACAAGAAATTATTCATAAGGTGTATTTAGCACACAAAAAAACTCCAAGAAACCAACCAAACAACCAAAAAACAAAAAAAAAACAAAACAAGCCCCCCCCCAAAAAAAAAATTAGGCAAACTAAAACAAAAACAACAAACCAAAACAAAGAAATAAAAGGCAAAATAAACAGAGAAAAATAACCAAAGAAAAAAATTAAAACCAAAATTAGAATTAAATGATCTCCTACATATTCTGGCTGTAAAACAGAAATTAAAATACACTCTTCTGTTGGTTTTATTTGACAAATCTCAGGCATAACTGTGATAATTTTATTTCTCTTCATCATCTCCATATCCCAAGGCACTGTATAATTTCCTCCACGCTGAATGATATGTAAGATTGCCAAAGAGTTTCTTCACTGGAGGTTCTCCCTTATAGGAAGAACCACATTTTTCAGGAGTATGGATGCAATCCTGAACCAAACTTGGGGACAGGCATGAACTTGCAACTCTGGCTGTCCTGTGACTGTACTGTTTAGTCCATCAACTACATCAGTACTGGTATTTCCAGTTTGATGAATTTTGTCAGCTGGGACCTGTTTGCAGCCTTGAAGTTGCCTTTAAAGTTGGCTAGATGGTGCTAGAACATGCTGCTGTATTACACTAAACGAGCATATGGCTCATACTCTCCTTACTGCTGATCAGAGAATACATAAAACTTGGGTTTACACTTAAAAATTGTAAAATGAGTCAGTTCTGTAGTTCAGCACTGCACCAGAAATTATTAACAGTGCACCATTAACCAAATATTTAGTTGATTTTAAGGATAAAAATTTTTTACAATGCAAATTTTAAAAAAATCTCTTCCACTGCCATAGGGAACAGCTACTTGGCAATGTACTGGTGCTTTGTATCTCTGAAGGTTATTTTGTCTTCCTTAATAAAGGAATTTGTACCAGTTGTTCAGATTAATTTTCCTTGCTGCCACACATCTTGACCCTTGACCTCCCAAACTGTCTTTGCAGGGTGGTTCTCTGTTTTGCCTTGTTTGTTTATTTGCAACTCACTTGGGTACACTGACTCGAAGAAAAGTGATTTAATTGATATGGGAGAGCTGCAGAGACGGTTGAGCACAGCCTGAATTTATATTTTCATTTGGCTGGTCATAAAATTGGTTGCAATTCAAAATGAATATGTCATTCCACATCTCACACTCTGTTCTGTGGACAGCTACACATGCATAGCAACAGCTGAAATGAAAATGTAAAGTCTCAGAGGATATTTAACCTCCAATATTTTCAGCCTCTCTTATCACCACTGACCCCAGATTGCATACTGACCTTTTCATAGAGATAAAAAAAAAGTTTGAACTGCTGAAAAATGAGTTACAGCAAATAACACCTATACAGTCATCATATTATGCTTCTAAGGAAACAGTTGCTAGTATTCTATAATTGGCTTTGGGAAGATGATTTGGACCTTTGCTGGTGTGTGCTGACTGTGTCCTACCCCTGCACAGTGACTTCCAGCAACATGAGAAAGCTGACCAGAGCTCACCCATTGCCATGGATGTAGCTGCATGTTTGAACAATAGCAAGAAATGCTCTTTTTCCTTCAGTTTGAAATCTGAAGTCACAAACGTATTTGTTTTGGAGTCCATGTGCAGGAGAAAACATACACAAAAAAGAAAAGATCTGATACAGAGGAAACACTTTTCTGTTAAGGTAAATATTGATGCAGCTGTTTATTGCCCAATATACTGAGAAAAACAACACCTCTATGAGGTCAAAGGGCTTTCAAATAAACATTAACAGACTTTCTGCAGAAGTAAGTTTCAAAATATTGCTGAAGGACCTGTTACATGAATTCGGAACTCATTGATTCATTCACTTTGGGCTTGCTGCTGTCAGTCTTCCCTCTTGAGCAAGAGGTGTTGGGCAAGTCTCAGACTGAAACATTGGGCTGTTCCATGTAGTAAATTAGATGGAGACCCTGGCCTGGATTTTCAATGCAGTCTGTATAACAATGAGGTTTCAATGCTCAAAGAGAACAGTGTTCTCACCTAGTGTCTGCTAGGTGATGGTCCTAAGCTCTGTGCTACTGAGGCTTGTGAGATTTCCTTTTCCCTTCTCTTTTCCATGAAAAACTGAACAACCTCAGCAAAGATACTTAGATAGCCCTGCTCAAGATGCAGTGTGAGAGCTATTCTCAAGCTGTTGTAATAAGCAAATCAGAATCTTTTCTGGTTGGAGAGGGATTGTCATTGGAATTAGGCCATGACCTGTGACTGAAAAGGAAGAAAGGGAGAACTGTTCCTCTTCCTGTGTTTAACTGGGATAATACATAATCTGAAAAGAACTACAGATTCATACTTTTTAATTAGATTGATACTCGCTATGGAATAGCTAAAGACTCCTAAGACCTTAGGTAACTGGTGTGCTCACATGTGGGCAGGTGATGTTTAGCTGATTGAGGCCAGGAAGTGTAACTTAGATCAAGTGGGAGTTTTGATAAGGCATCCAGAAACAGAAGTAACATATTGAAGAGACAACTCTCCTGAAGGCAGCCCTGAACACACCAAAAATCAGGAGTGGAGGCATTAATATGAGATACTTTCAATTCCCTGATCAAAGGGTTAGAAATCTTTGTCATTTGTGGTGTGTCTCATCACTTATCTTAAGCCTACAGGAATCATGACTGATAAGTGCCTCTTTTTGTCCATTAACTATAAACAGGGTGTAATGTGATGGCATAATACCTATGCTAAGGACACTTAACACTAGGTGAGATAAGCCTCAGCCCAGCTGCCTCCTGGGATGACTAGGAGGAATGAAGAGCAGTAACACCAGCACCATGGAGCAGCTGAAAGACTTTGTAAATTCCATCTTACTCATGGTAATGCACTGGAACATTCATACAGTGAGTGCTCTGAGTTCCTTCCCCTCACCCCTGGGTTTTGAGTGAAAATCAACATGCTCTAATTCATTATCACCTTCCTCCTTGTTAAACTGTAACTGCACTCAGAGACCCCAGGCCAGAGCAGCAGTCCTCTGCTCCTGGCCCTGGTCAAATCCACAAATGATGGTCTTCCTTTGAGTCAGCAAGGCAGGTAAGAATCAGGAGTGACAGGGCACGACAGTGGAAGGGAGCAGTTGTTTGACTCTGGCAGGTACACCTGGACGATCAATGACCTCTCTGTGCTGCTGAGGATCTGCTCCCAGGAGCTACGTCCTTTCCAGCTTCCAGGCCACTACAACAGGAAATATCCACAACCTTAATATGCTTTCTGTCAAGTAACTCAGACTACCCAGCACACCTCTGTGACCACAGCACCTGTTCCAACTTGATTTTAAATTACCTAATTTAATTGTAGGAAATGACCTTTGGCTTTATGCCTCTGCTTTTAAAAGAATTGCTCCATCTCCAGTCATTATATTTATGCATGAGCCACCCACTTTGATATGGAAATTGTTGCAGCCCAAGGGGATTTCATTAAGTAATTAGGGAGGAGAGCCTATAATGTCATTTTCTGTAACTGGATCTACAGAGTCAATCAATAAGCGACCATATGTGCATGAACCTTTGACATTTTAATACCCTTAGCATCCTTGTGGAAAAGAAAAACAATGCAAGAGGGATCTCCTTTATCTGTGGCACAATCTTGTGGTCTAGGGCGTATTTTCATTCCTTAAAAGAATTGCATGAGCCACGCTGTCATATCAAACTGCACAAAGCAGGCAGATTTATCATCTGCCTGGAAATTTGGGGCAAGCAAAGAGCTTTGTGGCTCCAAGTCCAGGGCTTGACAAGCACTGTAAGAATAAAACCTGCTTTCTATCAGAGCTTTCATAATCAGGCTATGTTTTGCATTTATATTCCAAGTTTGCTACTCTTAGGGGTCAGTTTTGTTCTTGAGCCTGAAAGAAATCCATGTTATTAAGTGTTAATGCAGCTGTAAATACAGCTTTCTAGCCTTTTTTTTTTTTTTTTTAATTTGAATTTTTTCCCTCCTGTTCTGTTGGCTAAAGCTCTAGACAGCTGGTGTTTGCTAGATTGCATTCTTAGGGTGAAGAGTTTGTCCTACACACACAGAATGTGTTCATTCCTCGGGAATCAAGTGACCACACCAGAGATAAACAATATGTAAAGCATACAACTTATTTTGGACTATGATTTCTGCAGATGCTGAAAGCTGGTACATTTATTAATTTTTGACTACCAACCACTGATTTTTCAGTAGAAAAATGCATATAAGAAAGAGCAAAACATTTTACTGTGAGGCATTATTTAGAGCTTCATTAATGCTTGCTACCTTCAAATCTCATTTACAACACCCAGCCTCTGAACACAGAAACAAGACAAAGCAGTTTTCATTTGCAAGAAACTTATCCTTAAGGCCAAATGTCTTGAACCAACACTGACTGCACTAATGGAAAAATTTCCATTGGATTTATGGGAGCTGAGGAGGGCCATCTGCTTGAAGGCAGACCAGGTCACTGTGAGTAGCAGCTCACACTTGGCTTGCCATCCAAGCCTATGCTATTTAAATGGCATCCATTGTACTTAGCTTTGGGTTATGTTTATCAGCTGCTCCTTGGGTTTGTAAGTATCTGTAGGCATTATGATCCATTGCCATGGGCTTGAATTTTCAGAGCTTATTACAACCAAAGCAAGCTGAGCATTGGGCACTAGGTCCTGGTCTATATGACTAACTGTTATTTAAGATTCACTGAAATTATTAGGAGTCTGTGGTGATTTGACTTTAGGCCTTCCTGGGAGACAGATCACATGGTTTGCTGTATCCAAGTGAAGTATTCCATCTTATTTTACATCAGCTTAGATATAAGAAGGGATAGATGGAAGTTTTGAGTCAGACCTTTTCTGGCGGAGAAGGGCATTGGTCATGGACCTGCTGTCTCTTTGGGGAGAGCTGCATGTCTCTCTCTGGGAAGTAGACCTTGTTTACTTGTTCTTTATTGTTTGTGTGTGTGCATATAATAATATGAAGTTCCTTTTTCTTCTCTGTATATATGTATATATATTTGTATAAATTCATACTGCTTCAGTAGTGTTAGAATCCATTTTTCATCTATTGTGGGGTTTTTTCCCTCCCCCATTTTTCGCTCTGCAGCTGGGAGGGGTGGAAGCTGTTGTTTTGGGGCCTCTGGATATTTGCCTTCAGCCAGGGATAAACTGCCACAGAGTCCTAGATGCAAGCAGTGCTGCAGTGATCATTTGTGAGCATGCAATGATCTGTGAACACTTGGGTTTAAATGCCCGGCATGTGAAGGTTTAAGCTGTGGAAGACAGGACTGCTGCTTGAGAGAAGCTTCTTTCTGAGTATGATCTGTGACCACCAAGAGCTGGAACCATGGCCCAGAAAAGGTGTTTTTATCCTTTGGTAGCACAGTTATAAAACACCTCAGTCCTGCCAAGAAACCCGTGACTCTTTTCCAATCCTTTTCTTAATGCTCAAAAATCCACAGCACCTGGAAATGCCCATACCCTTCCCCATCAGACTGCTGGTACATGAGATTACCAAGCTCAGGCTCAGCAGAGCTCTGCACTGAAATGTAGTCCCATGCTCTGATCAAACTGTCACCACACACAGAATAAATCATTAACACCCCATGTAGAAAAGCCTCAGACACACAATTTTTAGACTGACACATAGGATTCTTCAAGCAAAGGGGTTGGTGGGAGCTTAAAGACTTTATTAATAATCTTGCATATGGGGCTATATTGTCCAAAACATGTTCGTGCATATTTTCTTTATTTATGATGGTAAAGTTGCTCAAGAGTGTGGGACCACACCCAACTGAAGGACTGTGGTGCATGTTGTCAGTCACAAACGTGTTTTTGTTGCCTCACTGCCACTTATCTGACTTTACCCCTCGAGTAGTTGGGATTTTCGGGTATGGTGGTGCAGGGAGCTGGGAAACAGGTATTATCAAAGCAATGGGTGGTTGTGAAGACAGAAGAAATGGGTGAGGAGAGTGTGGTGTAGCATACAATGGGTGTGTTTGCAGATGGCGTAATGGAGAGTTCCAGTCATACATAAGGCGGTGTGAGGAGGTAATGATGTCATGTGTGCAGCAACTTCTGCTTCACAGTATGACTTCTTGCATGTTTGCTAGTTGTCAAAGCCTGGCTGGAAGAAATGTCAGCAGCCACTGCTGAGGGCTGGAGGAAGCAGACCGATGGGGACAGGAGAAGTGAAACACAGTATTTAGTATAACAACAGCTCTGTGTGCTCCCTGGGGAGTCAGCAGCTGGAGATGAATTCACACGATGGCAGTTGCCTAAGGAATCTTTTTTGGCAAAGCCAGTAATGGAGAAAGTTTGATGCACATTGTATATCTGTCATTTTAGCATGCCTCCACCACCCACTCAGACCTGGAAACACTCTCTCTGCTCTCCAGACAGTCAGCTTGAAGACTTAGTCTTCATCAAGGAGACACACTACCATATACTGAGCTTCAATCAAGGAAGACTTGCTGCAAAGCTCATTTGTGCAGCTAATTTGGATAATGGATACAAGTTTCTAAATCACTTAAAGTGTAAGAACACAAAAGCCTTTACTCTGGTACCAGCTCCCCACAGGATTATCTTTGTGCCAAGTTCAGTTCGTATGGGTAAAAACATTTAAAATTCAAGTTTTCACTGAAAGGCAAATGTGCCAAAATATAAATTCAGTGAGTAGTCAAAGGTCGAGGTTTCTTGTTTAAAATGTATGAAAGGACCAATATGGTAATTATATATATGAAAAGGCAATAAGAGAAATTTTATACTAAATTACTGTAAAATGTAGGATTAAATTCTCATCCTAAAATTTTTACCTGAAGCTTCCATAATGTAGAGTGATAACTAGTCTTACATTCAATAGTCTCCTCACATCAATTGTAGGCGAGCCAACTGAAACCATATCATCAGGACGTGTGCATATTGCAAATAGAAACAGAGAGGGGAAACCCGAATAAGCCCAGCATTTGACACTTTGTCTCTTCAGCAGCACAGAGAACTTCTGATGTAACATTTTGGTCCTTATTTCTCTGAGGAGAAACTTAGATTTTATTTCTGACTCTCCATATAATTCAAACTGTTTGATTTTGAAACTGATCTTCTATTATTTTAAAGAATCTTTTGAGTGTTACAAGAAGTGCTTTCACCTAGGTATTAGGATATCATCTCACTGGAAGGAGACAGCAACGCACAGGAGTCCTCAAGCACAGCTTCCAATATATGTATTTGGGTCAGTAATTATATATAGAACCACAGACAAACATACCATCATTCCCACGCATGCACAAATAATCAGTCCTGGAAATCCAGGTGGTCAAACCCCAACAAAACTTATTTGTCCTTCCTTGATGATATTTTCAATTTTAGAGTGATTTAATTCCAGGGAGGACTCAAAATTTCTCATATTTCCCCTTAATTATACTAACACAAAAATATTGGAAATAATTATATTTAAAAATGTTGTTTTGAGGGAAACATTTTTGAAAAATTGTTTCAATATTATGAAAGACCTTTTAAATATTGACTATTTCTCATTTAAAATGTGATTTGGTTTTAAAAAATAATATTTTTAATACATTTACTTTTCTAAATAAAAGAGACTGCTATCTTATCTTCATAACTCCATGGAGTATATATATGTTATGTTTAAAAATACATGCAGATTTCCATGAATAGTGGTCACAGATGAATAGTGGTCTAACTGTAATTTCAACTAGACCTGACCAGCTTGCTGATATGTTGTCTCTCTCTCGGGCTTGAACTATTGGTTTGACAATGGAGATTGAAATGACATATCCTGGTCACCCTAAAAACTCTGCAGAATACCCTTTAAATACACTTAGGAAGATTCCTTTCCAAAATGTATCTACATTTTTCTATCTACTTTGCAAACCTACAAAGTCAGGTTTGCAGTTTACATGTTTACAGTCGTTCAGTCATTCAGGACTGCTATCATGGCCATCTTATTAATTGGATACAGTTATCATTGGTGCAATGTGTTTTCCCAACCTGTAACTATCTAACTCCTTTTGCTAATATGTATATTCTTCCCATCTACAAAAAACAGAAACCAAAACAGGTCCTGTAATAAAGTCAGTTTATCATTTAGCAGTTAGAACCTTGATTTACAACAGAAAATCTGGAAGGGATGCTGTAAGCATATATGAGCAAATCTTGTAAATACAAAATTACATAAATATGGACAGAGACATTTCTAGACATGACAGCATTGTAAGTAAAACTGAGCTGAAATGCTCAAGCAGGTCATGGTCAGGTGACCTTATAGCCACAGGAAGCAGAGCAGGTGAACTTTCTGGATAGAGTAAAGAAGTGAGATCTGATGTTTTGATGGGTTGGGTTTTCTGAGCATGAAGGTGTCGCATCCTTTCTCATGTCCCTCCTCAGAGGTGTCCTGCCTGCCTCCCAAAGCAGGCACCAGGGGCTGCAGCAGGTGGCAAACAAGTGCAGCATCTTTACATCATTTGTATCTCGAGAGGATATGACCTCTCCTAGTTCAAATATTGAAATGTAGCTTTGTAAAAGAAACATTCTCTATAATATCTACTTCCTGTGGAAGCCATACCCTAACTATTGCAACATTTCGCACTGTGTGAGGTGGTGATGTGATGCATAATTTTTTATTCTCTAGATTAACATGTAAAATGGGGCCTCAGCTGAAGGTTCGTCTCGTCCAAGTGTATCCACCCAAAACCTGGTGCAGGACAAGCTGTTGTGGATAGAACATTTGTAGAGTTTGGGGCTGTCAGCTTAGATATTGCATTGCCATCTAGTGAACATCGCTGTGACTGCATGGCGAAGCCGGGAAGTTGATGTGCCGAGCACCAAATACCTGGAAAAAGAAGCAGAGGTTTCAGAAATTTTTGGTTGCAGGGTTGTTGTGGAATGTCAGAACGAAAGTCTTAATGGTACTCCTTCCTTTTCATTCCTTCTTTTTCTAAAAGTGGAGCAATCAATGTTGTGAGGAAACAGCAAGAGAAATATGAAACTCATCTCTTCTATTTTCCTTGCCTGGATGTAGGAGAACTCAGGGAAGTGCCCTCAGTACTCCCTCCCTGTAGATACAGAAAGGACAAGCTGAAGTTGACCCTTGCACAGTGTTTCCTCTTTCAGCTCAGTATTTGAAA
Organism: Formicarius rufipectus; assembly: GCA_013399695.1. Lineage (NCBI taxonomy): Eukaryota > Metazoa > Chordata > Aves > Passeriformes > Formicariidae > Formicarius > Formicarius rufipectus. The sequence continues at coordinate 465,867 of VXAU01003649.1, forward strand.
ACAGAATGCAAATACAGAACTCTCATTCCTCATTCAAAATTATTCACTGTTTGCCTTTGAGATTTCTCCGTAGTTTGCACATTACTCCTACGCTGTGAACAGCAACTCAGTGAGTTGTAAAGCACTGATTTTCGCCACTTCTGGTGGATGTGTAGCATTCCCAAGCTTTGCTGCATGAGTGCATGTGGTACCATTCTGGCTGGCTGCCAGATGCCCACCAAAGTCACTCTCACTCTCCTCCTCAGCTGGGCAGGGGGGAGGAAATATGAAAAAAGGCTCATGGGTCAAGGTAAGAGCAGGGAGAGATCAGTCACCAGCTTCTGTCATGGGCAAAACAATTCTGATACAGGGAAATCAGTTTAATGTATTAACAATCACATCAGAGTAGGGTAATGAAAAATCAACTCAAATCTTAAAAAAACCTGACCCCCACCCCTCTCTTCTTTCTGACCTTAACTTTATTCCCAGTCTTCTGACTCCATCCCATAAGTGACACTGTGGGACAGGGAATGGAAGTTATAGTTTTCAACACATATTGCCTCTGCCTCCCTTTCCTTCTTGGGGTGAGGACTCCTCACAATCTTCTCCTGATGCAGGGTGGGCACCCTCCCATGGGAGACAGTCCTGCATGGACTTCTCCAATGTGTGTCCTTCCCACAGGCTGCAGTTCTTTATGAACTGATCCAGTGTGGAGCCCCTCCATGGACTGAAGTCCTTTAGGAACAGACTGCTATCTCACGGGTCCTCCACAGATCCACAAGTTCTGTCTGCACACCTACTCCAGCATGACCTTCCCACAGGGTCACAGCCTCCTCTGGGCACCCATCTGCTGCAGCATGGTGTCCTCCAATGGCTGCAGGTGGATCTCTGCTCACTGTGAACTTCCACAGGCTGCAGGGGCACAGCTGCCTCACCAGGGTCTGCACCACGGGCTGCAGGGGAATCTTGGCTCTGGTACTTGGACTACCTCCTCCCCCTCCTTCTGCACTGACCTGGATGTCTGCAGGGCTGTTTCTCTCATATATTCTCACTCCTCTCTCCAGCTCCAATTCCTCCCGTGCAGCAATTTTACCCCCTTCTTAACTATGTTACTGCAGAGGCACTACCAGCATTGCTGTTGGGCTCAGCCTTGACCAACAGCACCTCACATAGTCTATCCCTGTAGCCCTCTGATACAAGAACCTTGCCACACAAAACATAAATGTTCAATATTGTCAAAACAGTACAATATGATTTTTTGTATCCATACGCAGCATTCAGGGTTTCAGACTACAAGAGAGCATTTCTTCCCCTAAGTACTGTTTTGGGAGATCCAAGAAGTGACTGTGAAAGAAACTTAGAAGAGATTAGCAAGATAAGTTAATAGAAAACTGTTCTGGAGTTATTTAGCTGAGTATTCTTTTAGTTCGTTTCTTTTGCCTACACAGAGGTTTAGGGAAGGTTCCATAAAAGACCTCAGGTGTGAAGCAAAAACAGCAAAGGATTTAAATGTAAAATACCTGGTCCTATAACTGTGAATAAGGTAACCTGTCTGCTCAGCAAGGGAGGACTGGGGATTTGAGATGGGGATAGGCAAGACCAGCTGTCTCACAGGGACTCTGCCAAATGTAAACAGTCTCAGTGACTTATCTCCTATATGACTTTTACGGCCTCCTGTACTAATAATTTCTCTTTCTGCCTGGTTTTCAGCCCAGTAATCGTGTCAAAGAGGCCAGTCCTGAAAAACGCATCCATGGAAAGAGATTGTAAAATTATCTAACAATACTTCTCACATCATATCCTCTGGGATATTTAAGATATCCATGAGGGATATCCATGTAAGACCATACCTTCCTAAACTAGATGCTAGTAAAAAATGAGGTGTCCTGAGATATATTGCATTTATACAGATAGGAAACTGAGACTGTTCTGAGCATTCCTGTTTTCCCTGGTTTACTTGCACATATGTCAGCACACAGCAACACTTGATAGGGTATTAGCAGAGAGCATTTTGGGGCTGGTGGGCAACAAATTTGCCAGTAACATGGTGTTCCTGGTGTCCCAATTTGTTCAGCGCCCAAGGCCTGCTGTCTTCAGCCCTGTAGTTTTTGTGAAGCACTTCAGCCTGCCTTTCACTTTATAGTCATTTGTCTGCACACTCCTATTTGCATCTGCAGCTGTTTTCCCTGTCCTAGCCTTCCAGAGTGCTGTTATCCTCATTACCTGACAAGGGGGCACTCAAAAAGAGCTGTTATGGTTATTCAGTTGGGTTTTGTCAAAAATCATTCCCATCATCATGCAAGTTATGCTTCATTCCTCCTTACCCCAACATTTCATTCCCCACTTCACAATTTTTATTACCAAGTAAATTTAGGGCAAAAGTAGAGCACCATAGATGAGTTGTTGAGATAGACAATTAGCATTTCCCAGCAGTGTATACACACAAGGTTCAGCAACCAATTAGAGATGCAAAATGCGTTCCACAGTAACGCAAGCCTCAGCCAACTCTTGTAGCACAATGAGGGAGGGAAAGAAATGTCACAATGGCAAGATCAAGATGCAATTGCACTTACTTTGAAAATGGCATTTACAGGCAATGCTTTACGGGAAAAGATACCCTGAGGAGGATAGTCATCTGGAAGGAGCTCTGTGATTTCTTATCTCGGCTACTCAGCTAAGAGCACATTCTCCTTTTTCTCCCATTCTCTCTTTTTCTCTTCCTTTCCTTCTATATTTTTTTAGGTTTTGTTTTGAAAGTTACCATTACAGTTGCTGTATATCATGAGCTATGGACCCCACAAGTACATCTTTGTTTCTGTAAGCATATTTCATCATCCTTTGTGCAATAGTGAGAACTTCTTTTGTCTTTGAGATGAAGACCAAATAGATGAATTTAACCTTAGTCAAAGCTTTAAACATTCATAAAACCATATAACAGCTCTCAGCTCAGGCTTGATTGATCAGAGACGGTTGCCTAAATTCTCTCCGCCGTGTGCTACATTACAGAGGTTGAAATCCAAAGTCAAAAGTATTAATTAAGGTAGAACCATCATGAATGGTTTAAACTCAGGTATCTGTTTGACTTGGGCTGTCTCAGTCGAAGTCCAATGTGAGATTGTTAGCAATATTCTATTTTCAGCTATTATTGAATAAGGAGACAATAGACATCATGGAATAACAGTTGCCCTCTGCTGTCTTGGAGGCTTTGATGTGGTGTGATCTGACCTCCACCATTCCAGCCAGAGGCCACTGACCATTCATGTTCATGAAGCTGTGAAGCAAGGATTGCAGGACTGTCTTTCTTAGTAAGTGACTTTGAGTCAAATGAACACCAGAAAGTTTTCCACAGGGCTCTGGGGCATTGCCTTGCTAAACCATCTGTGCAGATTTGCTTTTCTTTATTTTTGTCTAAAACAGCAGGGACCACCAACCTCTTCCCTGAGGTATTCCAGGCAGAACCATCTCTTTGGAGTCAAAGCAGCCTTAAAGAGAAATACTTAAACATTTTGATAGTTGGTGCTCCAATGTTTTAGGGGTGCTTGGCCCCTGAAAGGAATTCAGGTGAAACACATGGAATCTGGCTTTCAGTCTCAATTCATAAAAGCTGCTGTGCTGAGAAAAAGATCATGTAAACTCCAAAACGTGATCTATTTTTCTCCTTCCTTGAGGGGAAGGTGAGGTTAGCACTTGTGTTAGTTTCTGCACCTTGCTTGAAAGGGAGATCAAAAGTTTCTGGCCCTAGGTTTTTTGACTACTAATTTTAACACAGTAAGAATTAAAGCCAGCATAGAGAGTCCTCTGTCTCTCAACCAAAGTACTCAAAGCAGACCCCAAATCCTCTTCGTTTTTGTGGATAGCAATCATCTTCCTCTAGGATTTTTTCTTCATTTGAAGGAATAACTTGATCCATAGAATACTGTTCATCTGAATTAGTATCATTTAAATGATTCCCATCAGAATATGACCTTTTGGAGCCTATTCCACATTCTGGTTAATACCTCTGGCCATTAACTTATTTTCACTGCTAGAAAAAGTCCATTAGATATGACTTCTTCAGGGTTGTACCAAGTGTAAAATGGTCTTACACAATGTACATTCAGCAAATGAGTGATGGCCCTCTGTGTTCAGGGAAGTCTTTGTCTGCTACCTGGAAGATTAGATGTTGACTGGAACTGATTTTCTGAATTAACATCTCAACTGCACTGACTTGGTATTGAATTAAAGAATATGCTTTCCCAGAAGTTCTTTCTTAATGCATTCCCCACTCATAGAAAAAAATGGAAATATCTAGAGGGTCCTGGTTACCTTTTTTTCCTTGTTTTCTGTCAGTGTGAGACTGTGAATATCAACAGTGAATATCAACATTTCATCCTGCTGAAAACAACTAGGCTGAACTTGTCAAGACTGCCAAAATGTAGTTCCTGCCACAGAACAGTGTATGTGTGTCTGTGTGCATGAACTGTGGTGATAACTTCTGATTCTGCAAGCCACACCCAGTGCTTTACCAGTGCAAATATAGTTACACCTGTCCTTTAATGACTGAGTGAATGAATGGAAAAGGATATGCTTCCACATTTGAGGTAAAAGCACAGGAAATGTCTGGATTTATATGTTACTACATAAAAGTACCTGCACCTCCAAGAGGCTTTTATCTTGTGCTGCTGAGTTTATCTCCTATCATGCAAGAAGGTATCAATCAAGAAATTTAACTTTAGAAGTGTTCACATGGAGATTTTCCAATTGGAAAATTTATGAGGAAAAAACAAGGGCAAAAATGTGGCCTTCCCAGTCCTACGCCCAAATATTCTAGTAGAGTTAAATCTGCAATTGTGTTTAAGGTGCATCCAAAACTTAAGTTGCATGAAAGAACACACGCAGGGTTGTGTGTAATTCTAATTGGCCCACACATCCCTTGTGTTACACAGGGGATGATGGACAAGAAATAGTCCTGGAAATTATGGGTGCACCTACTTACATCAAGCATGTACTTCGTAAAATACCAATTCACAGAACATAAGGGAAACCCTAGACTTAGCATAAAACTCCAGAATATTAAGAACCATTATATTTCTGTATTAGTGCTGCATTTGACAATCTGTCATCTAGCAGACATGATGGATATTTTTCTTGTACTGCTTTAAAAGTGTTGTAATTTTATCTGATGATTTCGACTGGCAGAGGAAGAAAAACTTAATTTTAGCCAGCATAATTTTTGACTGCCTATGCTGAAACGAAGCAGGAGAACTTGCTAAAACCTGGATGCCCTTTGGGTGGCGCCTGCTGCAAAGCATTGCGTTTCTTTTCTTACAAAATAGAGCTGAGAAAGGTCACAGCCCGGTATTGACTGGGTGGGCTGTAAGTCCCTGGCTCTTTTAGGTACAGCTGGGAGAGGGTGAAACCACAGATCATCAACGCTATCTGATAGGCAAAGAGGGAACAGAGAACGAATAGCATCCATTTATAAATGCAGAATGCATTTGGTAAGTGTGAGTCACTTGTCTTTCTGGTTTCTGTTTTTAAATGGCTAATGAAAAAAAAAAGAAAAAAAGAAACACAAAAAAACCAGCTGCAAGCACTTCTAATTAGTTATTAAATTTATTTTTTTAATATGCTGGTGTGCACACATGTGAATAAAACAAGTTCATGCCTACTCTCACAGTTAAAAGAACAAAGAAAGCATCAATTTTCTTTTTCAGAGTATAGTAGTATGTTTACATTACCTTAACAGACAGTGGTTGGCTAGGTGGGAAGAACAGGTTTTAAGAGTCTTTGAAAGCATAATTAAGGTTGGAGATCAAGAGCTGGCACACCTGCTCTGGGGTGTAAGTATGTGGGCTGTTAGATCTTGGTTCAGATTTGACTTTCACCTCTCACCCAACCTGCTGGGCCAGCTGAGCCAGGAAAGGGTATTATAATGTGCTGCTGGATGTGCTAACACCATGATGCCAACACCTCCAGCTCAAGGGATTTGAAAACAAGTCTCAATCTGAGCTTGGTTTCCTGGGTCTGATTTAGAATTGCTCCAGTTTAGATATGTTGGTGCTCACCTCGTCTTCTCCTTTTTCTAATCCAGAGTATAAATGTTGTATGTCACTGGTATTTATAATGCATCATGCAGCAACATGAGTGGTGATATGCACTTCTAAGAAGCTGCAATGTGCCAGAATACAATGACTTGACAAGGTTAACTGTAGGCTCATTTATTCACCAATTTATAAAATCAGTTTCTAGAAAAAGAAAACATATTCCAAAAACCTATTCCAAACCAAGACACAAGGTCTTCTTTATTCAACACAGAAGGCTTTATTTACAAGTAGACATGAAGATATAATAAAAAAAGGTTTTGAGCTTTATTTGTATTTTCATTAACATTTCCAATAAATGTTTATCCTGCACTATTTGAACAAATGTAAATACTTACTATTAACCTCATTATTATGAATTAACAGTAACTGTAACTGATGCTTTGGATAAAATAGCTATAAATAATTCAAGTGCTGAATATAGTTTAAAAGTCCAAACCTGCTTTAAGATCAATGAGATTATACATATGGACAAACATATTTCTGTGCATGTAAAATTTGGCTCTGAGACATTTAAAATCACGGCCTGACTTGCTGGATCACTGCATCTGGAGCACCACATGGCACTAGACAACACTAGTAAAGCAAACACTCACCTTCTGACAGTGTACTTGAACTCAAATAAAATGAAGCTGAAATGTTAGTACATCAAAAACAACTGGAGCATTGTTGTTTCTTTCATGTAGGATTCTGGTACAAAAGACATTCTATTGCAAAAACTTGGTGTCAGGTCTTGAAACACAGCAGAGCTGTGTTTGACTCTGAGGAAATAGATGGTGACTTAATAACTTAGCTGTTCTCATAGTTTTTTGACCAGTTCATGGGAGTTTAGGGATGCCTTCAGTTGTGTCAGATTTTCCCTAGACTAGTATGGGAACAGAACATCATATAAAACACCACCAATAATGTAGATAGGAGAGAAAGGTCTTGTTTTTCACTGACTAGCAACCACCTTAAGTAGTCAACTACATGGGCTTACAGCAGCATTTCCCTTAAGTGTCATGCTGCCTTCACATCTCCTGCCCTGTTACCTTACATTTCCAGATCACTGCCGGTAAAAGAGTGCAGCCGTGTACCTCACAGACCTCACCTTCAAGAATCATCTTTTTGGATTTCTTTGACTCATCAGCACTGCTGATAGCTGCACAACTTTGTCCACAAGGAACACACTTTAGTCTGTTGAGTTTCCCCTTCATTTCTAAAGGTTAAGAACACCTTTACTAAAAATACTCAGCCAAAGATATTGTCCTTTACTAGCAAGACAAATATTTATGGTTGAAAGTCCATTGTAGCATTGCCTCCAAACACCTGGCTTTGAAAGGCTGGCCATGTTTGAGTTTCCTTTTTCTTTGCAGCTCTTAAGTAAGGGGACCAGATTCAAGAAGGAATCTTGAAGGTTCTGAGCTTAGGCTCTTGTTCTGAATTCAGTAAGTCCACAGGAATACACCCTACAATGCTCAATATCTGCCCCATTGACTCTCAGAATGAGATGTGGCATTCAGATAAAAGAAAAAGTGAATCATTTATACAGATGGCAGTGTTTGCTACCTGTCTACAGGATGATGCACCCCATTAAACTAATGGTTGCATAATTTCCTTGTGGCAGATGTTTATCAGTAAATAACTGGGGCTACCTGTTTTCATTTATGTGTTTCTGTAGCAAGGAAGTGGAACCTTCTGATGTTTGATCAATATAATTATTTCAGTCTTTCCTGTCTCTGGAGCATTCTGGAATATTTTCTCTTGGTCTGTCAGGCAAGATGATTTTCTAAGGGAGGCCTGGAGTAGGCTGGTGTTCAAGCAAGAGCCAGAAAGAAAAGCACACAGGAGGCAACAGGAATGGCAGTGGAGAAGGTTGGGAGTTAGAGAGTGAATAAACAACTGTTGAACCAAATGACAATAATATACGAATGACTGTGGTGTTCCTATGAGCCATCTCCATCTAACAGGTATAAAAGACTTATTTTAGTAACTCTTTTATAAAATTTATGTATTACGGTTAGTAACTTTACATAATAAACTTCGCATTCCATGCAATTCACATCCCTGAATAGAGGACAGAACACAGTTCTATTGCAGCAGCTTCCATTCCTTGAGGGAACAGAGAGAAATATTGCAATGAGAGCATCCAAAGCACAGCATGAGCTCAAAAGTGTTGTCATTCCCAGCCTGTGCTCAGAGGCAGAACATCAGCAAACAGCTTTCGTTTGTCTTGCAAATCCCAGAAGAAAGTAAGTAGCTAGTGGAATTAATGGCAGAAGGTAGACTAAAATCCAGTTGCACCTCAACTTCAGTCTTCTTTAATGCAATTTAAAACTTGTAACAGGTTACAAATAAAGTTATTTGACAGTGTAGCTTCCATAGTGGCCTCTTCAGTGATGTCAGAAACGTAGACCTTTGGAAACCTCAGCTTATTTCTGTTAGTGAGTTGGTCTTCTCAAAATGGAAAAGCATACTGAATTCCATACCATGTGGACTGACTGTGCCATGATTCATACCTTTTGTCTCTGAATTTTAACATGCTGCTTGGCTGAAATTTCAATTAAACATTGACTAACTCTGAAGTCTTTTGTTACCTGTAATGAAATAAAATGAGAATTCATCATGTCGTGAAGTAAATCATCATCTTAAACATATCTCATTAATACAGCATACATTTCACCATCCTGTGGTCTGCACATCTTTTAAATAATTCCAAAAATGTATTTGTTTCCTTAGAAGTCAGTCTACCACTGAAGTGAGTATAATTTGTCTTTGTGGGCTCTGTATGTTCAAGACATTTTTAGACTAACCTGACAGATGCACAACTGAGAGAAAGAAGTGAGAAACCCTATACAGGACTCAATAGAAAGTGTCATTCACAGTGGGCTCTCTGAATCTGAGACAGGGAGATGTCCTGGAAGAGCACAGGAGTCTGCAGCTGTGAGGCCTCTCTGCCAAAGAGGTACTAGAGGACAATTCTGAGCAGTTTAGCAGTCTTGACAAAAAGTCAATTTGAAAAAAAAAATCATAACAATCGTGTTCTGGTGTAGCTCCCAATGCCCTCTCCTGTGCATCCTGAAAGGCTGGGAAGAGAATTTGAAAACACTAGGGCAATTACATAGATGATTTCCCACAGAACAACTACTGAATTTTCTAGTACACAAAAAATAAGAACAGCTAAATAGGTAATGATTCTGAACTCTTGAAATCCTGATGAAAAAAAACATACTGCTGAGGACTGAGCCATTTGTGATTACTTACTTATTTTAATTTCTTTGATCTGCATATGAAGTAGGACCCCAAGAATGCCAGGAACAGCACAGAACCCGTGATCATTAGAGCCATCTGAAGTATATTCAGCAGCTGGACTGGCCCGGTGACTTTCTCTCTGAACATTTCTGCTTTCTCATCCCCGATAACAGCAGACTGAAACAGTACATGAAAAATGGCAGTGAAGTGTCTATATGTGATCCCTCACTTGCAGAATATATTCTTGGTGTGTGCAAATCACAGCATGAGTTTAATTACACAATTTCAGGGCACCAAGACTGAAAAAGCTAAGTAGTTTTTTGTTTGTTTATAAGCAGTGAAGAGTGATAGTCATAAAATATACTTACCTCATTTAGCCAAAGAATAGGAAAAATATAAGGGTTTTTAACTTTTGATAAAGCACTGAAATGAGAAAATAAGTACAGTATATTACTTTTAGTATGTTACATAAGTCTCTACTTAAACATTTTTCTTCTCCTCTAACTGTATTTCTGACTTCCACATGTACCTTTTTAGCATACTATTGGAGTGAAAAAAAATTCTACAATTAATAACAACCATTTTATATACTGGGCACCCATCCCTTTCTGTCTAATCTTCCACATGTGGGCAGTTAGACAGAAGAAAGTCAGGACACAATGAGATGTGCTGGGAGGGTCTGAAGATGTACCAGATGTACAAGATCCCAAAGGAATGTCTATCCATGTACTTTTGGGTCAACAAAAAGAAAAGAAACAGCTAGAGACCCATTGACTCTTGTGATAAAACCCATCTAGTGACAGGGAATACACAAACTCTGTCTCATTGGATTTATTACAGAAAATACATTTAATTCTCTATGTCATCCTCGTGGCTTTCATTTGGACTTTACAAGAACACATTAATTTTAAGAACATGTCACCTTGTAAGCTTTCTTAGGGAAATCAAATGTGTGTTAAAATATTTGAGCAGTGCCTTTCTCAGGAAAGTTTGCTCTTTTGCTGAAGTTTATGTTCTCTGAAAAGTCATGGCTGAATCTTTTGGAAGAAAGGTAATCAGGCTTTGGGAAAGTATTTTTATTCCTTCTTCTCCCAGCCATTTCTACTGACACTCTCATAATCAATCAGATCCCTTGAAAAAAAAAAAAAAGCTCTTTAAAAATAAAATAATGAAGTAGCACTTACTCAATAGTTTTTGAAGGCTGCACAAGGAGGTTTACTTGCAGCCTTTTCGCAAATTGTAGTGTAAAACCAGTGATCTAAAACCAGGAGAAAAACAAAACAAAACAAAACAAAAACAAAAAACAAACACAAACCAAAAACATTATTTTTTTTTTTAATTGGATGCCAAAACCTAGAATATGGACTGTGTCAAAAAGCACTTTGGGTTATTTTATTCTTATGTTTTGAAAGATTACATTTTTATGAAAGTTTTATGTTTCTGGGAGTCTCTAATGTCTTATAGAAGTTCTAATTTTGTGACTTTACCATAGTTATTTTGTAGTTTACATTTAAAGATTAAGGGTTAAAAAAGGGTTAAAAATTCTAAATAAGTCATGAAATGTTTTATATAAAAAACATGCCTTAGGGTTTTTCCACCAGAAATTAGTTGAATTTTCTTTTTTAAAATGAAGGATGTTTAACTTGCATAGGGAAGAAACCAAACATCTCATATCAGAACAAAGGTCAACACAAAGGTCAAATCTTTTCTTTATCTCTTTATCTCTTCTATCCTCTGTCCTCCACAAAAATTAGATAGGCTGCAATTCTTGAAAATTTCATATCTGATTTAGGAAAAATCTGGTTAATGTCTCTACTTCAAATAAGGTGAAACAAAGGTTTAACTTCACATGTCCTCACTGAAGTTGCACAGCTTAACTGTCAAATTATATGACTAAAAATATTATAGTGAAAAAAAATCTCAATTTTACTGTTTCTTTCAAATTGAGAGCAAACTAAAATTTTGGAACCTTAGAATTATCATACAATTCAGAAAACTCTGGTAAATAGTCTTAAAGGATCTGAATCACTGAAACAGAAATACAGCTAAATTACAAAGCAATCAAAATCAGAGCTGCCATAAATTTCTTCTGTTTGGGAGCTCTGTTGGACAATCCAAGTTAAAAGACTATATTAGGTCTTTTCTAGATCAGTCTGTTCAGAGTTCTAGCAACTGGAAATAAATTGATCTATGTTTATCTAGTTTCAATTGGGATACTAATTATTCAAAAATGGCTAGTTTTAGAAAACTTAAAAAAAAAAAAAAAAACAAACAAAAACAACAAAATGTGCAGAGGAAGCAGAACTTTCATAGAATGTCATTTTCTCAAAGTACTTGAAGGTCATAGCTCCAACATACTTCACAGTTTGCAGAAGCTACTTAATCCCATGTTCCCAATGAGTGACAATCAGAACTGATTTTCCAAATTTTGAAGGTCAGAATGAGACACAAGTCTGCTCTAAATTTTCGCTCTCAAAACTATGCCACTTTGTGAGCAGGTCTTGCAAAAGCAAGCATAAATATATTACATCTTCTGCTTGTCCCTCTGGTAAAAGGTCAACTATTCAATTTAAACATTGCAAGTTTACCAAGGTACAATTATTAGCTACTTGGACTTACAGGCTCTATGTCTAGAAATGTCTCATGCTCCTGTTCATCTGGGCTCAGGCCTTCCACACCATGCAATATAGACTCACTTGCATGAAGAAAATGAGGAAGAGAGATGTATACTGGTCTTTCTATTTGAAAAACAAACAAACAAACAAACAAACAAACAAACATTCTTGAATCATTAAGCCTTGTTATGGTGCTCATCTTCTGAGGTCTTTTTCCAAACATAGTTTTGTTATATATGTACAATCCTTATAAAAAATGTTAATAGTCTAACTCCCAACATCTTAAAAAAAAAAAAAAAAAAAAAAATAAATCGAGCATTTCTGTGATTCTTTTGTCATGAGAAGAATTTGCATGGTGAAATAAACTGTAGTTACAAATCCTGCTTGCCTCTCCCTACATTGTGGAGCTGGCAGTGCAACCAGTTTCATGCTGAAGTTATGACAGGGCTGTCACTGTTTCCCCCCACCTTCATGATCTTGTTTTAGCCTGAGTTCCATCCATGCCATCCACTTCGCAACAAATACAGACTCTGTATATATTTATTTTATTATGCCAACACTAAACTGAACCTGTAATGTCTCTCAGCCTCTGAATGCAGATGTAATTGTGTACATACCCACCCCCTGCTGTGTGTGTGAATTGCCAGAAACACAAGGACTGCGACTATCTCTGGCTTCCACACAGTGCCCCTTCCTTCTTTCCTCTGCCCAGACTCCTGCAGTTTTGGTATGCAATCTGTAGTATTACAATTTTGCATAGCAGTGTTGGAAATAGAAAAATATTATGGTCCTCATTGTGGGAAATGAGGCTGCAGAAACGGGTAGGGTCTCACAGGCAGTGTGTGGAAGAATTCACAGACAAACACAGACATCCTGGATCTCAGGCTAGCACCTCAGCTACAGGGCACATGCTTTGTCCCCAGTTAAACGGAGTGTTCAGCAGTAGTACTGTGTCACCATCATACTTTCTTTGCAGGCACTGATGTCTAGGACTCCAGCTAACGTGCAGTTCTGTGATATGACTTGATCTGTACAGAAGCAATAATTGTCTCTGACTTCAGCTGGTGATGCAAACGCCTCACGAGGAACAGCGAAACGATAGAGTGTGATCCCCTTCACAGTCCTCTTGCCCTGGAAAACTCCGTAGATGGATCTGAATATAAAACAGGAGAGGTATGTTTCAGTCATTTGGATTAAAAATCTGAATTCGTGGCAATACTTCTGAGGGCTCCCCCAGAAGTCTCTCTCTTAAAACAAGTACCCCAGAGAGCCAAAATCCCAGTTCCCACCACTGCGTTCAGCAGTTTGTAGGGCTGTTCCTCTGCATAGAGGATATTCCCCAACTTCGCAGAAGGTTGTACAAACTCAAAGGAGAGCATGACAATACACAAAAAGACAGATGAAAGTTCTAATACTAGTAGTAAACAATATAGACAAACCTAACAAATTGATTAAGATCTCTTTTCCCTACGGGCTGCCCTACACGTGCTGTCATTATCAGGTTTTTGAAAGGTTTTGGACTACAGTGGAGTAGTAAATCAGATCTGCTATAGTTTTTTCCAGACCTAATGGTAATCAAAGCTTTATGATGCAGATAATATCCTGCATATAATCTTATTCCACTGCTTATGAATCAGCTTCTTTTTGCTAATTCGCTATCAGCTCATGCAGAGGTAAGGTTGTTACACAGTAACATAACCAGGACAGCAACACTTGGTATTGCAGCCCAACAAAAGAAGGGTTCTGGGTTTTGCAGCACAGATAGAACCCTTTTCTCTGATCCTGTTTCAGCAAGACATTTGGGTAATTGTTACTCTCCTTAATTGTTCAGGAGCGAACTGTGACAATTAAGCGGCCAGAGGGATCTCAAACTGTGTGCAAATGAGCCAAAGAATTTTATCTTTTTTCCTCTGCTTAGGAATCCATTTTCCATGACCTGTAAAATGTTTTCCAGTTTGGGGACACAACTGCTATAAAAAAAAAAAACAAAACAAAACAAAACAAACAAACAAAGCAAACAACCAAAACCAAAACCAAACAAAAAACCCACAACTTTAACTTCCTGTAGAAACACCAATCTTTGAAAGTAAACACTCTGCAAAGAAAATGGTCCACTTTAAATCTAGTAAAAAGGATGTAGTTGTTTCCAGGCAGCAAAATAAATAAAGGGGTTGAACCTCCCAAAGTAAATACACTGTGATGCACTTTAAATCTTCTAACATTTCTTTCAGAGATCCCACTGGAGAACTCAGGCATACTGGATAGACACAGCAGAAGCAGCAGGTTTCAAAGTCATCAGTATGGGATGTATTAAGCAGGCTCGTTTGTTTGTAAATACATAAAAATAAAATATATAAAAATATCCTGTGAGAAAACAATTTTAAGTATCTAATGAATGACAGTAAATCCTTTTCTGCACAGATGATGTTCTGCAGAAATGCCAAAGACAGACCTAACTGGACCCTGCTATACCTGTTGCCTGCTCAGACCAAACAAGGCAGGTTATGATCAAGGTGGTTACAGATTTCTGACAGCTCACAACAATGTCAGATTTTCCTGAATTATCCATCTGTAACTGGCTGAAACAAAATACTTCATAAATATCTTGCTACTTGGCCCACATAAAAATGGCAGAATCAAGCTCCTGATCACGAGGACAGCTCATGACTTTACTTGTTTTGCTGAAGTGTTTATGTTGCACTGCCTTGGTGACCTGAGCACAAGCACAGCCACTACAGTCACTCTCTGAAATCAAGGAGCATTCAGTGGCACATGCAGGTGTGTACACATTCCAGGAACGAACAGCCTACCTGCAAATGTCAGAGGAGAAGAAGCGCAGTACCTGGTTCTTCTTAACAAATGGTGGGAATGATGCTCCATCTGTTGAATAAAATAAAACAACAAAAAAAAGTGCTTCCACTTGGAAGACATGATTCAATTTCTAGCTCAATACTCAGCTCTTACTTTCCTATAAAACTGTGACAAAGGTAAACAAAATGAGTAATTTATAGGGAAAATGTTTATGTGAGTTATTGCACAGTGACAGGTACTGCACAGATAAGACTTAATTGTTTTTGAAAGTGAGCCAAGTTATGGCAGCTTTTTTTTTTTTTTTTCCCCAGATGTGAAGCTATATGATCAAGCCTATTAACAATAAGAACATTTAAAAAACCCCTGCTTAATATGAAGCCAAATACCTGTTGTCATTAGTTCAAGGTTTATGCACCCTGTAGAAATCCTACTTAACATGAAGCCAAATACCTGTTGCCATTACTTCAAGGTTTATGCAGCCTATAGACTTAAACCTCCCTAGAGATTTGTGGTTCACCTGCAGTTATGACACAATGCTTACAATAAACACAGCTTTAGACTTCAACACTGTCTATTTAATAATCAATATTAAACCTTGTTTCACCAGAGACTGCTCAAGTGGACCTGATCTTTGTAAGCTGAGCTCCTCTCTGGAGCTCATGGAGAGAAGGAAGCACTTCTAGAGCACAATCCACCTCACACCATACTAGATATGCAAAATAGGTCAGAAGAGTAACACGTTGGCACTGTGTTTTTCTCCACTTGCTATTAAAAGAGTGCAGACAGTTCAGATATATATTTCTGCATTGCAAGTACCCAGAATTATGTAAGAGGAGCATCTGGAATTTTCCCAACTAAGGTATTGCAACAGCAACCTTAGCTAGCACATTTGTTAATTCTTGCTACAATCTCTATTTAGTTTCTTAGGCAGCAGCCATGACAAAGGGATTGAAAACATTTGTGATATCTTTGAATCTAGTTGGTAAGAGCAAGAAAGCTAAATCACATACTGCCACTTGCCCACTGCTGACAGAAGCACATTTTTCCTAAAGAATATTCAGGATCATCCTAAACACACACTCTATTTCTAAATCTTGGCAGTCTTGTAAGGATGGCAAATATGGAGTCATTTCAATCCCCATGCAAGTATACTGTTTAATGGTTTTGTCTGTGTATTTTCTTATACTATACATGCTGAGATTTTGTGTGAAAGTTCACAAGATAGGCTGAAATTTTCACACTAAAAAGACTTTTTAAACCAGCTGCATCTCTGAACACATGGTTTCTCCTAAGGCATCACACTGAATGCTCTTGTAACTGTGAAATAATCTTTGCTAACAAGGAAAAGCTCAATATTTCTACTGTACTGAGGCACTTGATTTAGTTAGTTGAATTGTCTATTGTTAGCTGTGGAAGAAGAAAGAAAAAGCTGACCCTGGGTAAAAAAAAAAAATAAAAAAATTTCAGGCCCCATATGAAAGAAGGAAAGTCCTAGAACCTAAGGAAATACTCTTTCTTGTAATAATAACTGTGTGATTTAAAAAAGAAGTCATCCTTTGTGACTCACTGAATTATGGAAAATTCAGTTCCTGTGATGTATATTAAATACTTCAAAATAACTTGCTGTATGCTCTGGGTTACAGAGAAAGTTTTCTATGCCAGGTAAAGTAGAAGGTAAAACAGAAAAAAAAAAAAAACCCAAAAGCAAAAACAAAACCAAAAACAAACAAACAAAAAAACAAACAAAAGCAAACAAACAAAAACCCAAAAACAAAACAAAAACCCAAACAAACAAACAAAAAACCAGAACAAACAACCCAAACTAAAAGCCTGATTTGATACCAAAAAGTATCAAAAGTACTGATACTCGCTTACTGAAGGTCTAGATCTCTCTGCAAAAGCCTCCACCAAGACATCTGCCAGACTCAGCTCCACAGATTGTGTCCTCACAGTGATGCTTTCACTTATCAAAAAGAAAAATATCACCTTGAGCAAATGTATCTTAAACACCTCAATTACTTTCATATAAATAACAAAAATAAATTGAGAAATATTCCTCTTTAGTTCATTTATCCAAAACTAAACTACTTTTCTTCTTCATCCCTTTTGACTTTCTAGTGGCCTACAAACCATGTAGGTTTGTACATCTGACATCCCTCTCCCTTGTTACCTCAATTGCTTTACATAACTCAGGATGCCCGCTCTGGTACATTTAATTAAATTTTCAACAGTGTAAATGAATGTGCATTATTAAAATACAAAGCTAATTTTCAACTGTCACAGCAAAGAAAAAGAATTTTAATTATACTGTACTATGAAGACTATTAGCAGTAACATGACAACTGGATTATTTTCTTGTATCTCCTCCACATGCACACTAAATCTAAAGGCTGTGTGCACATGTGTATGTAAAATAATGTACAGTAACATATAATGTATATTTTCATAGATACACACATATTCATATATCATCTTAGTAGCATGTATACAAATACATAGATATTTAGTATAAAGAATATAAAACTGCCAAAGACCAGGGGAATTAATTTAAATATTATATCTTACTATTGTTTTGCAATATCAAGAAAAGTGTTGAAGTTTTAAAATGCTTTAATTAGTTTACCTGTGCCATTAACCATATCACAGTGACCTTCCCAGTATGAAAGATTCCTTTAAGACAGAGAAAAAAGTCATGCTGCATGTAGTATAGTATATCATGTAAGTATAACTTAACTACCTCTATTGCTAAATAATATTAACTATTCTATTCTATTCTATTCTATTCTATTCTATTCTATTCTATTCTATTCTATTCTAAGCCCGGCCCATTATCAGAGGCAAAGGATAGAGATGTTCATTTATTCAGATAAATTATAAGATGCATCAGAATAGATTCCATAAACTAGAATCCAGAACTAGATTCCATAAAAGGAATCAAGTTACTAAAGCATGCAACACAGAAACAACAACTTATATCAAAGAATCAATAACTGTGCTAAATCCAACTCTTAGCAGAACTGTTAATAGCTGAAAGAAAGAGGTGGTTTTGCTGAGGTCTTGATCTTATTTCCTTTAAATTGTTGAAGATTTTCCATTTATCTCTAGCTCTTAGTGAATTAAGCCTTAAAAGTCATCCCTTGAAAATATATGGAGTTTTGTACTCTATAATGTTATGATACCTTCTGTTTTTATAGCTTTCAATTATTGCTGTTTTGGTAATATCTTCTGTCCCAGTGTAGACTCTGTAAAGCCCATCAGTTGTCCCATTATACTGTAACAGACACAACAAGAAGCAATAACAGTCAGAAACATTGAACAAAATGTCAATAAACAAAATTGTCAGATTTTTCTTCCTCAGAGCAACTGCCTTAAGTTTTATTCACAGAATAACTGAAGGCATTGCCTCCTCATTGGTTTCACTTACCGGGTAGAAGACTCCCAGAACTGGGTTGATGGCGACGGGGAGACTGTTTAAGAAGGGATCTTTGTACCCCCACAGCAATTCTTTTACAGTTCTGTTCTGCAGCATGGCTGACTTAGAAGATTTAATCCAAAGGTTTATGAAATGTTGATAAAAAGGGATTGGGTACAAGGCAGGTACGGCCTACAATAGCAACACAATCAATGTTTAATATGAAATTCTGCATATGCTTTGGATTAAAACCACAGAGACTGACTCCAATAAATCTCTGGCAAGGCCAGTTTCTAGATTTGCAGTTCACTTGAAGTTAAGTTCCTACATAAAACTGACACACCTTAACAAAACAACTACTGGGCATAAGTTACATAAACAGAAAATTTTTCTTGACTGATTACATGAGTTCACTAGATCACAGAATAACAAGACAGTTGAGGTTGGCAGGGACCTCTGGAGATCATCTGGTCCAACCCCCTGCTCAGGCAGGGTCACCGAGAGCTAGTTGCCCAGGACAAGGGATAGATGGTTTCTGAACATCTCCAAGTAACAACTTCAGAAAAGGGTGGATCAGATGTTTTCCAGAGGTGCCTACCAACATGGGCTTTTCTATGATTCTGTGATTGCTGATATACTTCTACTTTGTATCTACTCCTTGCACCTCCATACTCTGACCCTCACAGCGATCCTGAGCACTCACATGCAGACACCATAGAGTTAGTGAGATAGTCAGGCAGTACAACCAAGGCTGAATATAATCATGAAAACTGTAAATGTTGGTCAAAGGCAAACATTCTCAGCCTGTGATAACACAAAAACATCTGGACCAAAAAGGCTCTATCACTACCCTAGTGAAGATACGTGTGCTCTTCTTGGAATAACTAATGTCTCAGTAGGGCAGGAGAGCTCCAGTGATGAACCCACTGCAGTGGTGATCAGGGGCACCACGGTGGCAAAGCAGCTGTGGTGGTGAGGCCACGCAGGCACCAAGTGGGTGAGTCAATTCAGCCTCTCCTGTGAAATAGTACTGAGGGTATTATGGAAAGAGACTGGCAAGTCTGCCTTGCCCTGTTCATGCTGTACCTCACACACAAGGGGAACTCATTCATAAACTCTTCATTCATTCCCTCACTACCTGAGGAATGTAAAACATTAATATAGTTACAATATGTCCTCAAGATTTTATATCTATTTGTTAATACAGTAACACAGCTCTCCTCAGTGTATCTGATACTCATGTCATCTGAGTTCAGAGAGTAAATTTATCCTGTGACAATTTCATTATTAATAATGCTAATCCCATGCCTGGAAGTGTTCAAGGCCAGAGTGGATGGAGCTCTGAACACTCTGGTCCAGTGAAAGGTGTCCCTACTCCTGGAAGGAGATGTGGAACTAGAATAGTCTTTAAGGTCCCTTCCAACCCAAAACTTTCTATGTGTCTGTGAACTCTCCAGTTTCCTCCAGTACCTCAGCATTTCAATGTGGACATTATGGTTTTGTTTCTTAACTTACGGCAACTGCGAGGTTGAGGCAGGTGACAGTATCGTTTTCTGTCCCAACAGACTTATCAGGTTCAAAAGCAGCAACGTTAGGCAACATGTAGGATATTGTGCCATCACCATGATCCGTGATATTTTCTTTGGGTAAATATCGCACCCTTAAAATACAAAACACAAACACAGAATATTTTTAATCTTTGACTTTTGATAATTAAAGGTTTTGATGAAAAGTTTCATAAGGTGAATGTTGAATGTTTTATAACTACTGAAAGGGTTCTAAACTTTTCATGTAAATATATGTAAAAGTTCCATTTTCTGAAAAATATTTTTCTTTTGAAAATATTTTCTTAGGGCCAAATGGAATATTTTTCTTGTTACTAACATGAAAACAAATATTTATTTTTATGTCATAAATAGACCTTGTATATTCTAATATTTTTTTAGATTAATTATGTTTTGTCATGTTTTTTTCATAATCTAATTCCTGTTTGCCTGTAATTAGAAGGGGGTGACACAGGCTGGTTGATAAATACTCTGAAGTTTTGATCTGATAGGCAGGTGTTGCAACAAAACAGATTACAAGCTAAACCCATAATATCACTTTGACAGCATTTCATATGCATGTAGAGATTTATAAGCAGTCTTTCAGTCCCACTGAGATTCTCTCTCTGCCCTGCCAGCAGATCTCTAAGGTATCTCTTCTGCAGTTCCAGCTTTAGCTCAACTCTTCCAATCTCCATCCTCTTGCTGATCCCTCTGTGGGGATGGCAGCCAGAAGGGAGAAAATAGGCACCATCACCAGAGTAAAACATTTCTGTTTGGAGGGAATTCACCTTCTGCAGTAGTTCTTAACTGGTTGTTTTCTTAATTAATTCCTGTATAACCATTTCCTCTGTCTTCCCAGATGCTCTATGAACCAAGCATTCTCTTTTTACAATGAGAGATAAAGAGGCTTTTAGGCATCAATGCACCTTGGCTGTATATGCTGCAATGGAAAATTGTCTTGCAATACACATCCCCAAAGACATCAAAGAAGAAATATCTTGAGATAGGAAAGCAGTTTCCTAACAATAGTGACAGTGATAGCTGGATATTAGGCTTAATAACTCAGGAAGCATCAACTAGTCCTGTGTCAACATCATATTTGAAATATCAACTAGTCCTGTGTCAACATCAAATTTTAAATGAAACAAATAACTAAAATCATCCATGAATGCGGGAGGACTGTTGCATATAGGCCCTAGCTAGTACATTCAGAAAGAGTAATGCTTTTCTGAGGAAAATTTGAAAAAGAAAAAGCTATAGATTAAAAATAAGTCATATAGGAGAAAAAAACCCCTCACATTATTTAAACAAGTAATGCATGGATGAAAAGATAATTTCTTGGGTTTAGGGCATCTGGCATATTTTCTTCTATGTATAAAGCTGGTGAAAACTGAGCAGGAATAAATGCTACTGCCTCTGTGACATTGTGGCTAATGAGTGATGGTTTTTCACAAGAGGAAGCAGTTTCACATCTAATTACCTATTTCTATTTGTGTTTTCCTAATGGGACATAAAATGTCTGGGATTGCTGTGTTTAGTTGCAATTTAGGCATTTGTCAAGTCTGACTGGAGTATGATGTTGGAATTAAAAAAAAAAAAAAAAAAGGGAATTTTAACTCAGCAGAACTTTCTCTGACTTTAGCAAAACTTCTGATATGATGTCACATATTCAAGGGTCTTTTCTTACCTGTATGTGTAAGGTCCTCTTTGTTCAAGTTTTGGTTGAGCTCCTTCATCTAAAACCTCTGAAGGATTTGACACATGGAAAATCCAAAATTCCCTGTAAACTGTGCTTCCTGGCACAACCCAATTTTGATAAGCAATGGTACCATTTGCAATGACAGCTTCCTGAAAGTACAACAATCAAAGCTAAAATTAACCACAGGAAAACAAATCCAAGTGACAAGTAGCATTTACTTTATAAATGATTGGAGAAGATTCCCAAGGAAACAGGAAAAAAAGCACCATTTTATTGTCAATATGAAGCGTACAGCACAGCTGGCCAATATCTCAAGGCTGCTTGACATTCCTGCTCAGTGAGACTAAAAGTCAGTACCCTTAAAACAAATGACCACAAAGCTGGTATAATAATTGCTGATGCACCCACTAGCAGAACTTTCCTGTTCCTGTGGTGGGGCATTGCTTTAGGTCTCAAACACTTGCTAAAACCACTGATTATTTATAAAGAGTGACTGAATGACATCCATCAGGGTTTAGAATCCATAAACTGCTTTTTCCACATTTGCAAATAGCCCAAGGGAGCAAAGGAGAGTTATCTCTATTATTCAGTCACTAGATAGTTATGCACCCAGAGAAATCAAATAGTGCTCTTGAAGGACTGTTTTTTGTCAGAAAACTTTTGCCACCAAACCTGAGACTTTATAAGAAATCTCTCTATCTTTTGATAACATTTTCTTAGGAAAGTTTCCCCGACCTAGAGAATGAGGGTAAAATATGGCTACTAGGATAAGACAGGACATTAGGAACCACACTAGAGGAATCAGTATCTCTAAGGCTGTGGCACTCAGCCATGTGGTAAATGTCAGTTCAGTACTCAGGACTGCAGAGTGAGGATAGTTTGAAAGAGTTCTACCTGTGTAGTCAGGGGAATGCCTGCTTTGTCTGGTCTGCAGCAGACCTCTTCTACAGGATTTTCCCAAATATTTGGGATAACATAGTTTTTCTTTCTGCTAAAAATTCAGAAAAGTATTTTTTTTTCAATGAGAAGAAAAATCTAGGCTGCCTGTCTCCAACACGAAACGTTTTATTTTTTTTTATTAGAATGATTCAATATGAGTTAGTTAATTTGCATAACTTTTAGAGTCCCAGGAATTAAAAGGCTCTAACTCGTCTAGATAGCAAGGAAAGACATTTTAAATCCAAAGCTGTCAGATTTTCTTAGTTTGAGTTGATGCCTCTAAAGTTTGTTTAGCAATAGCCATTAAAAAAAAAAACAAAAAAAAACCCCAAAACAAACAAACAAACAAACAAACAAACAAAACACACACACACACAAAAAAATAAACAAAACAAACAAACAAACAAACAAAACACACACACACACAAAAAAATAAACACCAAGATACTGCAATTAAAAACTACTGCAGTGAGAAACAGATGTCATGTCTTCGAGAACTTGTTACACAGTCAGGGTTCTGTCTGGGAAAGTATGGTGGAGTTGCAAATTCCTTGTAGGTGGTGTAACGCACTGGCCTTGCTGTCTGAATATCTGCTGCATTTTATGTGCTTTTGTGTGAGAGGAGAAGAAAACCTTGCCATAGCAAGATGGTGTATTGTCATCTTGAGGCCTTACACTAAGACCCAACAGCTAAAATTCTCTTCAGCCTTGTTTTGAAAATCCCAGAAGGTCTATCACAGCTGTGATCCAGCATAAGGCAGGCCATGTCCTTAAGGAAGAGGGAAAAGTTTACATAATTCAGAAATCACCATTTCAATTTTCACAGAGAATTACTCAAAAAATCTGGAAGAAGCAGGATGAACTAAAGGCTCGACAGTCTGCCCAGAGTCTGTCTGTGATCTGTACTCAGCAGAGTCCTGAAATGGGAGAGAGGCAGGATTTGACCTCCCACCTCTTTGTAACTGGGGTAGGAGTGTGGTTAAGGATTTCTTGCAGCTATATGGTCAAGAGGACAAACTGATCTCTCTAGAAGATAACACCCAGGAGCAGAGGTGAATATTCAACTGTGTATCTATAAGTCTATTTAAGGTCTTAAAGAGGTGTTACTTAGTTTTTAAAAGTTTTCTTTTCCGTCTATTTCCCTTCCCCCTTATAACTCTGACAGGGGTTAGAGCATCTCAGGATGATATACTAACTCTGCCGCTGCACTCTGCCAGGTCCCAATGAGTTACTGCGTGGGTTTGCCACCCACCACTCTGTGCTAATGCACTGTGAACACTCTTGGGAGATGTTTCAAGAGCGCAGATCATCCAACCTGACAGAGCTGCAGCCAAAGGGGCAAGGGGCTCCTGCAGTCCCTGCCACCTGATCTGTGTGCCTCCCTCTTCCTTTGTGCCAGTTCTCATTCCTCATGGAGCTGTTTCTGCCTGCTGGGCAGGAGGAAGATGATTTCCTTTTTTCAATATTTTTTTTTCTTTCTTTCCCTCTGTGTTCTGTGTTACCTTTCTACCAGTTAGGTATTTGGCTCAGAGGTCTGTGTAGGGCGAACAGTAGTTAAAACAAGGGAAGCAGAAGGACAAAAGAGGGAGGGGGAGGAAGGAAGCAAGACCATTACTTTCAGTGGCATTCAGCCATTATTGTTGATAAAATTTCTCCCAGAAGGAGATGGGTTTGATTCTTTGTCACATACTTTGAGAGGGTCAATGGTGGGTAAAAGGGGAAGAAAATCTAGAGCTCTGCCCTTCATTTAATAAACCAAATATCCTCACACCAGCAAGTGATCCATCTCTAGATATTAGCCCTTTCCGTGGCTGGTCACTGCCATATTTTCCTATTAACACTGTTATGCTTTGGGGTGCTACGAAATGGGGACAAATTTTGGAAAGTGATTTGTGACTGATAGAACAGAACATTTCTCAACCCCCTGGTCAATATGCATCAGCTCTAACATGCAATAGTTAGTTACTATTAGCAAAAGTTGCTATACAATATCTAATTGCAACAAAGCCAAGTTCTTACCATGACCTAACTGTGCAAGATTTGAGTGAAACCTGTGGGAATTTTAACCCTTTTTGCTTCTGACACAATTTTCTCCCCACTTGAGGTGGATGAATTAACAATATATAAATTCAAGAAATGCTGAGCAGTTAGCAATAGAAGCTTGTTGTACTTTCAATTTACACTAAATTCAACCATCAGGATTTCTGATGAAGAAATGCGAAATTTAAGATGTCCTGACAAAGATTCTGGCCAGATGGACAAAAGCTGGCGTTTTCTGGGAACTGAGAGTTGCCATGAATGGTTTTGGCTGTAACAAAAGTGTTATAAGTTTATGTGTTGCATATGTTGGCCTGCCTATATAAACTAGAGGATAAAAACAATACAGTTTTGTAAAACTGAAAAAGTTAGGCTGCAGAAGAGTATTTTGCAGCTGGAAGTATAGTAGTCATTTATTACTTCTTAAGTGATGGTTATTATTATTATTATTACCCTTTCTATTCAGGCTTTTTAAGGACAAAGTTTTTATTTCTTTTTTCAGTCCTTGATAGTTAAAAATTAAGGGAGTCAATCAAGTTTATAACTGATAATACAGGAATATGAGGGAATAGATCACTTATGATCTGCTGGGAGCCAAAAGTTGTTCCAGTTTCATTATTCTGTATAAAGAAGTGGCATATGAATGTCACACAGTTTTAAATTAGAAGTGTTTCTGATGCCTCTGGTAGCTGATAAGATATCATCTGGCCAATCATAGACAACAGACCTGTAGAGAGACAGATGAATAAACATAATAATATCAAAAATTAATAGCCTTATTTCTAAAAATAACTGAGACTAACCCATGCAGCACTGAGGCATTGTGAAAAATCCTAAACCATTCTGTATTATCAATTCATTGGGAATTCATTATCCAGTACTGTTATGTGACCTCTGTGGAACTCCTGAGCTCATGTATTCAGGCAGAAAGCAGAAGATCTTAGAAAAGTGGTGATAAAGATTTTCTTGGCAAATGAATCTGCTACCAAGAGCTTTGAGTAGTTAAACCTAGCTGGAAAAAAAGTTGATAAGCTGAAAAAAAATGTAAAATATCATAATTGAAGTGATGGGAACTTTGCCTATATAGATAATATTGTTTTAAAGAGGGAAAGACAAAAAGCAGTACGTGAACCATGTCAAAATATCTTCTTTCAACAGTATCACATGCCATTTTTCTGATTTGTTGTTTTGAATTCACTTTTTCTTTTGAGGTTTGTTTTTTTTTGTTTGTTTTGTTTGTTTGGTTTGGTTTTTTCTGTGTTTTTGTTTTGTTTTGTTTGTGTTTTATTTTTTTTTATGTTGGTTTTCTAATTTTTTTTTATTTTAGACACAATAATAACTAGTAATAATGACAACAGGCATGATAATGTGCAACTGAAATGGGTGGAGTTAGTTAAAAAAGTAGAATTTGATAATCTCAAATAAAATATTTTTTTTGGTAAAGAATTCTGAAGTTTTTATGTTTCACTCATAATTGTACCACAGTCAGTTTTCTAAACCCCTAACACCTTCCTATAAAGGTCCATCCTCTCTTGTTGGATTCATTGTTTGCGGAAACTAGGACTTTTGCCCTTTGGTTCTGAAATCAAAGGCACCTTTTAAGGGGGAAGTCTCCTTTCCATTAATAGTATCAGAGCTGAAATAGCTTAGCACTAATCTCCCTCAGTGGATCCCTGCCAAGATGCTGTTGCTGGTGGTGTCATTTTAAATGTGCTCTTCAAGTAACAGTTTCTTTAAAGAGCCTTGGAAAAACACTCAGAAAATATATATTATATTGTGGGTTTTTGAAAAACAAAACAAAACAAAACAAACAAACAAAAAACCCAAACAAACCAAAACCAAACCCAAACCAACCAAACAAACAAAAAAACCAAAACAAACAAAAAAAAACCACTAACAAGAAAAAACCCCAAACAACCAAACAACAAACCCTGCCTCCTGCTGGAGGTAGTAGGAATTGAAACAACTTATCCAAAAAACACAACCACATGTTCTGTGTTGAAGTACAGATGCCTGATAATAGACTGAACCACATCAGGAGGTAATATCTGAGTGTTCCTTGTTACATGGACTTTATTTGGATTGTCCACTTGTGAACTGTTCATGGGTGAAGCACAGTACCTGCCTGCCAGGAGATTAGAGCCTATAGCCTCAAAGTCTCTGTACAATTTCTAAGGGCACCTGAGGTTGTCTATACACCTCTAGGTGCTTTCTCTTTGCTTCAACGACGGTACACAGCCTTCCAGCAAAACATATCCTGCAGTGTTTACTCAGGCTAATCCTGCAATGAGTGCAATAAAGAAGAAATGAGGCCTGCAGGATTTGGTGAAGAATAAAGATGTGCACTTAAGGGAAGCTTAAGCTTAGTCTCCTGCTGCTAGCAGAAAAGAACAAAACTATTGATTGCATTGATTTTGAAATCAAAGTTCTCCCTATTTATTGGGATATTCTAAGAGCTTTAGCTGGATTTGCTTGAGAGCAAATTGATGGTAATGCTATTTGACCAAATCTCGATACCAGGCTATTTTATGGCAATTTGTCTTGTTATAGGATGAAGTGTCCTAAAACTAGTCAACATTTGTTTTTGTAATCCAGCAATAAAATTTTATAGCAACTGTCATTTCCCCTAAAAATATAGATTTCGTCTTACTACATCACTGACAACTTGTGCAAGGATCTGGGACATTCTCTGAGATAGGACAGGCAGAAGGAAAATTAGAGGTCTTTCTTCGGGCTTTTACTGTGCAGAATTTAAGACAAGATTTTGCTTTTAATAGTTGTATCTGAAACAGTTTTTCCTCTTTCATTAAGAATATGGCATTTTGACTTTTCTTTCATCCACTGGGTGAGAGCCTAAATTCAAATTTTGCCTCCTACGAGTCCAAAAGAAAATATCATAGAATCAAAAACGTTGGAAAAGATCTCCAAGATCATCAAGTTGAACCTTTGACCAAATATCACCATGCCCACTAAAACATATCTTGAAGAGTCATGTCTACTAATTTTTTGGAACACTTCCAGGGCTGGTGATGAAACCACTTCCCTTGGCAACCTGTTCCATTTAAGTGCTTACAGACCCTCTGTGAGAGAACAACTCCCTCCTTGGGTTTTTCCTATCTTAGAACCACTATTCTTGAGAATTTCCAAATAAATTTGTCAATGAAACTGATCTTTTCTACCAAAGATTTTCTGTAAAAATTACATTTCCAGTAGTGAAATATTTCAGAAAAAAATATATCTTCAGTATGGTCTACTTGGCAGACTTGTTTCATTTGCAGTCAGATCTATATTTCTCTTAAATATAACTGCATTAAATAACAAATTTCCTTTCTCTTAATAGACCTTCCATCAACACAGTTGAATCAGAATTAGTTAAAGTCAAGTCACTCTTGAGCATCGAATCTATCTGAAAAGGAGTTGTCTTAAGAGCCTTTTGGTCTCACCGAGCAGTCATCATACTAAATAATAAGACAGTAGTACAGCTTGTACTTAGTAAAAAAGTACCTATTTACATAAATAAATAAAGCCTCTACAAATGTACTCTTTTATGTTTTATATGATTACTGGAAAAAATTTTTCTTTTTACAAACATCAAACAAGCTACCTTGAAATAGGTACAAGTATCTAAAACATGATAATAATGCATAAAATTATAAAGAAGTTGAGGGGAAAATTATTCCCTCTAATACTTTACCACTAAGGACTCATGTGAGTATAATTGAACATGTAGACATTTACCAGCCATGCTGTATAACTGGTTCATTATTGTGGGTAAATAGATGAACCCATAACACTGCTAATATTTGTCATTTGCTTTCAAGATACTTAATGGGATAACACAACATTCTGGATTTGCTTAAAATAAATATTCCATGCAAGGAGATATAAATTTTCAAAATTATGTGCTTTCTAGAAAACCTTGCACTTCCTCAGTATGGCAATCAAAAATATTTTCAAATACAGAATTTTTTGTTGCAAGGTGGTTGAGACATTATATAGTGATTTTTTTATTATTCTTTATAAACGTAAAAAGTTCTTGAAAAATACAGTAATGGTGGAAAACTCTACAATTTGATTTTCACTGACTTAGTGA
The DNA here is from genome assembly GCA_013399695.1 of Formicarius rufipectus. Lineage (NCBI taxonomy): Eukaryota > Metazoa > Chordata > Aves > Passeriformes > Formicariidae > Formicarius > Formicarius rufipectus. Next base: position 494,313 of record VXAU01003649.1, read on the forward strand.
ATGCAATTAGAGATGTTTTATAAAAGTCAATTTTTTCTTTTTTTAATTTTTTTTTGAAAGTAATACCCTAATCTAGGCAGATTCCACATTTCCTGACAGTTCATATATTCAGCTCCTCAATTCTCTTCAACAGCTATTGAGCTAAAGGTCGTCTTCTAGAAAAGCCTTTGAATAAGTGTCTCGATAGCCAAAGACCTTATAATTTCTAAATATTTAACTGTTGTAGAACGCCCATTAGCTGCAGTGACCCCAAAGGAGACTTTGTGTCTCCACAGAGAACATGCCAGGGCTTCCATTGTTTTTCATTCTAGATTACTCCATGATTTAGACCCTCAGTTATATACCCTTTTCACCAAAGATCTAACAAATTAATTTTTAATTTTCCTTTAAAGATAAATCTAGATCTGAGAAAAAAAAATAATCTAAAAAAGCAGGAAAGAAAAAACGTGCCTGCCAGGTCTGCAACATTCTATTTCAGTTAGTCTTCTCACTCAAAACAGGGAGATGTATCTGATCAGATCCTGCAGCCTTGTATAGCACATTGACTTGGATCATATAATCACAGAATATGAGCTGAATACATGAAGTGTAGTATTAGATTCTGCAGTAGAAAACTGTGTAGATTATTTGTGGTATATAAATATAAAAGCATGAAGTGAGTACCAAAAAAAATCAAAAAAATAAATAAAGGAAAAAATAAAGAAACTAGAAACAATCATAAATATAATGAAAATAAACCCCACTTACTTCTAAATTGCATACTGAAAACACATCTTGAAAACAGTATTTGGGCTTTTAAAGTGAAGGATGAAAGAGAGCAAACAAGCAAACCAGCAGTATAATTAATATATTTTGAAAAATATTGCTGTAGCCTATATTCCCATGGAGGATTGAATTGCATCTATTACAAAAACTAGGTTTAATGAAGAAAAACATAAAAAGAAAGGAAAACAAAAAGGCGGAAGCAGAACACAAAAGCTGAAAGTAATGAATATTCAATGACCACAAACTATATGGACTCAAAAAAAATCCCCAAACCAACACAATAAAAAAACCATACCTTTTCTATTGCTTTGCCTATAAGGTTATCTCCAACTGGTATTAGAATTCCCCCGAAGATAGCCAGCACAGCACCAACAACAGCTCCAGTGAGGAGCCCACAGTTCCTGTTACAGCCCATTCCTCTCTGCTGTCAGGGTGCAGGTAGACAATGTACAAATATCCTTGCTTTAAGGCTGGATGCTTTTTCCTCACTTCTTGGTCCCAACAGACTTGCTGATCTTCAGCAGAGAAGCTGCTAATATAAGCAGATAGTGAACCAAAATCACATTGCAAAGCTCAAAGTACAAAGTACATGAGATGAAGAAGGTAGGAAGATAACAAGTCTACAACAGCCAGCCTGTGGCCAGCCAGTGGTAAAAAAAAAAAAAAAAAAAGAAAAAAAAAGTTGCAGGTACTTTTGGCAAGCTAATTGCTTATTACATATGATTACCTTTCTTCATTCCAATTCTCTAAACACACACTGATAAACTTTTTTATTGGTCTGGTTTTGTTATTGTGGTTCTTTTGTGTGTGTGTGTGTGTGTGTGTGTGTTTGTTTCTTTTTGTTTTGTTTTGTTTTGGTTAGGTGTGGGGGTTTTTTGGCTCAGTTGCATTAGTGCAATCCAACATCATTATTATGCAGCTGACACTCTTCCTGATGTAGACATTGCTGAAATCTCTCTGTGCCGATCAAGGAGGCCATAGACAGCTCGCTGATAGATCTGTCAGCCATGCCCATGGCTCCCACTTCAGGCAAAACCAGGAGTTACACCACTGGCGTGAGCTACTCAAGCTGTTTCTGCATTATGCCAGTAAGAAAGTCCTCAAGATCCATCAGCATCTTGGTGGGAGTGGCAGCCTCTAAAAGGAAACACCCATGCGAAGCCTCTTTTCAGATCTCTATCAGTCCACAATCCATTACTGAAGGGCTAAAACTTAAGTAACTTCATGAAAAAGGATGGATTTTAGCTTGAGCTGTATTCCTACCACCAGCTGACTTCATCAATCTCAATTGCCGTATAGAACAGCCCAGTTTTTAAAATGAGTCTAAAGCTTGATCTTTGAAAGATGTAATACCTTGTATTTCCAGGTTATTCAGTCTCAGGAGAAAAATGTCTGCAATTACTCATTGGAAAACAAGAGTTGCTGGTAAATATGTATTAACATATCTTGAAACATATCCCCTATTGAAAGCAGTTGTAAAGAAAATCAGAATGACACTAATGCTGAAAGATACAATAAAACATAAGCTCCCAGTGATATTTTTTCTGATTTTTTTATTGTTTATGAATAATTGAGACACAGAGTTACTTAATTTACAATTTATTCTTGGGCAAGAATTAATCACATCCACAGAATATGTACGTTTGCTATTTGCTTTAGACCTTCAGTTAAGAGAAAATCTACTCTTTTCTGTTTTAGATGTCACTGTCCATTCCTTTATATTCTTACCAATTTCTGTTTGTTAATATGTTGTCATCATGTCTAAATATATTTTAAAGGAGGTATTCATTGCAGAGTTAATTATACATTCAAGGCATAGAGAGAAAAGGAAAACAGAAAGATGAAGTGGAAGAACAAATCATCTGGTTTGCTCATGAGGCCCAAAGGACTAAAAAGTCTTCATGAATTTCTGTATAGTAAAGCAGGTGTAGGAATAGCATGTGCTGTGTTTTCAGAATAAATTATGACATCATTTTATTAAAAAGGGATATACAGCATGCACTAACAGATAAGGCATCACAGTCATCAGGCCAGTGATGTGTCCTCCCTTGTTACAAACTCACAATTATATCACATCTGAACCTGAGGCCAGTCAGCTCCTTTAACTGCATTGGAAACCCACCTTTTGTCTGCTCTTGCAGTAACAGAAGTTTATGGTTCCCTTGCCTTTGACAATATCTATTTCTGTACATTTGAGCTCATTTGGTATGTTAATAATTTCTTCTTGGATACTTGCAAACAGAATGACCAAAAGACTGCTTGCAATCTCAGAAACATTTCCTTACTATAGAAGTCAACCTGTCCATCCACCTGCCACCAGGTCATACCATGTGGTTCCAGCATCAAAGTTTTAGCTTTGACTGTTTTGCCTGCACATACAAGGGCCCTAAAAGAAGCAAGATTTATCTTAAGTTTTGACACTGGCTAGGGGCTAAGAAGAGTCACTTTAAATCTGCAAACCTTTCTTTTCTGTTGGAGGTGGCACACCTTGTTTGAACTGCAGGATTACTGAGTTGTTCCCCTCTCTACCCTCTCTGTTACTTGCATTACAGTAGAAACTGAACATAAGGGGTGGCATTAAAAAAAATTAAAAATTTTTTTTCTCAAACTTTTCATGCATTTTGTTGCACCTTTCACAAAGATAACTGAAAGTTGACTTAACTGAATTATATAACCACCAAGTCATTAAAGACTCTTTGATACAATGGATGGATGTATAATGTGTTTAATGGCAAATTTCGAAGCAAACTTAAGTTTGCTTAAGACCTTTATTAGACCTGAAGAACTTATAGGTGAAAGTCACTAGGACCAAATCTCATTATCTTTGTAGCTAGGTTCAGATCAGGATTTTTCATTTGGCAAAGACAGAACTGTCCTATGGTTGTGCATTGGTGGTATGGGGACTTGAAAACCTGATTGCTGATACACATTGTAGCAAAACTAAGGAAAAGAAGCCATTATCAATTAAATCAAATTCTGAGAGGTACGTGTCTCCAGTTGATTCTCCCCCCATACTATCTCTGCTAGCATATTCTTTTTGAAATACGCATTTTAAAATTTGAAATGGAAATTAGCTCTTTCATAGTTTTTCAAAGAGGTCTTTTAGATATCATCACACATTTTTTTTCTTGACTTACATACTGAAGCTTTTCAAATTCAACAGAAATGCACTTACCACCAAGATACATTTTCATCTAAGTTTCTACAAGTTTTTCCAATGTTTTTATTTTGTTTTAGGCAGACTAGGCATCTCTCATGAGCACTAGCAATAAAGAGAGAGAAAGCAACTCACTGCTAACAATGTGTCTATTCCAAGCTTCTGCAAATTGTAAAATATTCACCCTTCTCCCACCAAACACAATGTAATAACAGTCTAGACATCCCAATTTATGCAATTCAAATTACCCATTACACAACTGTAATGAAGAGCACTCACACCAAAACACTCAATTTCATATAGAAGTCAACAAGCTATTCTCATCTATCAAAACTGAACATAAAGTATGAAGATTAAGGTAGAAATTTCCAATAAGAATGCACTTTCTAGGGATTCATATGCAAGTGAATATTGTGTACCCTAAGCAGAATAGAAAGTACCATAAAAAATTTAGATATGGTCTATGAGATTATAGCAACATTTAAACATATATTTGACTACAGGAGTAATAAGAATATTCACCCCATTTTAGAGTGTTGGGTATGTACTTTTCAGTATGGTTTCAAACATCATTAGCAAAATATTGACAATGAAAATGGTCCCTTCAAATCTCTGAAAAGACAATTTATAAGCAACTATATAGGAGCAAAGATGTAAATGGATATTAAATTCTTTTTCCATTACTTAACTTAGAGTTCTGTAAATATCATCTTAAAGCAAGTCCTTATAAAACCCAAATAATTTAATCTGCATTTTCTTAATTATTTCTCCAGTTCTAATAGAAATTTTTAAACATTTTTGACATAGCATTACTTAAGTTCTGAAACAGAATCATACTTATTGCCCAAAATGAAAGCAACTATGTGGTGAAAAACCGATGTGAATAGTGCAAATTAAAATGTATTTTGAAAATGCCTATTAAGAATTTCAAAACAATATCATGCTGTGTCTTTAAATGTAATTCCATTTTCTCCAAGGTCAGATAAAAGTCAGACCTAAAATCTTGAAATCACTAGAGTTGCATTTTCAGGGAAGAGGTTATTTCTGCTTTTCTGGATTATTTTTTTTTTTTTTTAATATTTGTCGTGCTTTGAAATTATAGTTCCAAGCTTTTTACCTGCAACAGAAAATGTTAGCAATATCACTTTAAAGAGATGCATTTCTTATAAATTCACATGACTTCAGAACTGTAGTTTCAAGAATATTAAATATCGAAAGATAGAATGCAATTGGGAAAGCCAGCAATACTGAACATAAAACACCATTGTTATCATAGTGACAAAGCATTTCACTAGTACATATAAAAGTCACTCTTTTTAGCAAACAGCTCTGCAAAATCCTGCCTTTTTTTCTTTTTTTTTTTTTGGTTGTTGAATCACAAACAAACATTTTCAAGAGCTGTCCACCAGCTGATCTTTAAAGTATTTCTGAGGAAATACTGATTTTAAATGTCATATCATATGACTTACCTTGAATAAGGGCAACTGATTTTTCAGCTGAACATACAACAACTTAACACGACTTGCATCAAGTTACCAGCAGACAGGCAGCTAAATCTCCCCACCGAGATCATAGGCTCTGAACTCTGAGGGAGTGTTTATATGTTCCAAGAGACGTCAGTTCCCTCTTAATCTTTTTGCCAGAAGAAAAAGTGAAGTTGTATTGGTGCTGGGGGAGGGGGTTATTTTTACAGTCTGACTAAAAGCCACTACCTACATCGCGTGATAATATACTTAGCAACGGCAATCTTTATCATATTTTGATCCAAGTGAGTCAAAGGTCAAGGAGACAAAAGAGTAACTTACTTATTTTGTTCCGAGTCACTTCTTTAACATTCATTTGCTTTAAAAATGCTCATGTTAGCAAGTTATGACCAACTGGTTCCTGACAGTTTCTTTAAGATACAGAATATTATCAAATATTCATTTCTATATAGCCTGGTCTGCTATATATGTATAGATGTATAAATAAGGCCTTACTACTGCAGTACTTCTCTGTCAAAATACACACTAAACATCTTTTCAGCTTAATCATCATAATAGTATATTTGAAAGTAATAAAAATCAGGAAATGTTAGAAGGTTTTTTAAGGAGATTTTTTTTCAAATACTGGATTTCAACATTTCCTTACAAAATGTTAAGGCTCCTCCTCTTTTACTGCAACTTCCAACTCATCATATTGTGTGATGCTATGTAATGTTCTGTGATATCATCCCAGCAGCTTATTTTCTTAATCTATCTAAAAATGATTTGTTTTTATGCTGCCATCTCTGTCAACCAACATGTCTACATCACAGTGCCTACTAATAATGAATAGTTTGTCAAGCTTTTGCACAAATATTTTCTAAATATCTCCTAATTTCAACTAAATGACTGCATTTTTAAAAAAGGTTCTTCTAGCAGCAGCAAGAGGTAGTGAATTGTACTTGGCTTAATCATAAGAGAACAAATATTCCTAAAAATAGATTATTAGGCCCAGACTTTCAGGGAACAGCACTGAATAGTTTGTGATTCCCATGTTTAGTATTTACTATCTGTTTTGATTGACTGTTTGCTGTTCTGTTTTTTCACATTACCCTATTTGGAATTTAAGCTTTTGTGGAAGAATCTGCCTTTTTCTAATTTACTTCTGCTAAGTAAACCTAAAGTGGGTGAAGATTAATGAATTTGAGGTTTTATCTCCTAGTAGTGAAGGCAAAACCAAAAGTGAGCCTTGGCCTTTTGAAAGAAATGCATTTAGGAGAGTTTGTGTACAAGGCTCACTGCCAGGGAAAGTTAGTGACCCTGAATAACTCCAGTTTCACATCCTTGAAAAGTGCAGTACATTTGTTTTCTTCTATTTTCTAGTTAAAGAGTGGTATTTAAGTGCTGAAAGAAGCAGTCCTCCACACTACGCATCCCATGCACTGCTTTTATGAATATTGTCATTAATTTCTTCTTTTGGACAGCTCCTCATATGATGCTCTCCTGAGGATGCTCTTGTTTGGGATCCCACAGCTTTCCTCCCAGACTTCACTGCCTCCTTCGCTGATGTCCAGGGACAGGTTCCCTTCCATGCTTATTTTCTCTGTTTGCAGTGTATGGAGTCACTGAGCACCATTCACTGGGAAAATACCTACTGCTGGTTTTTTGTTGGAATCCTAAACACACAAATGCTGATGTAATTCAGTTTTAAACATGCTGAGTTGTATCACCTAATTTTGTGGCTTACAATACCCTATTATGACCCTATATAAGCAAAATCTTCCCTAGAAGCTGTGCTTGACAGTGAAATGAGGATTGCATGATTCAACTGCAGAAGTCAGCTATGAGGAGTGGAAGCTCAGAGAGAAGCTCTGAACTTCTGGACGTTAGTAATTTCTGTTTCTTTAAAAAAACATAAACAAACCATAAGTACTTAATGGTCCTGTGTTCTTTGGCTTCATATCACAGTTCAGAAGTTATAGAGCAGAAAGATCACAGCAACAGAGTATCACAGCAACAGAGCAGTGATACAAAAAAAAAAAAAAAAAAACAAACAAAAAAAACCCCAAAAAACAAACAAAAACAAACAATGATGTACTTCCTCAGAGTCCCCAGCGGTGTGACAACATAGAAGCTGCCCCACCAGGAAAAACTGTCAAGAGAAATAGGGTAAATGATGTTGACATACTGGATGAAGACACAGAAAACTGCAGGAATCAGAAAAAGAGAAATGCTTTTGTTAACTCCAAATGAAGTCCACCCACATTTCCTGGACTAAACATGCTGCTGACAAGGAAATGCTGAAGAAATAAGTGTTATTCATGACTTTTATAAGGATCTCACAGCAGAGCCTTTCGGAAAACTCTTTGGGATGTTTAGCTGTACAGTCTCATGTTCTTAAACAGTGTATAATATATTGATATAGGACTAATATATTTTTCCTGAATTTTGTGTTCATTCTTTCTGTCTCATCACTCTCACAGTGACTGCTAATTAGTACCACCTCATTTTCCTGAAGATATAGGATATAACAGAGTCCCATAGATCAGGAATAGTCATCTCAGGTAAAAAGAAGGAAGTATAAAGATATTTCAGTTGTTTCAGTTTTGCTTTTAGTATCATATCTCTACGGATCTTAAATAAAACAAAGGCATAGTTTCATATTAATAATTATTTTCTTGTTTAAAGTTATTTGGAAATGTTTGTTACAAATAAATTTATCCAGATAAAAGCAGACATCTAGCCATTTGTTTCCTCCTCTCTCAATGGGAGGAATGAACACAACTCATCCCATGTACTTTAAATGTTTATCTTAGACAAGAATATATAAATCCCTAGAATCATTAAGGTTGTAAAAGACCTCCAAGATCATCAAATCTAATCGTCGACCAAGTACCATCATGAACCAAGAATCATATCATGAAGTGCTACATCTACTCAAGTTTTAACACCTCCACGGAGTGCACATCCTTTAGAGGTACTGATGTCTCTCATTTAACTGAGACAATCTAAACAACTGACTTAAATTAGACATGATTGAAATGCTAATGTTAGATCAGTTCCACTGAAATGCCCCAAATAGATCTTTCAATTCCTCTTTGCATCAGTGCATCATACTGACAGTACCAGGGCAGCTATACAAGGGTCTGGTAAGTGGAAGCAAGTTCTGAAGCAAGAAGAAAATGCAAGAAGAAAACTTCAAAATATTTACCACCCACTCGACATTAATGGACAGTTTGGCCTAAGATTGCAAACACGGTGTCGCATTTTCTTTCCCAGCTCACATCACAGACTTTTACTGCAAGTGTTTTGGCCTTCAAGGTTTGCCAGTGGATGCCCTAAGGCATATTACAACCACTCATATCAAGTAGTTTTCAATTCCCTGCAAAAAGATCCTCCCAAACATGCATTAATACCTGATTTCTCCTCACAAGAGCTTGGAAGACTCATTCCAAACTGCTGTGTAGCTCCTTTGTTACCCACTAAAAACTCCCCGCTGTAGCTTTCCCAGCTCTGTAGAGTGTTAGGACCTGAGGTGCTGTCCCTTGTGATTCTCAGTGTGTCCTGATGATATGGAAAACTTCCTAAAATACCAAAGGCTCAAATCAACTTGGCACCAGTACAGTGGAAACAGTGTGATCTAGTTGGCTCCTGTCACTGATGAGTTCCTTTGTCAAATTGTAACTGGGTTCTTTCAGGGGAAAATGGGTGTTGGAAGACCCAGCAGCTGCTTCACTTTTTTTTTTTTTTTTCACCTGGAAATATTAATCCTGAGCTCTTCTTCAAGTGATTGCGGCATGCACAATCTGCAGCCTTTGTCAGTTCTCAGAATCAATTTTAAAATTTATTTTCAAGTGATTTTAGCAGGGAGATAAGGCGAAGAAAGCACAAGAGCAGCAAGGGTGGTGCAGACTTTGATTCTTCCACTGCTGTGGATTCATGTAAGAGTCACTCAGAGCATAGTTAGAGAGGAACTTAATACAAAAGAATCCAATTCAGAAGCTGTAATATAATAATACAGGCTTCTTTTGAGTCTGAAACAGAAAAGAGATATAAAAATCTGTTACTTTAATGGCTGAGTTGATCTATTAATGCTAGAGACCTTTCCGACTGAAACCCAAGTGTTGTCCCAAAAATCAGGATTCATCACCCGGTGTGCAGTAAGCCAATTACACACATGGACAAGATATTTGTTTATTCAATGTTTGCATAAGTTTAGGTGCTACTTAGCAAATCCACAAAGCTAGCACAACAAGCAGAAAAGATGAACACTATTTATATGCTGTTAATTTTGATATATTTGGCTTATCTAATATATTCAGTGTTTACTACTTGACTATTTCTGGGTTTTGTTAAGTGGGCTTCTTATCTTGGAAACCCTAGTGATCATCAATGTTTTTGCTATTCTATTATTGTTGAGCTGCCTTTGTTAGTTTCTTTTCTTGGGTGTTTTGCTGCACCCTTTGGTTTCCTCTTATCTTGGATGACCTGTAGTAGCACACTTTTCTTCCCAGAATTTGTTATCCTGCTAGGACCATGACATTTGAAGCAGGTCAGGCCCTAAACTTTAATGCAACTCTGTTGACAAGAAGTTTGCCTTAGACAGCACAAAGAGGGAACAGAGAGGAGGTTCCAATGTGTCATGGGTTTCTATAGCTCAATTTTAGTAGAAAAGTAGAAGTACTTTAGTAGAAGCTGCTAGAAGTTTCTCCTGTCTTGTTGAGCTAATTAAAATTATAGTTACGCCTCTGCGATACATATGCAAGAATTGGAGTGTTTGCGCAGTTGAAAATTCCACCTTTGAGATAACAACGCAGACAGACAGAAAGGGACCAAGGTCAGAGGAAGAGCAGGAGGAGGCGAAGGAAGAACCATGCTAGAGCAGAGGGAGGGGGGGAAGGACTGAAAGCTATTCCCCCCTCTCCCCCCCAAGCCCGTGGAGATCTATTGGGGTTTGGAGACCCCCTGAAGGACACCCCTGCAGCCCCTGAAGGAGACCCCTTGCATCCCTGGAGGAGCAGGTGACTGCCTGAAGCAGACCCCTTGCATCCCTGGAGGAGCAGGTGAATACCTGAAG
>VXAU01003649.1:504858-562127 GCA_013399695.1 Formicarius rufipectus
GACGCACCTGGAATAGGTTTTTTCCCAGTAGGAGTGTTGCCCGGGGGGTGGACTCATGATGGAGAAGTTTGAGGACTGTCTCCCATGGGAGGGGCCCCACAGGAGCAGGGGAAAGATTAAGAGCCTCGTCGCCCCCCTGCAAACTGTGGTGGAGTACGTTGTCCCAACTGCAGCCCACGGAAACCCCATGGAGTGACCCACAGGACAAGACCAATGCCAGCAGCACGACCACCACCTGCAAAACTCTCATTCCCTGCTCTCTCGAACTGTTGGAGGGAGGGAGGAGTAGGAGGAGTGTTCTTAAGACTGATTTATTTCTTACCTTTTAGTTTTAGTGCTTCTAGTTTTAGTTCTTATCTTGTTAGTAATAAATTTAAGTATTTAGCTACTCTGAGTTTGTGTTGCCATTATCTCTCAGCTGGGTTTTTTTTTCCTTCCTTTTTCCCCTTTCCCTCTGGGAAGGGGTCGGGGGGAGGGAGCCTGGAGGTTTTGGGTGGATACTGGGTGAAACCACTACACAATGGTAGAAGAGAAAAATTTTAAAGCAGACATCTTATGAAAGTCAAGAGAAATTTAATAAATCTTGTGCCTATTTGGATATATTTTACTTCTTGCAAAACTCTCCTCCTTAGACCAGAAGTCACAGAATAATGGAGTAATTCTAAAATCTTTCACCACTGCAATATCTGGTTGAGAAATAGTCACCAAATGAATCATCCCATGCAATGTCAGTGGCTTTGATGAATGACTGGGTAGTCCTTATGTTAGTTTTTGCCTACCAGCTACACTGTAATTTTGTCTCTGTAATAATTAAGAACAGATGTACAGGGGATCTTTTCCAGTTGTGAAAGCTTAAGTTTAAGACCAAATTCTTGACAACTTTGCAAGTGTTGTAGACCTGCTAAATAACTGAAACCCTTTTCTTTCAGTTCACATGTTCCAGACCTGGCAAAATGTCCTTGGTCTGAACAATGTACAGAAGATCTTCCCTGGGACTTCAGTTCAGCCTCAAACACCAAAGCCAAACAATGAGCCTACTGCTAAGAAAAACTCTGCTCCTCACCAGGCCATCACAAGAAGATAGCTTTACTGAAGCCACCCCATGACCCGGAGCAGTTGCCAAGCGCCACTTTGAGAATCAAAATTGGTACTGGGGTGGTTCCACAGGATCCAGTCCTCTGCCATCCAGACCTGTGTTTTCTACCAAAAGAAAGGGAGACATAGCAAATTCTCTATAGACTTAATACATGCTAAAGTCCTTCCTGAGTAATTTTTCTCACTCCAGGGGAAATCTCAGAGGCTATGGCAGTGGCAGCTTGAAGCTCATGGAAATACTCTCAGAAAAGCAGATTTTCCCCTCCAGTTTGCAGCAAAGGTGCAGACTGTGGAGGTCTTGCCTGGCATTCTGGGTGAGGAAGATATACTGAGGTACTTTAGAGAACATGTGCTCCCACTACCACCTTTTATACCCTTTCCCTATGGATTTGGTGAGCTAAGTTTTATTTATATAGTTGATTATACAGAAAAATTATAAAGCAGATTTTCTTATAGTAAATAATGCTTTTACTCTTCTTTATTCTGAGAAATAATGTGATGCTCTTTTGTGTATAATAGAATATATTTTTCTTGAGATGATATTTAATTACCACAATGAAAGAATTAAACATAGCTCAGATACAGACAAAAAGACCAAATACCCCAAACTGAAAAATAACATCACCCTTGCCTAAAGAGATATCTTGGCAGAAGTGGAAGTTCTATAGAGATTATGAAGAATTGTGTAGTATCACTATGTATTAAGAAACATAAACAGCTATGAAGAACAGAGCAGTAGACAAAGTACTAGCAGTGATTTCTGTGCACAAGCAGGGAATGAAAGGAGGAACTAAGTGATACCCTGAGCTTCTCAGATCATGTAATTTTCTGGTACTAAGATATGACACTATTCTTTCAAATGAAAACATGTTACAGAAATATGCATATAACTATCAGTTACCAAAAAGAAGATAAAAAAGTAGCTCCAAAATACAGTAATTTAACTCAAACTCCTTACATTTCTGATCATGTTCCTCATTGTATCAATTACATAAATGCTTCTGAAGTCTCACTTGAGGGCAAAAGAACCCAAAGAAGTAAAACCCAAACAAAACAACTACAGACAGCACATTTATTATGAAGAGGATATTTTTACGAAGTTAAAAAAATGCCACTGAGTAAACATCATAGTTATTGTGGCAGTTGTTAAGAGAATCAGACCACTAAAATAGCATATGACTATGCTGTATGTGCTGAATTGATCTCAGGACTTTCATATAAAAATCAGTTTATGTTACATCAGTATAATTACTGCCCACAAATTATAATTTTAAATCTACACAGAAAAGCACAGATATACCATTGAATAATAATATTTCCCATTAATAATTACTACATTATTTTTGGATGTTCTTTTATAACACAGTTATTTAATGCATACAGCCATAAACTTCATTCATATTTTTATAAAAAATGTATATAATTATTCATATAATAGACTTTTATATATAAGATGATTCACAAAAAAATTATTAATACACCTGTTGAAGTTTGAATATCAATATATTTTTAATTGCAGTGTACAGTGACACATTAGTAATATATATAATATTAGCAAGATACTAATCTGCAAGCGAAATTTGATTACCACTATATTTACTCTTTCTAAATTTTAGTGAATGGACTTTTCTTAGAGCTATAAACAATCAAGTAATAGAGGCTGGATGGCATCTCTCTTTGCTTTTAATAACTAGCAGTTAGAGGCATTTTGCAAGTTATAATATGCAGTGGTACACTCACAAGAAATGAATACAATATCCAGTTGTGTGCTGAGACACTGCCTTTAACCCTGGAGCAGGGTCGTGTACCTGTATGGAGGAAGAGCTGCTCTCACTGCTCTTGCCACCAGGAACTGAAGAGGTGCAGAAGAGTTTGCAGTTACCTCCTTATTCATAGAAAAATCAAGTTGCTGTAGCAACCCGAAGCCACTCTGCTGCCCAGTGCACTACCAGTCAATTGATCTTTCATTAGCCACAAAGAGAAATAGAAAGTTGCACAGACCTTTTAAACTCCCTGACAGCTAAGGTGTCTCAAGTGATATGGAGCTGCAAAACCCCTGAACCCAAGATAATACTCTCTCACACCTATGCTTTGCAAGAAAGACAAGCCCTAAGAAATCCTTTCAGATCCGGCTTTTGCTTTTGATCTCTTTGCCATCTTCAATGCCCAGCACTTGCAGGCAATGTATCAAGTCCCTGTTGCCAAACCAGCACAGGTTTAATTGACTTTGCTCTTTGCTGTAACTCTCTGCAAACATAGTCTAATCCCAGTTAATCCCCACAATCTACTGGAAGCCAGGTAAAATGTGTCATTTTAGAGATAACTCTTCAAATCACAAAGCAACTGGGACTGTTCAGGATGAGGGATCCCAGCTGTAAGTACTGCTGTTCAAATTCACAGGACTCCTAGCAATTTTCACAGGTTTTGGTTCAGAACTTGGTTGTCTAAATGAAGATATGAGTCATGTGGCAGTGCTATTGATTTATCTGTCTTTTTGAATTTTTGATAAATTCTTTTATCACAGCAAGGATGATACTTTTAAAAAAATTATTAAATTATTAAGTTTTAAACACGGCATTTTTTATTAATTGAACAGTGGTTTGAGGCACCTCCTTCCTGACAGTTAACAGCAAACAGTAACAGGGAACAACAGACTGTTTGCCAAGTGCTTTCATAATTAAGATAAAAGCTGTCCCAGAGAATTAATAGGATCCTGAAGGCAAGTCAGGATAACAGGAGTTACAAAACTCCATTTACACGTACTAACTCAAGAGGTACCCCATGGCATAAGGCTCTTCACCTGACTTTCTATGAAATTTCTACTTCCCTAAAGTTAGTCAGAAAATGAAGTTACAAGGGAAAGGTAGGAATCAAAAATAGTCCAGAAATTTGCATCGATCTGGGTGTTTTCTGACCTATCCTCTTATATAAATGCTGTTGTTCTACCTTTGGTCTTCTTGGAGTCCCGTTGGTTGCTTCCTGTGTGGCTTTCACAGCTGCAGCCTCCAGCTTGTTGCCAGACTTCCCTTCTGCCTTCCTTTCTACATGTGCTTCCTTTTACTCCCGTTTCCTTCTCCAAGAATCTCCTCCCTCCGCCAGCTCTGTGTATACCTCTCTCATCTTCCACCCTATCATCTCAGCAGTCACTCCTCCACCAAGCATCACCTCTAGTCTGCCTCCTCCTCCCTCCTTGTATTATCCTCGTTTTTTCCCCCCCGCTTCCAGAATTTACAGCTTTGCATCAATTCTGTCCTTGTTCCCTGTCATTAACATTTATATTTCCCCAAACCTCCCTTGATAGATTTTTCTTTCTTCTTTTCCCTCTGCCTGAAGTTCTGGTACATAACCTTATAATACCATCAAGTTAATCAAAAAGCTGGTTGCAAATGAAAGCCACATTTATCAGTGTTCTTTGGTATACAGGCAAGTCCTACCTGAAAAGATTAATTATAAATAATAATTTAAGTTTGGTAACTTAATACTGTAGTTAGTTTGTGTTTGTGTTCCTTCCTAAAGCCTCAGAACAGTAAAGCCCACAATATTTCTACACCTTATCTATTCTCTGCCCAGCTGTCATTCAGCATTCTTTTTGAAATCCTTCCACTTCTAAGAAAATTATTACTGAACAGTTTCACCTGTACACTGAAGCAGAAGTGCCAGATAAGAAAAGAAAACTTTGTCCTGTCTTACCTGCACCAGAACTGAGAGAGGATCTGAGATGAGGCTGGCAAAAGCTCGGACTTCTCTGGATGCAGGGTCAGGCAGGTTCAGTCGCAAAGCAGGCATATTGGGCTATGAAAACCAGTGCTATGCTCTTCCTTCCAACCCACAACATCAAGAAAGGAAATAGGATGTATTCTTCATCTCTTTCTTATTCATTGAGAAGTCAGGGCACTCTAGTGTTTGGCATTTAAGAATAATCCTTAAAATTATATAGGGTAAACATTACAGAATAACATGTCATAGCATGAAGCACCTCAGGCATGTTTGTGGCAAAGCACACACCCTCCATATAATTATACTCAGGCTTCTCTGTTTTAGGCAAAAAGTAGCAATAGTTATTTATCAAATTCTCAAAATGGTATTGGAGAGGATTCAGCAGTACACTCCCAAAACTTTCTGGGTAGTAACAGCCACAGGATTATAGACATAGAAGTGGTCTGTCCCTCCAGCTTCTGGCAACCCTTTCTTCCATGCTGCACTTTGCTCTGTTAGTGGTTTTCTGGATAGTTTTTTTGCCAGTCCTTCTTTCACAATTCCTTTTTCTAACGTGGACTTCTCTTCCTTTCCTCAAGCCTCACTACTAACTCTGTCTATCCACATCCTCTCAGAGGGTAAATCCGAGCAGTATCAGAACAGTACCTCTAAAAGTCTTGTATGTGCTCATCTCAGCACTGCACCTTCATGCAGTAGGAAAGCTTTTTTTATCCCCAGTGTTTCTCTGTGTGAGAACTGTTTTAGCAGCAGCTACATGTTGGAGGCCTTACTGAACATTGTATCTTCCAAAGTCTGTGTACCCAAGGGAGAATTCCAGCATCTCAGTCACACAAGCACCATGGACACCTGTCAGATTACCAATGATGCCTCTGTATATAGTTTTACTTTGTCTGTGATTGTAATGTACACATGCCTAAATAGCGTCTGTGTGCACATTCAAGTAACAAATACAAGTCCCCTTAAAACAGAGAAAATGTTTCAGTGGAGGGGATTTTTTGTGGCCTCCCAACAGCTCCCGTGGTAGAAAGCTCTCAAACACTGGGCTTATGAAACAACTGGGCTTATGAAAAAATATACTAAAGTGTCTTTGACATTTGGAACCAGCAGATCCTGGTATTTTGATTCTTCATTTGTGTGTAATGAGAAAAATCTTCATTTTTGCATGACACGGATATGTTGCCTCATGAACTGATGAGGCTTGTGAGAAGGTTTTATATTTTTTTGGATAGTAAACATGAGAACATATTTTCCTGTGGATATTTTACTTTCCTTTGACCAAGTAAATGAGAAAGTTCACTTCTCTAAAGGCAGTATTATTCCATTTTGATCAAATAAACACTTTATACATGCTTTCATGTACACATGAACATACACACTCATGCCTTATTTCAATTTCAAAGAATCTCTCCTGAAACTTAATTGCCTTTTGCAACCTTGCCTATTGCTATTTTTCCCCAAGCAAGCACCCTGAAAAATACTACCTTTTCCTTGGAACTTCCATGTGTGCCTCACTGAAATGCATATTGCTGGATTTGGCCCAATGTAGACCTTTGAAATGCTGTTGTGATTCCTTGCAGAGCCTTAAGCCATAATTTTCATACCATCCAAGTTCCTCACGTGAAGAACGTGACAGTCTATAATACTTTGGCATGTTGCCACACTTACTTTACTGTTTAAGCTGAGGTGTTCTCTGAAGTGCTACAGACCTTTTTGATGTGGCTACATCCTTTCTTATAAGGAAGTCAGTCCATGAACAGTTTTCCTCTTTTAGAGCTATCCCTCATCTAAATACCATTTAAATACTTTTTAATTCACATTTTACACCAGGCACGTGCCCGCTGCATATTTTATAGATGGGACAAGACTTTCATAGTATAGACCCCGTGCAAATGTTTTGGCTGAACACATCACCTGATTTCACTTCCAGATCTTCCTGGATCACCTGAAGGCATATCTTATTTGGGTCTTACAACTCTAAGAATCAAAATCCAGCACAAATTTGCCTTCATATATGTATGTGGTATGTTCCACCTTACTGCAGGAAATCTTCGTGCTGCTGTTGTTCCCTGAAATGAAGGTGATGTGCAGCCCTCAAGCATCCTAGGACAACTGAGTCAGTGCACTGCTTCCTGTCTGTGAACTTCAGTAACTTTTTTTGGGACCAAAAATTAACAATTCTTAGTTAAAAACAAATAAACAAAAAAACCCACCCCAAACAAACAACAACCAAAAAATCATGCAACAGACCATAGAATTTTTTGTTGTGAATCAATATACCTTGTGTGAAGTAAAGGAAATGACCTGCCATTCTGGGTAGTCAGAATAATAACCACAAAAAAGGTATTCAAAAGGACTTTTAGGATTTCAGAAATATTTCCTATTCAAATTCATAAGGTTTTAGAAGGGAGCAGCAACAAATAAAATTATAATATAAACTTTATACAACCTGATCTCATCCTCATTTTGTAATTCAGACTTATTTGACTCTGGGATTTACTTGAAATGGAAAGACTTTAGTCCTGAAAAAGTGACTTTAGTTAGTGAGACTTGATGCAGTAACATAATTTGAATTTAAACAGCCTATGAGCATTGTTCCTGGGTTTTGCTCGGCGCCAATTTCATCAAAGTTCAGAGAGCTCATATGACTCTTTATTAAATAATCACATCATGTTGTAATTAGTAAAAACTAATTTAATACAAAATTTATTAACAATTAAAACCTGTCAAACATACAATGCATGAAGCCTAAACTTCATAGTGTGCTGATGGAATTCCAATCAGTGCTTTTCTTCAAGCAGTTTTAATGGTACATCATATGAATTAATAGTTATGATTCTAAATAAATTCGATGTTAAGATATAAATTATTTCAATAATAAGGTTTAACAAGGAGCATGCTAATCTAGACATATTGTACAGTACTTAGGGATATTAATGCAGAAATATTGCAATGATGAATATTTGACATTTGATATCTGCTTATATTACATTTTTAATAATGAAAAAATGGGAGAGATTGCCCTATGTCACATTTCTTTTCGGAAACTGCAACATCATTATGCTGTGCATTACATGAGTAATTGATACTTAGGTGAAAGAGTAGGATAGCAGAATTATTTAAGAGAAAAATAAAAATAGTTCCTGAAAAGTTCAGTGGCTCAGTCTCTGACATGATATATAAACTTTTATAAAGTTTATAAATTTAAGATCAATTGGCAGTGGTGTTCTACAAGGTTTTTTTTGTCAATAGAGCCTGACAGTGTCTAAAGTAATGAGAAAAAAAAAATTAAAGAGACATTTATATGCTGCTGCTACTACTTTCTGTACATGTTCAAAAGCTAGAAGTTAGTCTGAATTTAGAAACTAAAAAGTGTCATTCTTCCTTTTTTAATAACAGCCCATCCCTGCCAGATTTACTCATATAAATGAGTGTTCATGGAGCCTGGGGGGGAGTTGAGGTCAAGTCCAGTTGGTGAGACTGGAAACTCACGTGGTACAAAGCAAAATAGCAGAGGAGGAAACTTACCTCATCCTGCTGCCTGGGTGCCTGGAATTAGTGGCAGCAATTGTCCTCTCCTCTGACTGAGTCTGGACTTATTCAGAACCATTCAGAATTAGAAGCCAGAGCAACTGATAGGTCACAAGAATCCAAAAGTGTTTACATTAATGAAGTAATGAAGTTACATAAAGGTAAGATGGGAAAATCAGAAGTTCTGTGTAATATTCACTTTTGCAGAGACAAAGCACATCTATTTCCATGTATTATTTTAGAATCAGCATACTTGAAAACGACTTTTCTGTTTTATTTCTAAAACCAAACACTGTAGTATGCTAATGCACGTAAATCTTAAAACATTATTCTCAGAAGTCTCAAATTTTACTGGATGATATAGCTGATTTATGACTATTGCTCTTTGTCCTTTGAGAAATCAGATCACTTTCAAGTGAAATTTCCACGTTCCTCAAAACAGAGAGATTAACATTGCCAAAAAAAATTTAAAATAAAAAAATTGATGGTTACTTAATTAATGAAAGTGTTGTGCTGGTCTATACAGTGTGTACACTATGAAAAATTATATTATTGGTTTAGATTGCTTCAATTTTGCCAAATAGCTGTTGTTTGTTATCATGAAAAAAAAATTTAAAAAGAAAAAACACCCCAAAACACAAACAAACTACAAAAAATGAAGCAAAACAAAACAAACAAACAAACAAACAAAAACCCTTAAAAGCCCTACAAAAAACCCTCAGATGTAGGTTGCCCAGGACGACAGTTCTTTGCTATCTTTCAAAACACAAGCAAAAATACTTTCTGTCATGTTTTTAGCCACATAACTCAGAACTTCATACACCAGAGTCAGCTGGATTGTTCCCAGAAGAATATTGTCAGTTCTTTGTTCCTTCCCTACTGCAAAGATCCTTAAGATTTGTTTTTCATCTCAACAGACTTTAATCAGATTTCATTTCTTTGATCTCTCACTTGTATTTTCCAAACAAAAGTGCTGTATCTGTAAAAGACCTTTTGATTATGATGTAAGACTGAACATCCCTCATGTCTTTTGTATGTCCCAAATATTCTTCATCACATCTTTCTTGGAGCGTCTCTGTCTCAAAGGTCTTAAAATCTAGCCACAGCTTTATCAGCAGAGAACACCATTAGCACTGATTTCTTACTATGTTAATTAATTTTTTACAACACATCTCTTAAGCTTTTATGTGCAAGCTGTATACTTCACCAATCTGGTTGTTACACTTCTGAAATAAAGGATCCTTTCGTAAAGTACACAAGCATCCAAAATGTTCTTGCTTCCTTGAGTCAGTGTTCTCCTGTGAATTGAGCAGTGACAAAAATGTGATCTATTTATGTCTTGAATACATTTTTTTTTTATTTTTAAATTTCAGGTAAATTAACTTTTCCTCTATGGATATGTATACTTTCTAATTAATGAAAAGTCCAAATAAAAATCTGTGTTCAAAATCAACTGATATTTGCATTGTTATCATGATCAGAATGCAGGATCTGCTGTGAAGATTGAAAATGTCTGTATCTTGTGCTCAAAGACCATCTGTCCTACTGAGTAGTTGTAACAAACACTGATCCCTATTAAGCTGGGAAGATACTGAACAAAATGTCACAAGGAATGCTTCTTGCACTTTATGATGACTTGGAACCACACATGGTGCACTTTGGGTCTCTAAGGGCTCTGGCAGTTATTGTGGGAAGAAAAGCAGAGATGTCAGAAAATTGCAAGAAACATATTGAGACTGAGATAGATCTTGATGTTGCACAAGGCACGCTTAAATGAGTGCCAGGAATGACTATTCAAAGGCCAGTAGCCCAAAGATACTTGGCTTCTCTGTTCCCTTTTAATCATTTTGTTTCAGACACGTAAAACAATAGCTAGGAAATACCTACCTTTTTTGTAGAAAAGCTGGGAGGCAATTTTTAAATCTAAAGAGTATGTAAAAGGGTAAAGGAAACCATGATGTTAGTAACGGAGAACAGCACTTAAGAAGTACTATCTGAACAGCCTCAAGGGACTTGACAGCAAATTGACTAACCCTCAAGCTTGACTATGCTGCGGAGTGAAAGTAGGAGAAAAGTAAAGATTCAAAAGAGATGCTAAAAATAACTAAGAAAAAAAAACAACAAAGTAACAAGCACTAGACAAATGTGGTGGGTTGACTCTGGCTAGAGACAAGGTGCCCACCAAGCTGCTCTATCACTCCCCTCCTCAAATGGACAGGGGAAGAAGGTAAATTGAAAAACTCATGGTTTAAGATAAGGACAGGGATTGATCATTCACCAATTACTGACACAGGCAAAATAGAGTAGTCTGGGAAATTAATTTATTGCCAATTAAGCAGAGTAGGAAAATGGAAAAGAAGAACAAATATAAAACTAGTTTCCTACACACACCTTCTTTCTGGCCTCTACTTCACTCCAAACTTTTCTATGTCCTGTGGTTCAGAGGGACAGAGAATGAGGGTTGTGGTCAGTTCATCACACCTGTCTCTGTAACTCCTCCTTCTGCAGGGCAGGGGACTCCTCCCACTCTTCTTCTTCTCCAGAGTGGGGTGCCTCTTGGGGGAAATAGGCCTCGATGAACTTCTCCAACATGAAGGAGGACGGGCTGCCTCACCACAGTCTTTATCATGGGCTACAGGAGAATCTGCTCTGGTACCTGGAGTACCTCCTTCTTCTGATCTTGGTGTCTGAAGAGTTACTCTCTCATAACTTCTCACTTCTGTTTCTCCTAGCTGTTGCACAGCTTTTCTTTCACCCTTTCTTAAATATGTTATCACAGAAGAACTCCCACTGTCACTGGTGGGCTTGGTTTTGGCCAATGATGGGTCCATCTTGGAGGCAGCTACATCTGGCTGTGTCAGACATGGGGGCTGCTTCTGGCAGCCTCTCAGAGAAACCATGTGGTTAGTTTTGAATTCTGTGAAACCAGCATTGTTCAACAGACTTACCATTTCACTGTACATCTTACAATGTTTGGGATGGTATGACTTCATTTTAGAGTCAAGTTTCAGTATGAGCATCTCAGTTTTCATTTCTGATGAAAGTCTTCTGACTAGTAGAACTATAGCAGAAAAATGGAGAAAAAAACCTGCAGTGAATCCAGTCTTCTAATTCTAATGTGATTAATTTACTATTCCTGGGGGATGTGGTGGGCTTGTGTGTGTTGAAAATTTCCAATTTATAACCATTTGGGGGGGAATTCTAGTGCCTATATTTTATATATTGGAATACATGATTATTGCATAATTCTTGAGGGCAAATAATGATTTTAAACCAGATTTTTTCTTTCTTTAACTCTAACACAGTGGCAACAATTTAAGAACTGTACACAGAAAGGAATCTGAACTTTACAGTTGTTTTTGTAAAGAAATGAAAAGAAATTACAAGTCAGTGCTGTCTTGGCAGTTCCTAAGTAAAACATATATATTTATTTAAAATACATTATTATAAACGTCCAAAAAGTGTCTGGAGAGGCAGGTTTCCTTCTTTGGTTTTGCTAAAGACCTGTTACATTTCAATTGGGGATTCTGTGTTTCAACTTTTTTTTTTTGCTTTGAAGACATTTAGAAACCATTTTTGAAAGTCCTTTCAAATGAACTCCTGTTCCTACAGTTTCTAATCACACAAATGCAGGAAATTGTTGTAATAAATGTTCTCTAAACAGCCTTGTTCACGTGGCTTAATGTCTCAGATTCATCTAACCCTGCACTGATTTTCTGGCAATAATCTAATTGAAAAACATTCTGAAATATGTAGCTATTTCAATAGCATCTAAGGAATCAGTTAGTCTTTTTAAATATTCTAAATAAAAGTAAGTTAATTAGATCCAAATAAAAACATTGCTTATGAGGTCAATGTTCGGTCAGCAATTCCCCAGTGTCACAGGTGGTCACAGGGTTTCGGAGAAGTGTATGAGCAAAAGAAGGAAGATGGTCCTTAATCACAACTCAGACAGGCCTGACCTTGTCTCAGTTGTTGAGATCAAGTCCAAAGAAGGATTTTTCAATTGTGTTTTTTTGTGCACTGCCATTTGTGGTGTCTCTTCATCCGTCCAGCAATTAGGAATTCTGGCCCTTACAGAATCAGTAATTACTTCAAACCACCCAGGTGCTTTAACATTGTCCTATTTAAAAAGAACAATTCAACAGCAACTGAAAGCTTGATGGAAAAACATATAAGCAGTAGTTGCAGTCAAACATCTTAAGTATAGGAGTTTACTAGCCCTTCTAATAGCAATAGAATTACTTTCAAGAAGTATTTAATTATACTATAATTAAGCAAGAGTCTTCATAGATGTATTATCACAAGGCAGTTTATGCTAATTTTTATTACAATGCAATGGATTGCAACTGTATTGAAATGGTGAGTTTGCATTCATGTGTGATAAATAGACTCATGCATATTTTCATTGTAAATGCTGGGGTTTATTTGGCTAAGGGACAAGACAATGAAGACGATTTTGAGGTTATATTAATGTTGCCATTTCATGAGAGCTTCCAGAAGTATCAACTTCTTGACATGCCACAGTCATCATCACCACCTTTTTCAAGCTTCCTACAGTGTTTTTTAATTAAAATAAGGCTTATCTGAACTGCTCACTTCCATGGTTTCCACATTGCGTAAACCACTTTTCTTCTTATCCCACATTACGCCTCCATTTAAGCAGGAAACTTGGGCTGAACTGACAGCTCTTACTGGTGGCTGCAAATCCTGACCTTCCTTCCCTCCCACTTCAACATACCTCCTTTAAATGATTGCTTTCCTGATAGCTGCAGTGAAGAAACCCTGGGAGTAAGTGAGGCAGAGCAGACTGGAACAAAAACTGACTTTATATGATTCTTTTGCTGTTCTCTGTACTATATTAATGTTTGAAGAAAGCTGAAAGCTCAGTTATGTGACCTATGGTTGAAGAGTCTGTTCTGTATCCAGGTGTGATTGGTAAATAGAAGCTGGTTGCTCTTTTCCTTTAGCAAGAACTGTGGGCAATTCCCCAATTAAAATTTCTATTTGGGGTGTCTAAGTTGCAAGTTTTATCCAAAATTATACAAAACAAAATCCAAATAAGCACAGAAGTCCTGTTTGTATAAACGAAAAGTGATGCAATGAATACAATCACCTTTTCAGAAGTATACCAATATGTCTGTGTGTGTAGGAAATTATTTTTTAGTTGTGACAGAAGTTTCAATCTACAATGGTAAATCCAACACTTAGTGCAGGGAATAACTGGTTGGGATTTTCCAAGTCAGTCAACATATCAAATTTACACATATCCTCACCTTATTTACATAAAAAAATCAATTGAAAGGCAAAGTCCTGAAATCATCTCCAGCAACAGGAATTTATCTGAGAGAGGGCACAATAAAAAGTGTTCAAAGTCTCCCAGAATTGAAACACGGCCTGGAAAAACATGATCACAAATGATTAAACAAAAAATGCCCTGTCTGAGGCACTATAGAAAGATTTTATCCTACAGTACTCCATGTCATTGTAAAGAGCTTTTAGCTTATTCTGCTCTACATAGAGTGTGAAAATTGAAGTGTGGAAAAGCTCTTCGACATTTTTATCATCATTCTGGCTTTAGAAATAAATCAAAACTGTAGAGGATTAATCCATTGTTTAGAATTCAGTCCAAATTATACAGGTAAAGGATTAAGATAATGTTGGTCTACTTTAAACAGAGAGATAAAATGATTATAGTAATTTTCCCAACAACTGAAAGCAAATCATAATGTTAGAGCTGCAATTAATATCACTACACTGATCTCTTCTGGTTGGTGCTGTCTGCCAGGTTGCCTGCTGGAGGTGAGTAATAACCCAGGAAATTGCATGAGCAGCTCTGTCAATCCAGGGCATATTTCAGCCATGGTTAAGTGTCACTGGCCACCGGTCCAGGCAGGCAGGTAGAAGGGAGGAAGAAGAGAGAAAAGGGTACAGAGGAGAGGCCCAGCTACAAGCAAGATATAACAAATACAATTCAAAATTACTGCACAAAAATAAAAGAATCCTTTAACACATAAGCACAGTGGTTTTGCAGCTAAAGAAGATGGCTGTTTCAAGCAGAGGTCTGGAAGGGAAGGACTGCAAAGATAAAATGAAGAGGGAAGGAGTGTCACAGCAATGTGAAACTGGGAAAGGTTTGATAAGGTTGTAGATATAGTCAATCTCCTGTTAGTAACCACGCCTTCTTCTACCAAGGTGAACTCCTTCACAGGTATTCTAAAATCTTGAATTCTTTTCCTCATAACATTTTGACGTGGATGTAGGATGGTATAAAGTCCTGTCTTCCTCTCTGCTGTTCCACAGCATGGTGTTTTGGACAGTAAAGATGTGAAACAGGACAGACTAAGAGAGAATCTCAACTTTGATCTGCATCCTCTAACACATCCTGCCCACCAGAGTCCTTAAATTACTTTTGCCAAAGAGCACAATAACCCGACACCTACACTTAGGTTCAATCCACTCACTGAGGTGTATATGCCAGCATAACTCCCACTCCTAGTCTGTTCTGGAGTCTGAAAACTTTGAAATTACATTTATAATCTGGTCCTATGTCAGAAGATGAAAGACTGCCTCTCAGACTATTTATGTTTCTACTTCTTAGTTTCTTACCTAAATTTTAAGTAGCTGAAGTTGAGAGGAACTTTGCTTCAATTGCTAAATAGTTGAATATTTTTAGAAGACTGATCATATGTTTGAATATCCAGTGTCCCAGGTCCACATGTAAGCATTAACCCTGTAGTCTGAAATGAATTTTGCTAAGTACTCAGGAAATGTCTTTGTTAATTTGAAACTGGGAGTTGATGTAAACTCTATTCTGACATAACTTATGGAAATCTGTAAGACCCAGGAAGAATTAATAAATGCCTTCCCTTTTTCAAGGAAAGTTATACCTCAGAGTTTTCTCTGAAGTGAACTAAAGTGGGCATGGGAAGGGTTGAGTATGCAGTCACTTCGGTTTGAAAAAGTTCTTCCATGCAACCATCCATCAAATGCTGCTGAAGAAAGAAGTGGTAAAGCATGAGAAGGAAAATCCTTACATTTTTAAAGAACTGGGAAAAAGATAGACAACAGACCTCAAGAGGAAGTAATCCCATTTTTCTTTTAGTTTGATATCAATTTTTACATCCTCATGAAAGCTGGTAATTTTATGTAACATCAAGGAGTCTGACTGATTCAATCCTGGCCCCTGAAGTTAAAATGAGAAAAATGAGCTTTCTGTTTCTGGGTTGTGATCCTCTCTCAGCTGTGATGAGTGAAAGGGCACAGTTCAGTAGTTCTAGGGCTTCACAGGAGAAAGTTGATAGCAAGATGACCTTCAGAAATGCTCTTTTGTCTCTTTTGCTTGCTTGTTCCACTGCCAAAACCTTGTTTCTTCTGCAGGTATCTATTTTTGTAATTTCCACTCATTTTGCTTTGGGGAAATCTGAAGAGTAGTTTGACTAATAAAAAATATCAAATACAGATATTTTGCAGGATAGATCTGGTGTGCAGATGTTTTTATTGCTGCTAGCTGTTTGGCACTCAGGTGTTGATTTGTTGCATAGATGTACTTTTCATGTGTGCAGTGAATAAGGAAACTGCCCCCGGAGCCTGTGACAGATATATTCAAGCTGAGTGGAGGAGTCACAAAGAGTTTCTTCATGAACACACTTGAATAAAAGTTGAGTATGCTACTTTTTTGAATATCTATTTGAGTACCTATTTGGATATGAGTTACAGAACAAACCATATGAGAATCTTAATGGAGTGAAGATTTTTCACCTTTACAGGGTTGTGGCTTTTTTTTCAGAGGGAGTTACACATACAATTAGTCAAGAGTGTCAAAGCTCTAAGACTGTGGCTTTTGTGATGAATTTTAAGTTTTATTTCATGTTTAGATTTTCTTAGAAGGGGAAGAGAAAAATCCTACCAAGATGAGTGAATTTTTCAGGAAATATTCTGGCAGCATTCTAATGACTATTAATATTCACAAATAACTCCCACCAATTTATTTTCCTATTTGTTCTATTTTCTACTATTAGTTTACCCTTTAAAAGTCAGAAGATCCTTAATGTAAAATAGATGCTTCTTCAATACAACTGATAATCAACTCTTAATGTAGTCCACTATTATTTTTCTCTATTACTAAGTCTCTTCCAATGGAGAATATTCTGAGGTTCTCTAATAAACATTCATATTGTCTTCACCTTTCAGGTCCCAACATTTAGACTTTTTTCTTCAAAGAAATCTGTATTTCCCCAAAGGGATTCTTATTTTGTGCTCAATAGCATGTTTTTCTAATATCTTCCCTATTCCCTTTTGTGTCGCAGTACCATTCCCCTTTTACTCTTTGTCTCCTTACTGGTATGAAGTTTTGTTATTTATTTATACTGACCTCAGCAAAATGCTCTGAGTTCCCATGGCCATGCTTCCCTGAGTTTTAGTTCCAAAAAATTGTACTTAATTTTTTTAATTCCTAGAAAAATTATTGCAGGATTTGTGGCCAAGATGACTGACTGCTATATCAATCCCCGATGGAAAGGATGTAGTTAATGTAGCACAGAACTTAAAAATGCGGTGTGGTGACAGGAATACCACAAGCTCTTTCAAACCCTGGTTACTCAAAATATCCTCTGGACTTTTCCCACTGGAATATTTTCTCCCTCTTGCCATCCTTTTACCTTTGAGCTCTATATTGCCTAATACTCTGATTCTTAATCTTATCCCAGAAATGTCAAATAAGCATCTGAAGGATCGAAGAGTGAAAGAAGCACTAAGGAAGGGAGTGCCAGTGTGAGGTACATAAGAAAATACAAAACTGGGTCAGTTTGAGGAGAGACTTCCTTGTACTGTCAGAGATCTAATTAAGCTCCAAATTTTTTACAAATTTCTTAAGTGTCATTTCCAAGTTACTTAACTCCATACTTTCATTAGACACGTAAGTGTTGGAATGCTTCAAATGAATTTGTAACATCTCAGAGAATTCTTACTGTGAACTATCTCTCCTTCATAGAAAGTACAGACAAAGGAACATCTGCATAACTTACCCAGATAGGAAAGGAAGAAGCAAGGGACTGTAGGTTAGATACATGCCTTGTTCAAGACAGGATGTTTAACTGTGAAGTCTCAGCTATGGAGATGGGCATCTCTGTGGGCAGTCATTCCCCCTGGGTGGGACTGTAATCAAGATCACTCCTATTTCAAGATTTTAATCAATTCACATTTCCTCACCTATCTCTAAATAATAGATGGTCTTTTGTCGAAATGCTGCACAGGGGATGCTGAAAGGATCAGGCATTGATGGTTTTCTCCTACCTGATTCACCAAGCCTAAGATTCCACTTTATATCTCAGCAGCTTTCAGTGTGCACACTCTGACAGGCCAGGGTGTCTATTTAGAGAAGTAAGGGTAGCATGAGCAGTGAGTGTAAGCACTGACTGTCTCTGTGTAGCACTTCACAGTTACTTGATTGTTTTGAAAGACTCCAACCAGCTCTAGCACTGTGGATATAGGACAATCAGTGCCACTCAACCTCAGTAGTCCTCCCTTGGTTATGATCCCTTTTTATTTTTCAGTATCAACAGAGTCCTAGAATTAGGTGAATGACATTTTTGAGGAGTTTTGTGATGCCTTAATAGTGGTTAAAGGTACCCTAGGCATCTCTAGCTTAGCTAAATTAATCTCTCTCTTTGCCCTTCGGAGAAAGCCAGGACACTGGATTAAAAATTCAGATCTTTGATAATGTTTTCTATAAACTGCAGGAGGGAACTGAACTGACTTCCCTTCTAACCTCACTGAATCCACTAAATAACTGAATTTGGACCCCACACCCTCTTGGGCATCATTTTCTACCTCATGCTAGCACTTGGAGTGAATGTATATGTAGGTATAAGTAGAATGATTCTTATCAAAACTAGAGCAGAGATTGACTGATGTGTGTGTATGTAAAGGTGAGATACTGTAACTATTGGCAGTGAGGTCAGGGATCTTTATGTCACAAGGGGAAAAGCCATTGGGATATTTTTGACTACATGAGGGCCTTGTGTGATTTCTTGCTTAGAGTTTTCAACTTCATTTACCCTGGTGCTGAAACCAGTTTCTACAACTCTCTCCTACAGAGCAAAAAAGCTCAAACACAAGAACTTTTTTTATTCCTTAAAGCATGCATGAACTAAACTGTCTTACAACATGTAATAATAGTAGTTAAAAACAGAAGAGAAGAAAAAACAGTGTAATCCCACTAATTAAGAATAAATACTTACTATAAATATTCATTAAGAAAAAAACCTTAAATGATCTTAGTTTGTGCAAATGTTAATTGCACCATGTTTGCACAAAATATTCTGTAATTAACACAGTGCTGCCTAATCCAGAATTGCAGGGTGTGGACCAAATGTTCCACACTGCCCATGCTGCATGTTCTGGACCTTCATCACCTTCAGTGCATCACCTTGGCAAATGGTACAGATTCTGCAATCCTGATTCATGTCCTTTTGAGGACAGTAGTGAAAACTCTCACAGTTTTTTGAGGGTTTTTTGTTTTGCTTTGTTTTAATTTTTGAGGTTTTCCTTTTGCATTTTTCATAAAATCCACCAATACCTACAACTAAAGATACAAATGGCAACTTGCAACCTAGCACTTTTTAAGGCAGTGCTTAAGCCTTGGAAGAACACAGTGACCACCTGTATTATCATTTCCAAGGAGGTGGCATCCCTAAGACCATCCCTTGTATGGAATGGCCCTTTCATAAAATTTAATAAATTTTATCATTCTGCCACAGAGTTTTAAGAAAAAAAGTTGCATAAATCAAGGACCATTTTTTAACATCTCAGGCTGAAAATCTACTTCCAGCAACAGTGCCACTGATTCTAATTTGTCTTGAATTTGGCAAAAGTACTTTTACATGAAACTGACTGATATTTATAAAAAAAAGTACCATATTTTGAGGAGGGTCAGAAAACTTGGCTGGCTTGACACAGCACTGTGTGAAAGTTTATCTATTACTATACATACTCATAAACCACAATATTTGCAATCCTCCAAAATACTTCAAATCATAACCAAAGAAAGTTATTTTTGTCTTCCTATTTTAAAATATTTTTGGGTAGTTTCTGCTAGATCAAACCAGGCTCCCCAGGGAAGTGGTCACAGCACTAAGTCTGCCAGAGTTCAAGTGTTTGGATGATACTCTCAGGCACAGGGAAGAGTCCAGTGCAGGGCTAAGAGCTGGACCCAATGATCCTTGTGGGTCCCTTCCAACTCAGCATATTCTGTAATTTCATGAAACAGATAAAACAGTTAAATCCTGTGCACTGGTGACCTGAGTGCTTCATCTGTGCTGTTAACAAAAATGGGACTTGAGTTCCAAAGCTAGAATAAAATAATTACCTTGAAAGGACATCAAGTGCACAGCATGACTTAAATCGCATCCAAGTCCTGTTGTCAGGACACGTGGACTTTCCCCTTAGTCACCATAACAGACCGAATCTATCTATCTATTTGTAAATCTATGGCTTTACAAATTCAATTTACATTACCGCAAAGACTTGAGTTACAGGAAAGAAGCTGCACCAACTACCACGTAGGGAGCTGGGGACCCTCAGGAAATAGATTTGAATTCACATATTAGGAAAGCTGGTCCAAGTAAAAAATCTCTAATGATAAATAAATCTGATAAATGAATCTCTAATGGCAAATGAACAAAGCTATTTTTTAGAGAAAGTATCAGAAAAGGCACAAAAATAGCTTGTGCATTATGACTAAGACTCGTGACAGGAAAGCCATAAGTGAATAATCGATTACATACAAAACTACAGACACAGTCAAGGAAATCCTTCCCTCAGAGTTGATCATTTGGACATTCTGGCTTAACCACAAAAAGAACATAAGTCTAAATGAAATAAAAATTGTTTGTAGGGATCAAGGTATGCCTAGTGTTGGTTTTCTGTCAGATGAGCCAGGGCAGAAAGTACTCAAATGGTCACAGAAATGGCTAGTAGTTGTATATCACATTACCAGACCCAAAGAAAAACAAACCTCTGCAACTTCTATGTGACAGCTAACTAAACCAAAGAAAAGTCTTCTCACTTCAAGAGTCATTTAAGTGTTTACAGGACCAGACATCTTGTTCTATAGTACATTCCTGACAGCAGAGAAGGTAAACCTTTCCAAATCCCTAAACTCAGATTTGTAGATCACCTTGAGTTAGCATCTTCTCAAGAGGAAATGTTCTCCATATTCTGTTACAGACTCACTCAAAACTCAGTTGATGGAAGATTCATCCTAAAACAGGATTACTTTTGTTGCCCTTTGCACAGTCCTACAGTTTTGTGCATTGCATAGTTCTACAGATATATCTGTACTCAAAGAGCAAGACTATGGCCTGCCGGAAAGACTTGAATGCATCTGTACAAGTCTTTATCTAGTTTTCTGGAAAGCTGTGGTTAGATTATGGAGTCAGCCCAACTAAGTTTATTGAAATCACCTTTTTTAGGTGAGTTAATTTCTACTGATAGGAGCACCAAATCATTACACTCATTAATTCTGATGGAACTCCAAATCTGCAGTCAGACAGAATTTGTTTTTGTATCTTAGACAATTGATTTAATCTAAAAGTCTGATATTCTTACTCAGAAAAGAAAAAAAATTAGATCTTCCCTCAATCACAGTGATAGTCTAAGGACTAACTTCTTAAAAGCTCCTGTAACCCTCTGTGAGATCTTTAGAAAGACCATGCTTAATTAATTACTGTTATAATCATATATTGTCCTGAAGACTCAGTGGAGAAATTGTGCTTTTGAAAACAATCAGGGTTTTTTAAGGAAATAAATTACAAATGTTGACTTCTAAATATGAAGTCTGGAGGCTGATAGATGTGAAGGAGCCACAGCACAAAGCATCTGCCAAAGAAGCAAGTGGTTACATGCATTGCATCTCTGTGTTAAAAGTGTTTAGATGATGATGGCCACACGTTTTTTAATTAAATAGTGAGACAATTTACGTCAGCTGGTCAGCTTGGACACCATTCCTGAGTGATGAGAGTGGCCCTGCAGCAGATGTACAGTTTATTGACTGCTGCAGGTCAGAACCGAAAAATGAGCTCTGGCCAGCAAAGGGTTTCTGCACAGGGAGGAGCACGATGGAGTGTCTCTTTTGTAACAGAAGATCCTCTAAAAAAAAAGTTCAGTATGTACATGTAAAAAGAAAGCTTGAGCATTCATTCTTTCTCCTTTGGCTGTGTTATTTTAAGCATTCCTCATCTGACACCAGGCATTTGTTCTCAGTCCTTGATCTGTCCTTTCTTCTTTGTCATCACAAGCAAGTCTTTCTATTTCGTTGATGAATTACCAGCTGGATATGCCCCCTAATACAGCACATGAAGCAGTGCAAACAGAGAGATCACATAGGTTGGTAAAAGTGTAGGAGTTGACTGATTGTTTCAAATACATATTTATGCCATTTATCTAAACATGGCATGTAGCAGTTGGACAGGCAAGTTCACCTCATCCTCATAGTTAAGTTTGCAAAATAATACAGCTTGTATTCAAGTGTATACACTTCAGTGTCAAACAGAATCACAAAGGAATTCCTAGACATCTGGAAGGAAACTCACTTTCTGGGAATTCATGTTTAATGGCTTCATTACTCACTATTGATTAAAATGTAGTTTTTGTCACAGCTCATTTAAAGGGCAGCATTTTATTGCTGGGCTAAGGATCAGATCTAGAAAGAGATTTGGATCCAAAGTATAACCACCTGTTTCCTATCTCCTAGGGAATAAAAAAAATTAATTAAAAACAAACAAACAAACAAAAAACAAACAAAACCCACAAAAACAACAACAACAAAAAAAAACCAGAAACACAAAAAAACCAAACAAAAACAAACATACAAAAGAAAATTAAAAAAAGCACCATACTTGTACATGTTGTGGAATATTGCCAGAAGGATCATTTTCACAAGACCAAATTCTTGCTTATGCTGCCTTGATTCTTCTATCAGCAAAAATTGCTCAGCCCAGGTATGCCAGAATTCAGGCTTCAACTGACTCAGCAACTAGTTCTGTCAGGTGAAATACAGCTGAATGAGCAGAGTCAAAGTTTGATAGAGTAAAAAGGAGAGCCCTGAAAAGTCGTAGCTTGAAGCAAGAGGATTTATAGAAAAAAAATTAAAATTAAATAAATAAGAAAATAATTTACAAGAATAATTTTAAAAAAAAAAAAAGATTGAAAGAAGGGATAGGATGGGGTTGCTAATGGTATTCATTACAGTGTCATTTAACCTTAATTATCACTGGTAATACTCCCCACATCCTTAACTACAATTATATGACACCAGATAAGAAAAAGTTTCTTCTCATTCATAGCTTTGAAGGAACACAGAGGCTTATGAAGATGAAGAAGAGATGTAGGCAACTATAACTGTGTAATCTCTCACAACTGCATTGTTCGATAATGAAATGTTTGGCTTAATATTTGTTTGCTGGCAGCAGGCAGAAGAATTCATAACCAGATCACACTGCATCTAGCTCTTCTGGCACCCTTTTTTTATCTCCCCACAAGCATTAGGCACCTGAACTGCCATAGGTTTAAATAGGGAGAGGTTGCCACTAGGAACTTGTAGTACCTTCTCACTACTGTTGGAGTCTTGCATTTGTAAGTACCAAGTGTGTTCTTGGGTCATGTTGCAAAGTAAGACAATGGCAGGCTGACGTCAGATACATGTCATAGGACCATCTCCTACTACCTGAATGGAATTCCTACTCCTTTTCTCAAGTACAACATCTTTAGATAAATGAAGTAAAAGGACATCCACTTGAACTTGAGCAGAATGAAGAACCACAAGACAAACTATTCACAGAAATGATAGCTGGAAGGGGTATGTCCGCAGATCTCAGGTTCAACTTCCTGCTTAAACCAGGAGTTTCATCAATTCGATATTATATCAGCTACAGTTCTGATTAGCTGTGCTTTGAAAACATCCAAGGGCGGATTCTCCACAGTCTTCCAAAGCTGTGTTATCCTACTCCCACTAAGTAAAGAAGCTTTTTCTAATGTTCAAAATTGTTCAGCTTTCTTCTCTTCTCTTATCATACATCTGCCACTATTGAGAAGATTTTGGCTTTCATTTTACAATTTCCTCTGAAATAATTTTAGATTGCAGTTACTTTGCCCCTTAGTCTCTACAAACACATTTACCAGTAGGTTTTTTACAGTCAGAAAGTCAAAGCTAATACAATTTCATACTATTAAGAAAGTTTGTGCAGTTTCATAGTATAAAGACTAATTTGTTCAATAGTTAGGGAATGAGATTTCCCTGACAGAAACCTGTTTGGATTCTCTAACTTTTATACTAGAACATTTTCACCAATAGGATGTAAAGATTTTTTGGATTGTTTACACAAACTAACTTCCACTCCCACAGAAAACTTCCCATGAGAACTTGAGTTTGTGATCAGGATTTTTGCATTAATTTTGATGCCATTGCCCACATTTCAACTCAGACTATGGGGCCTTTCACTTCAGGAGCATCCAATTCTGACAGACTTGTGTTAGAAAAGGCATAGGTCATACTGACAGACTAAAAACTCAGAACTTGATGTTGCCTCAACAGAAGCTCTTGCTGGTGAGAACCCAGCATAACCAGTCTGTCAACTGTACTACTGCCCATGCTATGACAATGAGTGCAGGAGAGCCATGAAAACCAGTCAGAGATTTGTGGAATCAGATTTCCCAATTTTAATGCTCTTCCTTTCCCTTTGGAGTTCAAGTGCCGCTGTCTTACAACATGTTCTCTGCTTTGTGGTTAGGAAAGTATTGCTACACATTTATTTCTGTTCAACTGGGTGACACAGGGTTGCTAGCTAGATTTGCCTCCATGGATTTTCATAATCTCATCTTGATTCCTTCCTCTCTGTTTCATATATCACCTCAGTCTTTTGCTGTGAATTTGTCCTATCTTAGAGCTAGCCAGTGATTATCATTTATGGGTACACTTGCACTGGATTGTTTCAAAACTGACATCTAGCCAAGAACATGTTGACTCCAAACTCCACTGGACTTTCACTTCTGTGCTAATCCAGCAAATCATATTTGAAGACACATTTTAATGAAAATCAAATACGTTTTAGTACAGCTCTAATTATTCTATCTTTGAGAGTAGTCACATTAAATTCTACAGCTTGCAATATACCAGGGGTCAGCTGAATGTTTAACCACAGCTCAGGCTCACCACAGTGTTGCAACTTCAACCAGGACTACTTTGTCCAGAGCCCAAACGGCTGGTACAAGAACTGAGAGCAAGTCTCCAAACTCTCTCCCTTTGCAGTGCAGCCAGTGGTTCAGATTGCACTAAACATATTGCTACTTGAAGAAAAAGTAGGTATCTTGAAATTTTACACAGGCACAGAGAACATGATAGCTGACCCTGTATTTTATCTCAGGGCAGAAAACAAAATAACCCAGAAAGTAAAATAAATATTTCTTAATATTAACTAAGCTTATCTGAAATAGTGGAGCTGGCAAGGAAGAAGGTGTACTTCCAACATTGCTTGTTGTTATTACATAATCTTTATTACTTAATCATATAAGTGGCACAGATAAACTGAAAAAAAAATATATATATAAGGTGGGCTTGGATCATATAAAATAGAATAAAAATAAATATACAAATATAAATACAAATAATATAAATATAAATAATCAGAAAAATATGAGACCATTTATATGAAAAAAGGGTACTTATATTCTATTATTGAATATTTTATCCCAGTGTCACATTCTATAATCACAAATACATATGTGTGCATTTGTCATGTAAGAAGTGTGAATTATACTTTGTTCATCAATAGCAAAAAAAAAGTGAGATAATTAGTTAATTATTGTTTGTCAATAACTGCATATAAGGTATGGAATATAGAGATGTGTTTGACAGGATACTGCAAAAATGTGTGTGCAGTACTTTTGGTCAAAGTCATGTATTTGGAAGTCCTTATAATACATTTTTCATTATTGAAATGAATGATTAAATATATATAGGATTCAAATTTATATATAGAACACAAATGTTATACGGTAAATTTCAGAAAAATCTACTATGGCAGGAAAGGGCATGAAGTGCTTCCAGAAAAAGCCAAGCCAAGGGCAGGGCACCAGCAAGCTGAGCAGCCTGACGCTGCTCAAGTTTACTTGATAGCAAACTAGAGAGCTTTTCATTTTGTAGCCTCAGCATTTTGCCACTCTCCTGCTACAGCAGAAAATTATCAGCTGCTATGAACAGGTTCTTTAAATTATTAATCCAGTGCAGTGTTAGCTTTGCAAAGTGACATCATTGGAGTGCTCTGAGGTTTGATTTCAGATAACTTGTTTGTGGTAGCAGAACATGATCAGAAAAACCCCTTTAAAATAAGTAGGATAGAACTGATTATGTGCTGTTTCATAGGCTGCAATATCTAAATCAAAGTTTAAGCGTATTATTTAATATCAAATGTGAGAGGCTAGATAACTCGATTCTTCAGTTCCCCAAGAATGATAATCTTCCTTCCACCTTTAGCAAAGGATGCTCACAGTCCCAGAGATTTGTCATGAATTTTTCACTGGCTGTGGTGGGTTAATAAGCGCTGTTTGCCTGAGGAACCGTGAGGGATGTAACACAGATTTGCTGCTGAGTCAGAGGTTTTGGAATGCGTAACCCAACAATTGCACAAATAGCCTTTATTCTAAAATAGGAATTATTTTAAAGGAATAGTGACTGAAATTCTCACAAAATGGAATTATTGTTATTACCTTTAAAGAAAACATGATAGGTGGCTTCTGTGGCCATTGAAGCTGCTTGCTTTCTCTGTAGTACTTACTAAAAGCAGGATTTCTTTACTAAGTCCTCAGCTGTGCCTCTGGGAACAGCACAGAACTTCCAGCAACCAGCTGCATTTTGTGTAGTGCTGCTTGGAGCAGCATGCCAATATTTGTATAAACAGTTTGTCCCTGTTGTTCTACTGGACAAAAAAATACTTGTGCAGTTTCCAACTGTGTCTAAATTTGAGCCTTCCTGCATCTTGAAGAGTCACATTTTTGAGTTAAGTATGCAGGAAGTGGCAACTAATCACTGAGCAATCAGTGGAAGGACCTGTGCTCTAGTAATATGCCTGGGGTTTGCTTAGCCATAGCTGTGGGAAATGCAGGAATATCAGAATAATTGCTCTTCTGAAACACTGTCTGTGAGACCATGTGACAGCAAGAATTCACTACAAATATCTTAACCCCCCCTTATATCCACCTGTAGCGCAGTAGATTTCTCTAATTCTCTCTTACAGTTGCAAAACACGACAGAGGAAACAGAAACAACTGTCTCTGTGTTTATTGCACATACATAAGCCTGTTAAGGATAGTTAAACACCCTCTGTCACTCCTGCAGTTTTGTCATTGCAGCAACCCCGCTCATGTTCTTGTTCCTTAACATTTAAGGACACAGGAGGATATTCCACACCAATACGGAACAGATTGGAAATAAAGTCCTAGAAAGAGTGGAGGAATACCAGTGCAGTGTAATTCAAAAGTCATGACTAGGGTGCCATTTTTTCAACTTTAGGAAAACACTGCTTTAGAAAGGCATAGACTTTGTTATCCTGGTTTGCATTTTTTGTTTTCATTACAGGCAGTTCACAGGAATACCTTTTTTCAAATAAAGTTCATGTCTATCCCTGTTTTCTATATTTTAGCTTGCAAATGTCCTTGGGTTTTTTTTGTTTTGTTTTTGTTTTTGTGTTTTTGTTGTGTTTTGTTTTGTTTTGTTTTGTGTTTTGTTTGGTTTTGGTTTGTGCATTTGATTTGGGTTTTGTTTGGTTGATTGGTTGGTTTTAGAGTTTTTGTTTTGGTTTTTCATGTTATTTTGTTTGTTTTTCTTGTTGTTTGGTCGGTTGTTTTGTTTTTGTTTTGTGTATGTGTAGGACTGCTGCTAAAGCAGAAGAATCACAGCAGCCTCTGTCTCAGTCTCGAGAAAGCATCTAAAAGAACCCTACAATAGCATATCCCTTTTCCCAAACTTTGTGTTGCCCCAGGGAAGTTCCCTATTCTCCCCCTCCAAAGGAAAGAACAATTCTTTCAACATCTTTTTGATCCATTTATTTCGGGTATTTAGCAGGAAATATTGTGCAAATGCCAAAGAATCAGTAGGAACTGAGAAGTTGCCAGTTGTGCTGGACAGAGGGCCCTTCTCTGAGTGGGCACGGGTCAGGAGGGTCCCGAGGAAGCATGATCACATGCCTCTTGCCACATTTACAGAGAGAAGGAGCTCCAGTAAGCAGTAAATTGAAGGATCAACCTCCCACACCAAAAACAGCAAACCAGACCTGGAAAGTATAACTTGGGACCATGCCCTTTGCAACCAGAAACAGGTTTGGGGTGTTTTGAGGTAGTTTTTGTCTCATTATTCACCAAGTCACAGCTACATGACTGGTGTAAAGCAGCAGAAGGAAAATACACAGGCATAGTAATGAAAATTCATTCAATTCAACTTGGTAACTTAAAGGGGTAAAAAACCATAACCTTACACTCTCCAATATCTATTACTCCTAAGAAAGGTTTCAAAACTCCAGTCCGATAGGCTTTAATAGACTAAATTAAAGATTTGTTACCTAAAGTATCAAAATTTACATGTTCCTAAGCAATTTATTCAGGCTAAGCCATTATAACGAACATGGTGTTGCCTGCCAATAATTACAGTAGCATCGAAGTTCCAGAATTATTTTGAAGACAAGCACAAATATATATTACTTATTCAAGAAGCTCCTAAAAGCAGATTGTTAAGAAATAAAATTCTCCCACAAAGCATCTATTTTCTCCAGAAACTTCTAATTATTTCACTGGCTTTCATGGTGTATAACTGTGCAAATAAATCAGAAGTGAGATGACACTAAATATTAGCCTGTACTAGTTTATATCCACTTTTTATTCAACTAGAACATTAAATCTTACTAGATATCATATTCCTACATCATTTAAACATAGTTCATGAACCTTTTTTTTGTGATTTTCATGCTGTTTATAGTAACAAAATGCAGCATTTTCTCAAAGTAAAAGCACAAGAGCACCCATGTTTCTCTAAGTAAAAGCCATGTAGCCTCTCTCAAAAATAAAAATCTCACCATGAAATTATATTGCTAATAGAAGATGTAGCCACTGCTTTGGTGAAGCAGTAGAATGAAGAATTCAGACAAGTAGTATTTGAAATTATGACTTTCACAAAACATCTTAGGAAACATGTAAAAATATTGACTATGTCAACTAGAAAACCCTAATGAGAAGGAACAGCCAGATATGTTGTTTAGTCAATTAAAGGAAAATCCTGTAAATATATTCCTTCTCAGAAAGTAATCTCCAACAGTTGTGCATAATGGGCAAGAAAATTTTAGAAGCTGCATCCATGAGAGGTAGAAGTCCTTGACCCTGCTTACAGCGTCCAGAAACCAAGGCCAGTATG
Organism: Formicarius rufipectus; assembly: GCA_013399695.1. Classification (NCBI taxonomy): domain Eukaryota; kingdom Metazoa; phylum Chordata; class Aves; order Passeriformes; family Formicariidae; genus Formicarius; species Formicarius rufipectus. Next base: position 533,654 of record VXAU01003649.1, read on the forward strand.
CAAAGTGTATTCAATATTTTAAAAGATTGTTACGTATTCCTGAAAAATTGGATGAATGCCATCCAGGAACGGATACCTATGGATATTAACCATGTGTGTGAGAATAGCCATGACTACATTACCCAGTCTTACAAAAACCCATTTAAGTTTTAAAAGAGTGGGGTAAAGGTGCATACTGACTTTGAAAAATGTGAAGTTACGGTGTGTTATTTCAGAGACAGCAATGAACTCTCAGCACAGGACATAAATTTATCTTCTACAATGAAAACGAAAGAGGACCACCTCCCAGAACTGATGCAAGGGTCCCCAGATAACTACTCAAACAACCAGATATAAAAGGGACAGTCACTGTACTGGAATGAAATAGGGCTCTTCCTACCATTCCTGGTTTCCAACTACTGCAGTCAGAGACAAGTCTCTGTGCCAACAAGCAGATACTAATAAGACTTTTTTTTCTTATCTCTATTAATCCCAACACCACTTTATTATAACATACAAAAATGTCAGACTGAGATAATGAATCTGAAGGCCTGGAAAAAAAAAAAAAAAAAAGATAATTTTGAAAACAATCACTAAAAAAAGGTGTAGCAGGAACAAGTTCTAGGCAGGGACTCCACAGTACAAAATGTTCCAAATGGAGTGACACAATTGTCTGGAGTTTTTACAAAAATACCTAATGAGTTTCCCAAAAGGAAACTTTCATCAGGTTGGACTACTAATATGCTAATAATATAAAGAAGAGTAAATCAGATCAATCAGTAGATTGTACTTGAGATAAATCAATGATAGCTTGAGAGGCTGCCCACAGCCATTTCTGTAAATGTTGTTTTGAGAAACCAGATTGTCTTGTTCTTCTCTCCAATAGCCCAATTTAAAAGTGCACTTCAGTTGTACAGTAATATTAACTCACTCCTATTGATGATTGATTTAGCCGTGGGCAACACAGGCAGCTGTTTGGAAAGTCAGGTATAGAAAAAAAATCCAAAACATCTGCCCTCCTCCCTTGCCATGGATTATGACACTGGAGCCTTACAGAGGCGTTCTGTGTCTCTCTCAGGTGCGTGGGCTGCTGCACAGTGCTGGGCAGAGGAGGAAGGGGAGCTCCTCCCAGGCATCAGGCACCACCCTTTGTTTCCCTGTCTCCTGGGAGCGAGCAGAAGCATCAGGTCCAGCTCCACAGATTTTCCCACCACGTTCCTCTTCCTTCCTTGTAGGGGGAGTTGCTCAGCCCTAGGCAACCTCCACCCACCCCCCACACTCTCCCCCCGGTCTATTTCTTGGAGTAGCAAAATTCAGCATTATTTCCAAGGTTTGCCCTGTCTCTATTGCATATACTCAAGGTGGGGACTTGCTGTGTCAGGTAAGCCTACGGTCTAGGAAGGCATTGTGAGTCAACCTTAAGAAAAAATATTTGTGACACCAGAATAAACAAAGATTAATCCTGTGATCCAAGGTTTGACATCAGAACTTTTCCCATGAAATGCTTTATAGAACATATAAAAAGGGAAGATGCAACACAGCATGAAGTGAAGACAGGGTAACCTGCTTTTCTCTGAAATCTTCCCTAGAGGATTGCATTACCCTTGCCTGTCTAAGGGTTGCTTCAGACTTTTCATTTAATTTCAGGTTTCGTTGAATGGACATAGCTTTTCTCTTCATTGGAACACTACTTCCAAAACTCACACTAACAAAAAATTTGCTTTATAAATGTATTAAAGATCGATGTGGTTTTGTGTGTCTATTTCAACACTTTTCCAAACAAGTAAAACAACTAGGTTTGAAGATTTCACAAATTTCTTCCCAGTCTGCATACAGAAGTTGCTTCCCCATCTCTTTCTTTCTTTTTATGAAATCTGTGGGTTTATTTTAACAGTGTTTTCACTTCAGTTTCAGTTAGATATGTTACAAGGTTCAGTAAAATTCTGATTTCATCTTTTAAAAAACCCCAAACAAACACCTTTTTTTGTTTTCCTTCTAATCTCATGTCTAAAAAAAATCACAGAGGCAAAATCAGGAAAGAGAAAGGTTTTGTAGCTGAGAGGGAAGCTTTGTCAGTAGGGCTGGAGGGGTATGGTGGTGGGTTGTGGCTTGAAGTGTGGTCATGCATTGACTTCATGTCATTCAATCATAAATTTTGGAAGTTGTTAGGATGACCTGCACCGTGTAACCTCCCAAGAATTTAGTCACATATAATCTTTGTCCTCAATGTCCCTGTCTGGGCAGGCCCCATACTATGCACATTTGACCAAACCACTATGGAGAATGCAGAGAACCCATAACCAGGATGTTGGTAGAACGCAAAATTCTGCTGTGGCTGCTGTTGCATTGGAGCTCTCTAGTGGAATATGTACTGCACAGCTGGCTCCTCCTATTTTGACTGCCTAACAAAAACAGAAAAACATTGGGCTTCTATGTTGCCTGAGTCTCCAGTGACCCTGACATACAGGACTAACATTGCTTTTATGCCTGGTGCTACCACAAGAGCTTAAATGCACCAAGTGGGTCACAGGTCGTATCCTGTGTAGAGCTGAACATAAATGCAACACAAGCCAGTCCATAACTGGAAAAGTTAGTCCTCAACTATGAATATAATTTCTGACTTCATAACACAAGACATAGGACTTTTTTTAAATCTTGTTGGAACAGTTTCACTCTTGCAAAACTCCCTCTCCAGGCTCTTAGAAACTTATCAGTTAATGAACTACTTAGAGATGGGAGGGAAGGAAGATTAAGAGCAACAAAATTAGTACATCACTCTAAATGTGGGGAGGTTTCAGCCCATGTTTGTATCACCACCTAAACAATGTTCTAGTTTTTATTAAAGGTTCAACAAAAGAAGGAAATAGGCAGAAAGTAGTTAAACAATAACCTTACCTTAATAGCTGTTTTTGAGTCTTGAATACATCCTTAAAAAGCAAAACATCCTAGGAATTTCTGAAGTAAAGTTCCATTGATAGATACTAAGGTAATAGGGATCACATGAATTTATTTGCTCCTATTGTGAAAAAACACACAGGACAAGTTTCAGATTACCTACTTCGGTACTAACAATAAACCTGAAGAACAATGAAAAAGCTTGAGATAAATGAAAAGAATGCTAACACTCCCTCTCCAGCATGATGTAAGCCTGAATGTGATCAGGTTCAGATTTATATTTTATACCATTAGATCCTTAAAATTAACTTGATCAGAGCAGCCACAGGCATTTCCATCTAACTCTCATCCTCAATCAGACTTGAAAAAGTGAGTTTAACTTTCTGAAAAAAAGGGAGAGCATCACTGTTCTTCTGGTTTTACCATCTGGTAAGTATGAGATATAAAGAAAAAAACCCAATCATATATTCTTGAGTGCCTATTCACTACTGAGAACTGAACCACTAGCTTACAGAGGCTTCTTACTTTTTGATCTCTGTCTTGGCATCTTCTGTTCTTGGCGGAAGAGTCTAAACTAAATTTCACACTTGGCACCTCTTTGGAGAGCTCAACCTCTCTCCTGGAGGTGACAGGTTCCTACCATTGATTGTGCCACAAAACTTCCTGCCCAACTTAAGCACTCTGACTCACCTTACAGCTCCAGGTCAGCCCTACTACACACTAGGATTGCTCACCCAAGTGGTCAGAGCCTGCACTTTGAATTTGGACCAGATCAGCAATGGCATACTGAGACAACTAGACACTACACAGTCATTCTGGACTAATTTCATGCACAACTTTTTTTTTTTTTTTTTTTTTTTTAAATACTGTCTTATTCACTCTGGACTCCCTTTTGAGCCCTGGATTTTTTGTCAGAACCAATGAATGACCACATGTTTGGAGGCTCTAGAAAAAAACCCTCAGCCTGAAACCAAAAAAGTTTCACAAATCCTTCTAATTTTCTTTAAGTAAATAAATGAAGAGCAATGTTTTAATTTGGCATATTTTAAGGCATGTGGTACAATATTTCAGTGTAATATCCAGAAAAGGAAGAGCAACTACCGTGGGGATATTTTGGCAAATAGCCAAAAAGAATATTTGAGGAAGAATTGGTCATTAAGCAAGAGAAAATTGTATAAAGGCACACTAGGATTCACATGAATGAGAAGAGAAATCATGCTGTTGAAACAAAATCTTCAGATTTGCTCAAATTCTTACAGACACCACAAATAATGAAATGTAGGAGTACAGGGTACTCCAAAAGCAGCTTCATTCTGTCTCTCTGCATTAAATTTTATTGAATTTAGTTTGCCATAACAGTCTCTAGTAGGTGACTATTATGGTTACGATTTCCACAACCTTCATATATAGCTTTTTTCAGTACTAAACTACCACTACAATTAGAAACTTTTAATAAAATCTAATAAAATCCTTCCCTCTTTTAAATTATTACTTTTTTTTTTTCCCAAGACCTGAACATTTAATTTCCATTCTCCTGAAATGTATGCTTGGTATTTTTAGGGTATTATGGGAACTTTCACACTTCATTTCCTTGTTAGTCTATTTTCCGAACTTAAAAATGTCTGATTTTTTTTTCACTATGACCATTATTTCCATAAGCTCATTTTTATCTGATGTCTAATAGAACTTGTCTTTAGTTTGTTACTTGAACAGCATAACCCCCTTGTATATTTTTTATTAATTAAGAATGGAAAAACACTTCAAAGTTGTTAAAACTATTACAAATGAAAAAGTATCATGGCCATGGTCAATTGCATATATAACATTAGACAAACACTTTTAACAAAATTCCATGTATTTCTTGCAAAAAATAGGCCACAGTGGAAGTCAGTTGCCCATTAAATTCACCTGGTGTTTACTTACAGACTGGTAAGGTAAATGTACATGATGTACAGAAAATGCCTGACATTTTCAATCATAAATTGTGTAACAATGGTAAAAAAATCTATTTCTAGACTTTTGCCTCCACTATGAGCTTCTGCACTTGGCTCTAAGAGGCTTCTTTGTGGAGATGATGAAACTGAGCACTGTCTCATATGAAACTCTTCTTGTATGTCAGCCATGTAGTATTATCTTTGAGAAGCACTCTCCTTGACTGTGTTGACTTGGATATTGTCAGCTACAGTTCCCTTCAGGTATGCCTGCTATGACAGATCCATAACTCTAAGACAGGCATCATATTCAGATGATGTCTGTATGTCAACTTCCTTCTTGCCTTTAGTATATACAGAGAAATGACTATTTCAACATTTTCCTTCTCCTAAAGCTTTGTCTCTGTCTTTTGCCGTATGATTCCCATGTACAGACACATAGACTGAAAGCAAGTCAGGATTCATCCTGTAGTAAAATAGATGTTTTTCTATAGTGGACCATAAGTCAGTGCAGTCAGACACACAGTAGCCAATTTTGTTCACCTGTGAAGTTCATTTATATTTTTTTTCTGCTACAGAAAACAGTTCTGTATCATTTCTGTTGGTTTGGCTTTTTGGGTTTGGTTGGTTTGGGTTTGACTTTTTCCAATTTTGAAAGGCATGAACTCTCAACAAATGCTCTAATATTCAGACTGCAAACCAATGAAGCAGGTGGAATTCATGCCAGAGGTAGACTTCTTTCTTAGTTACTAATTAGATATAATCTCTGACATAAAAATGTCCTTGCAAAAGTGAGATCTAGATGAATACTTAAACTGTACAATGAGTCTAGTATAGTGAAATTAAATGTACTATCTTGCATGTGGAATAGGGGAAAAAAGAAACAACCATCCCACGCAGAAAGGAGCTCTTGACAACACAAAGATGAATGTGGTTGTCATCACAGGGACACTCCCTGTCTCCCATTGTTCTTGATCTCTATTGTCTCACTTTGTAGATCAACCACTGAACTATTTTAAGAAAATACATGTTTGACGAATAGAACTATTACATCTTGTCATTGCTATTACAACCTATTGGGAATTATCACCAGCTTTGACCATTTTACAACTTTCTGTCAGTTTTCCAAACTTTTTGGAGCCACTCACGCAGTTTAAACGGACCTTTTGCTCAGCAGGTCTGAGTTTATGCGGATGTCTCCGGAGTGGCTACCATTAAACACTACAGGCAAACTCCAATAACCACTGCAGGAAATGTCCAGCAACCACTGCAGGGAACTTGCAGACCTTTGTCTCTTGGAGTCCCTCTGGACATTCCTTGCATTGTCAATTGTCCAGTTAATCTGTAGCTTCTGTACCAGATACTTGCATGGAAGAAGGACACTATTAACATTCTCCCAGGACAACTGCTGAATTTGGAGCAGTGAAAATAACAGGGGAGGTTCTGAGGTAAAAGATTTTTTCCTAATGAAAAACATGCTCAGAAGAACCTCTGTGAGAATACCAGTGAGAATACTGCAGGTGGAGATAAAAAGAATTTAGCATTCTTGCTGATGATTTTTTGCAGCAAAATATGAAACCTCTTTATTGCATACTGAGAGGAAACTGAACTCTGGAAATGTCCATAGTTTTCACTGTCTGTAAAAAGGACTGAAGGTGACTTGTTCAAATGTAGGACTACACCCTGTGGACAGTTGCAACTAATATCAACAAATACGTTAAAAGATTCTAACAGCAGTGACAGAATGTCGTTTTATTAATCATTCATCACTTTAATGAATTATAAATAAAGAACATACAACAAAAATGCACAAGAAATTATTACATATATACATTCATATTTATTTTTTTGTCACTACACATGTGGTGTGATGTGTCACCTTTAAGAGAAAGAGAGCACCCAAGAATCATAAATGCTTGTGGTCAAAAGGAATGACAAAAATCATAGGGTCCGCAATGTTTAATGCATATCCCCAGGAACTAAAACAAGGATGTTTTTCTCAGAAATCTGCATGGCCTTCATCCCCAGCCCCATCTTATTCTTTCCTATGGCATGTTATTACCAACAGTGAAGACATTTTTCCAAATATTCAATCTAACCCCCCACTTTTGTAGCTTGAGGTATATCCTCTTATTCTGTCACTTGTTACCTGGGAGAAGATACCAACCCCATGTGGCTACAACCTGCTTTCATATTGGTAATAAGGTCCCCTCTAAGGCTCCTTTTCTCCAGGCTAAATATCCTCAGCTTTCTCAACCATTTCTCACAAGACTTGTGCTCCAGACCCTTCACCAGCTTTTTTTTTGCCTGTGGTAAGATATTTTCACAATTTACCCTTACTCTGTAGGATTCTAAGAGGTGGATACAGGGCAGATGACCAAAAGGATGGACGATGCCTTGACCAAAAAATGCTGGTTGTGCATACAGACCCCAGGCAGGCTAATAATTTTAACAGAGTACCAGAGAGCTCATCACTGCCTGTTCTCTTCTTGTCCGCATGTAAACCTCAAGAATTCTCCACAAAACAGAGAAGAATATTATTAAATAAACTGGTGGGAAATATATGAGAATAATCTGCTCCTCTTCTTGCTTGATAGTGCTTAGGGTTTTTTGCAAGAGTGGAAGGGAGCTGCAAGATGCCCACAAAGCATTGAAGGACCGCTCTGTGAATAGTCTTTGTGTACCTGTGGCACATGTGTATTGTCTTCCATGCACATGGATCAGGATAGATTGCACTGCAAAACATTTAGGATGTTGCAGCCATCTGAAGAGAAGTGCACTCTTGAATGTGTGTCAGCTTCAGAACATGTGACTCACATCTACAGTAACTGAGATCAATTATCACAGTCCACCTCGAGTCTATTAATAAACTGCCACAGTCTTCAAACTAAACAGGTTGTAAGCAATCTGACTTTAGTAGTGCCAATTTTCTTTGGCAAGCCAAGTGTACGAATTGTCCAGGGAATGTCATAAACATACCAAATTCTTTACTAGGACTGTCCTAACCCTGTACTAGCACAGACAATCCAGTTCCAGGAAAATTGCCAGGCATTCTTTAGTTTACTAATATAGCTGATGGTCACAAATTTGACATACAGCAGAGGATAAGGGGCAAATACTGAGTGAAAAGACATGTTTCTTTCTGTCACATACTACAAAATAATCCAGGAAAGTAGGTCGTATGGAAAAGCAACATGCATTGTTAAGCTGTGTCGTTAAGGAGCAATTAAACTACAAAGTGGAAATCTGAAAAGGACATGAGATTGAATACATATATGAAGAGTTTGATCACAAATGCTGGAGTACAGCCCTGCAGTGTCTGTGGTTCAGAGAGATTTAAAAACTGTGCAGGTACAAATGAAATATAAGACCCAAGCAGAGCACCACACTGAAGCACAAGGCATGACTGCTTAAGCAGCAGGACTGTGACAAGAATGTGAGCTGGAATCACACAGGGCAATGTATGGCACCTAGCCAACAACTCAGTTCATTTCATCAGGGTGACTCTGGAGCAGCAGAGGACACACAGATAAATAGCCTGACAGTTGTGTGAAATATCAGCAACACAGCCTGCCAGCTGCACAGCACTTTAAAATAAGAGCTGGGCACTACAATGACTGCTGGAGAAAATGTCACCCTGCAACTGATGAAAGTACTACCACAACAGATTCAGTAATAAATAAGAAAACAAAAGAAAACAAACAACAACAAAAAAAATTGCCAGAATAAACAAAACATTTGGCACACAGGACACTACAACATGGGGTAACTCAAGTTATCCCACAGAATACTTGAATCAACTGCAACCTTACCTTACAGAATATCTAATGAGAAAAAATACTCCAACAAGCATATATGAAAACACAGTCAGTGTCCAAAGAAACGGCAGATTCTTCTCTGCACTTCAGTTGCATGAAGACCCAGATAAAACAAGTTTTGAGACAAGAAAAATACTGGAAAGAGGAGAGATTTAGGAAGTATTTTCACAAAACATCCACAGATGCCAAGAAAACATTCTCAATAGATTAGAAAGTAAGTCAAATTAAATTTGCAACTTTGAGAATAAAACTGGAGGAGTGTTTAATTCTGGAAAAGATTGCCTGATTTTGAGAAACAGAAATATCATCTGTGAAGGTATAGACTAATGTGGTGTCTGAAGGTATTGGAAGTGTTCCCCATCTCAACATGTCATTCTATAATTACCTAATTACATTTGCTTTTACCTTTTTTCAAAAACAGAGACCCACTCCTGTCTGTGATTTGTTAAGGAAAATCACTTAGACACTACTGACATGCAAAAAACGTTTGCCTGGTCTTGTAGGCTCTTCCATTTCCTCTGCACCTCATTTCATATGTGACGTGATAATTCACAGGTTTACTTTTTTTCCTATTAATTTATTGAAGGTAGATGGAGTTCTTAACACATGTGCTTAAGATCTCCTTTCCCAAACACACAAGGAGCCTGTGCTCGGTCTGTTCAGGAGAGTAGTAAAATCATTTTGTTTTTGTTTTTCCTTCCCTCTCTAAGAACAGAACATTTTGGGGTGGAGACCTGCCTAGGTCAGGAAGAAATGCTCTTCTTTTAAATTCCTCTTTAAGGGGAATGGGAGTTGAGAAGAATGAGATAATTTCCCTTTTCCCTTTAATTCTTCCCAGGACAATGCATATTTTTCGAGGGGAAGTGTCAGCTAACGTTGTATTAATTAGAAAACTGCTTTATAATTAGAATGGAAGACTACTAAATGCATCATTAATTCTTACAATTCCCAAAGAGTTAAAATTCCCAGTATTGCCTTCTATGCTGCATAGGTCAGGATGAGGTATGTCATGCCACTATCTTACAGTATTTCAGGGTACTGTCAAGACAGAAAATACTTCAAGTATTTAGTTGAAGACATTTGAAAGTTAAGGAGATGTGACCAAAGAGGAAGACGATGTATAGGGCTAAATCAGAAATGGTTACAAACCACAAAGACAATATGACAGCTTTGCTTCTCTGGAGAAATAACTTCTTCCAGAAGTTACATTGGCAAGAGAGGAGAGTCTTCACATAATGATTTCTATATTATATTTTCCTAGGAGATCACTCTTATGCCTTTTCACATTTTGCTGCCATGCTCTATCCTTTCAAATAATCAGATCTAACACAGAGTTACAGTGAAACGTATCTTTTAAGAAATTTAACACCACCATCCTCTCTAAAAGCCTATCAAAATAGGGGCATTATTTAATTATTATTATAGCCTGGACTATGAATGAAAGAACAAATATCATCCAGCAGATGTCAATCAGCTTCCATAAGTATGTAGTATAAGAATCTCTTCAGATCTCTTCAGATGTAGTACATTGGCTCACCTGCAGAAGAAGCTCTTCTACACTCATTTCTATAGGTATTGTTACAATATGACAACAGCTTTTATGGAAAAGAAATTTTGTGGACATGCTCCACACAGTGTAGTTCAATTAGTTTGACATCCTGGAAATCTCTTCAAGCTCTGAAACTACATATTTACATCCTCTTCAGCATTTAGAAATCAGATTTTGTCCAGCCACTAAACAGCTGTGTCCCAGTAGAGAACTGCTTGCATTTTGATGAAGGGACTATAGTCACAATAGTCTTAGTTGGAAAGAGTCTGCCAAAGTAAAGGGAAGTAATGATAATCTGCTGGGGAAAAAATGTCATAATTTTTTTCTGTATTTCTCTTTGCACATTAGTTTGACACTAAAAGCAAAGGTTAAAATGCTTGTTATTCAAAGGGTTTTATGAGTCAAATCAGAATTGTGTTTGCTTTTGCTCTTCATTCATTTCTGGTTGTGCAAGGTACAGTGGGACTTGATGAGCCTTAATATATGGGTCTACAGGGAATTGGAAATGTTCAGAGTAGGATGTTGACAAAATATTTCCCCATTGTTTTAAGCTTTTTTTTTTTTTTCTACTATGTTTACTGTTCACTTTGTACTAGAAACTGAATTCTTTCCGCAGAGACAGCGGGCATCACCCACTGATTCCCTTTTCCATTTTTTTTTTACTCATTTCCCCCAAAAATACAAGGTGCACCTCTTGCAGAAGTCAGCAGGAGAGAGAGTCAGACTATCCAGTCCCTCAGTTCAAAGACTCCAAATCATATATTCAATACAATTACTCACTTCTGACTGTTCTTTTTCATTTTCTTGTACAAATCAGCAATAGGCCACAAGAAGATTTAAACTCACTACAACAGAGATAGTTTGTTAATCTTTATAAAAAGGTCAGAGTCTGAAATATTTGTTGTTCTTATGTGGGAAGTCAATGAAAATTGCAGTGCTCGGTGCAATTCATAGCTCTGTCAAATACACCACAGCCATTCCATAAGCACAGTCTGGATTCGGAGCATTGGTTCAGGAGGGACTGCAGGGTTTGGGCTTCTTTTATAGCTTTGCACTGGACGTTGCTTTTTCACTGGTCAGCCAAATCTATTTATCAAGTTTCAAACTTTTAGAATGACCAGTTCTTAATCTGAACACATTACTTCATCCACACTTCTACAGTCAAAAATTGGCATAGGTTCACTGATAACACAGGTGATGTTCAGATTCAGTGGTGGCATATTTCTTACCAGAAATACGTGGGTCTTATCTGGAAAGATACTCAGCCAGCAAGTCCCCACCCAGCACTCAATAATCTTTGCTCACACAATGTCACATATTCCATTCCATCAGCATGTGCTGCAAATACAAATACAGAACCAAGGATACTGGGGGTAGTGGAGCTAGTAGAGTTCACCTATGTCATGAGATTCTCTTAAAAAGGGAAATAATTGTTGCATATGTCAATATTTAAGAGAAAAAATCTTTGATAAGATTGAAAAACGCAGCAACTCTTTATCACTTTAAAAATGTTTTCTTTTGACATCTCTAGTGCTGTTTCTATCCTTCTTTACTTCCTTTTCTTTTCCCCTCTGTAACCAGTAAAAATGAATGACTACATAATTTCTTTTCCCTTTTATATAGAAATATTTTTTTTTTGTTTTGCAATGTTACAGTATCCTCACTGTACTAGTACAGAGCTAAGGGTCAAGTTTTCCTTTTTTCTTCTGCTATCCAGTAAGGTTTCCAAGAGAGGAGATGACTAATTGGGGGGGGTGTAAGATGAGGAATCGACAGGACACAAAGATCTTAGATTTCACTCACTTTTTTATAACCAGTGCTGAAAAGGGGAACAGAAAATTTACAAAGAGGCAGAGCAAATAAAAAGAAAATCATCTAAATTTTATATTTTTGTTAATATTTTGGGGGGCGGGGTGGAAGGGCAAAACTTTTACCTGAAGTTAGCAATGTATTCTTTGCTTTTGAATGTTTTTCACAGAAGCAATATTTTCTTTCTCATGAAAAATTTCAATTTTTTTGTTTTCAGTTAGAAAATTACAATAACCTGAAAGTCGAGAATAATACTGGAAAATTCCTTATAAAGGAAGCCTCAGAGCTTGAGTCCCCACAATCATGTCCTCTTTCCACAGGAATCCTATTAGCATGGATATGAAAGCTATAAAATATTCTTCTTTTTTCAAAACGTGAAGATAGCATGAAAAAAGGAGCAGAAAATTACAAAGTATTGATAAATGGATGTATGTATCAGCTAATATTACTCACTTTTTAAAATTATTATTACCAATTATCACTTCTTTAGTTATTCTTATTTTACTAGTGCTTTTTTCCATAGCATGGAAAATACAAGTGATAGGTCACCATTCAAACTTCCAAGACAGTATCTGGAACATCAAGTTCGGTTATGTGACCTTACTGACACAGCCACTTTAGAGTTATTTCAGTTCCTGAAAAGTCATGAGGATAGTTGTGCAGATCAGATGATTTCATTCTTTTTAGTTGAGGCAAGAGGAACAACAGCAGAATTCACAGATTCTTCCACAAATGGAATCTGAAGTAAACAGGATGATTTCAGGCACCAAGACTACAAGAAGTTTATCTTTCATATAACATAGTACTAAAATCCCTGTGGATGCATGTGATGCATACAGAAAAGTGAAGCAGTGGGCACGGTCCCCACTTGTGGGGGGGTCAAGACAGGAACATTTATTCAATTACAAGATACAATATAAAAGTACAGCAAATTAATATTCATCTCAGGGGTTGGTTTTATGCTAAATATGGGAGGAGATATTACAACTAAGAGATTACATTATGGTTGCTGTGGAGGTCACTCAGGAATGCAAGGCCAGAAGAAACAAAGGCATTCTATACATAGAAGTTCATCTTGACCCAGGAGGAGTGTAGGTGTAGGCAGCTTTGGAGATATGTGAAGCAACAGATGTCAGCAAACTGGGTCGAGCTTATCAGGCTTGTTATACTCCCAATACGTTTTCCCATGGTTTCTTTGACTTCCCAGTCAGCTCTCTTGCAGCCAAGATATTTCTGAATCCCACAGAAAAGGGTTCACAATGAGAACATAATAAGAATAACATTCAGGAATTGCTATATCATACTCCAGAGTTGCTCTGAGTTAAATGCTCATCTGTTTTTATGATATGCTTTGAACTGTGCTTGAAAAGACTGAAGTAATTCGTTTTTTTTTTCCCAACGGCAAAGAGCATTATTGCCCAAACACTAAATTTCAAGTGTGCTTGCAAAATGCTCTGGTTTAACCTACTTAGCATTAACTTTGTAATTAATAGTTGGTATGCTCTTGGGCAGGGCTGCCTTTCAGACAGACCTCAGTAAGTTAGAGAAATGTGTAAGATGGACCTCATGAGGACAAATGTGAACTCCTGCATCAGAAGCAGAGTAACTCCACACAATGTTGTGGGCTGGGAGCTGACTAAGGAGAGAGTCTTTGCAGCAAAGGACCTGTCTGGAAGACAATAAGTTGAGTATGGACAGCAAATGCCCTTTGGCATGGCCAGTCACATACTGAGCTGTTTTAGGAGTACGGACAACAGGTCAGAGGAACTACTCAACTGAGATCCTGAGGGCACAACCAGAGAGGTGTTTCTTGATTTTGGACCACTCATAAAAGAAAAGAGATTGTTGTGACCAGTGAGAAAGATTAGGAGACTGAAGAACATGGGTAAGATGTTGTTTTTGCTCAGCCTGGCTAAGGAGAGGATGCAACATAGTATTCCGTTAAGGAAAAGGGAAGTTGACAGAGCCAAACTCTCCTGGGAAAAGAGGCAACAAAAAAAGACATTCCTAGAAAAGGAAATTCCAAACAGAGAAATGGAAACATTCACTGGAATAAGTTACTAGAGGTGTTGTTGGATCTCATTGGAGATATACAAGAACTGTCTGGGCTCAATACTCTGCCACGTGCTCTGGGATGACCCTGCTTCACCAATGATGTTGGACCAGATGACCCATTATGGTACATTCCAAATTTTGTGATTCTGTGTGAAACATTTCTTCACACTGAGCGTTCAAGCACTGGAATAGGTTGCCTGGAGCAACTGTGACATTTTGTCCCTTGACCAATGTCTTAGTAAGTGATACACCAGATGGATGTTAATTCTTCTGTGAGTTTTACATCTCTTAGACTCAGAATAATGTAAGATGGACCTGGAAGAAGCTGGTCAGGTTGAATTCAAAACTGTACACGTATCCTGGCAGTACAGTGTAACAGTAAGAGGTTCTTTGTGTTGTAGTTTGCCCATGGAGGGCTTCTCAGTCTATCTCCTCTTGCCACTCCAAACCTCTTCCAAAGTATTGTGACCCAGTCACAAAATTGAAATTTAAAGTTTGGGTGTGATGTGAAACCCACAAGAAAAAAAAAAAAAAAAAGAGTCCAGATAAAAGTCCAGATAAGTACCTAGCTGCTCTTTAGGATGATATCCATACATCTCAAGCCAAAGGGAAAATGTATCAGCCTCAACACAAATTGTACTATGGCACTGAGATACCATAGACTAAGCAAATGTGACAATGATCAAACTCCATGCTATGATAAGAACTTGTAGGAATGAGAATAGGGAACTGAATTACTTCTGTTATTAATCATTATCCATGATAGAAGCAGACCTTCCAGTGTTGCTGGCATCAGGTTCTCCAGGGTCTCTGTTTTTCCCTGTAGTACTGCTGCCATTTTTTCCATCAGGATGCTTCTGCTCATCCTTGTTAATTCAAAGGTAGTCAGAGCTTGGAATTCCTCAGTTTCCTACTGAGGAATGTTACTTCCTGGTGTGCAGGAAACTTTTCTGGGCACATTAAGAATTTGACCACAAGATCTGATGGAGGGATGAGTATTTAGAGCTTACCATGCTACTGCCCTCTGTTCATTTATCTTACATGTAAGATAAGGTGACTTAGTCAGACTGTTAAGGGATGAAGGTCCTTTTATACTTCAGATACGTCTGCTAGAGGAGTCAAAATAGAGTGCATTGACAGGAAAGACAGGTCATACTTCAAATATATCCTTCAACAGCAAGGATAGTTTCTTCAGGCACACATGCAAATGGTCTTTTACTAAAATGATTTTGTATTAAAGTGTAGAGATTCCATAAGAAAGAGGCACTGCAGTGTGCCACCTGAAGCTTTGAAGCTTTAGTAACTCTTAGACCAGCTCCATAAATTAAGGTAAAACTAGTTGAAATGTCACTGACAAAATAATAGGACTGTTTTGGTTGAAAGGGACCTCCTGAGGTCTCTAGTCCAACCCTCAGCTCAAAGTATAAATAAGTTCAAAGTTTAAGTTTCTCAGGGCTTTGCATTGCTGAATTATGAGGTTTATTCCAGGTCCACCTCACATTCTTCTGAGTGTGTGAGATGAAAATCTCACAGAAGGGCTAACATCCATGTGGCATATCACTTACTGCGGTCAAGCAGTATGGGTATGCCTACACTGTGCAATCCAAACTGTAACCATCACAAAACAGCCCTGTGTGAAAACAGTACCTCAGGTACACAAGCATTTCAATCCCATGACTCTTAACAGGTGTCAAAAGCTAGAATGTCTATCATTTAGCAAGTATCTCTGCATATTAGCAATTACAAAATTTTTTTGCCCTTAGGGATACAAGGGTTTTTCCCACTAAAACATTGTCAATGTGCAACAGTGTAATTGGGAGCTGCATTCTAAGAAGGTCAGAAGGCAACCAAAAGGGCTGAAGAGTTTCCTTTGATTGTAAAAGTCATTGTACTTTTTCAATTTTTCAAGCTTCCTTTATTTAGAAGCATACTGAAGGATTTGTATTGAAAGTTTCTAAATTTAGAGAAATCTATTCTTTCTAAAACTTCTTCCTCTTTTATCAATGCCATTCCTCTAAATTTCATAGGAAAAAAAAAAGGGAAAACACTCATTATAGGGAAACATGGAAAAGGTAACCTATTCCAGTCTGAACGGTTTGTAAATACAAAGAACTAGAAAGAGAAAACTTAGAAGGTGTGAATTCCCTAAGGTGTTCCCTTTTTNGTTTACTACTTTCAGAAGAAACTGAAACTGAAAACCTAAGATAATCAAGAACTCTATTAACAGGGCAATCTGTATCATTTGCCAAAACAAACAAAGAAACGAAATCCCAAACTGGTATCATCTTTAATGTAAGTTCCAAAATAAAAATTTGGAGCCAGAGTGCAGAATCCCCAGTCCACTTCGGAACAGGTAATTTCAAACAGCCTTTTGCACAGTCTCTCAGAGCTCTTACAGCTACAGAATGCTTGCTGCACGCCCTGTATTATCAGCACCACCTACAGTGCATCACCAGAAACAACTCCAGCCACAAAACTAGTACTCTTCACAAAGCACGACTGCATTACAAAGGAGCGTTTACCAGACTTACTTTCAAGGACTTCCCTATCAAATAAAGGTGGTTAATATAATAAAAGAGAAACAAGGGCAGACTATGGGGATTTTTTTAATTGCACATAGAGGAGGAGGAGAAAAGATATCACAGAACATTTTAGAATCAACTGAACCCTGTAAGGCAATTTTCTATTATTACTTCTGTCTTAATCATCTGCAGAAATTTTCTCAACCAAAACATAGTTAGTGATAATGATGACAACAAGGAGGATGATGTCGAAAGCAAAAGAGAATCCTGTTTATTCTTCAGAGAAACAGAAACTACTCTGGGGTTTTTTTCAGTAGCCTATTAATGGTTTGAAGGTAGAACTGACTAAATCAAATGGAGTAAATGTTACAGACAATGAATGTTTATTAAATAATTAATTTCATTTTTATTTATATGCATTCTCTTTACAACCTGCTTGGTTAAGAGATCTAATTATTTAAAGAAAATTCCTGTATATGGTCATGATAATCACTGACATTTTTAGGAAACTTATATTATTGCATGCACATTGATTTTCCATTACTTTACATCTAGGAAAAATTATATAAATGATTATTTATTTACACCCATTTTCATTCAGTAGTACTGAATAGTTTACCATTACTCTGTTCCAGATTGACATTGTGAAAATTAAATGCAAAATGAGTGGAGTTATACTAGTAGCTTCCTGAAACAGCTCAGTAGTGAATTGGTCCTTCAATCTGGAGATGATGTTCATCTCCATGATTTGTGACTATAAGAGTTAAGTTTTAGTTTTGTTAGTTTTCAGAAGTGCTCAAACAGGCTTACTTTTCAACCTCTCCTGAAATCCATAGGAACAGTGTACTTCCCTACAGTTCCAATAAACAAACCTCTGGCACTGATATATCACATCTCCAAAGCTGCTTCATTTTTTAAACAAACTAGTTGTTACTACAGCTGCATAAAGATCTTATGGTGTAGTTTAAAGAATAAATAAAGCAGGAATATAAGCTTAATAAAACAGAGAATTTTCTTGCATTGTAAATGTATATGCAAAACCGCAGCTGTTAGCAAGCACTGATTGTTCTTTTCCGACAAATAATGCAAGGAGAGTGAAAAGTGCATGGCCTCGTGTGCTGCTCGCTGAGAGACACACACTGATAAAGCACAGCTTTGGATCAAACTGCAGTTTGTCCTCTTAAAATTAAGGCCGAGAAGACCCTCACTACTGAATGGGATGAGCACAGCAAAGGACTTGTATTGACTCAGAAGTCAGCCTTCGCCAGCTTTAATGCTTCAGAGCTCATTAGTACATTGGTGATTTTTATTGTCTTCACTCTCATCTTCCCCACCCAGTGCCAATTGCCTTCCTATTGCATTTGGAGTCCACCTGTTTCTGCTGTGGGAAAGGTTCTTTTAAATAGATCAGGATGTTTGCCTTTGGCCCTCTTCCTCATTTATCTTCTGATGTAAAAATAAGTCTAACATGACTCAAAATGACCTACATTCTTATTGTGCTCTTAAACATAATTTTCATGCTGAACATCATATGCTTACATACTCTAAAGTCAGAGTGTTACTGATTAGTATTAGTGAATAATTGTAGAATTGCAATATAAGTTCATGTCTCTCCTATATAACTAACATACTTTATACAGTGAATCAATATAATACTAGAATAAATTATAGTCTTACATATTGATGTTATTTGTTTTATTTAAATTGTTAATCTGAAGAGAATGACCAAAAAAGAAATTATTTTGTATTTTTTAGTCCTGCCAGTAATTCTCCTCTTTTCTACTAGAGTAGATACATTTTCTCAATATACTGCTGTCACCACATGTCAAGTGATTTTTCTGTCATATTACATGAAATACTTCTGTAATATTATTGCACTATGAAGAAACTAAGACGAAATTATCACATCAGTGGAGGCAATCTGACCTGTGTCCTCTCTCGTATAAGAAAATGCGTGGTGCTTTCAGCCAAAACTGATAACTGCTAATAAAATAATTAAGAAAGATGGAGAAGACTATGACATTAATCAGTAACATGAAAACGTCAGAAACATTCTGCATGTGAGTTAGCAAATCAAAAAAAAAAAAGTCTTGATGACGTAAATTCAATTTCTGCCATTTTAAAAGAATGAATGCATATATTTAGAGCTATGACCACTTAGAAAGATGAAAAAAAACAACATATGGAAATGCTTCAAAGACATCTAAAGCTTTTCTTTTTTTTGTTCTGGCTTCAGGGCATATACACTGACTCACAAGCTGAAAATTTTACCATGAGCATAGTTGTTCACAGTTTTATTGTTTCAAGACATTCTGCATATTTCTTTGAAGCACATGAAACTGGAACTTCTCTGAACAAGAAGAGAGATCTATATGCACCTTGGTTTTGTCTTCAATAGATAACTTTAATTCTGTGACATCATAACCTTGCATTTTTGAGTCTCTATGTAAATACAGGTCATGTGACAGGTGAAAAAGGACCATTTGATTTGTAGTCTGACTGCAGAGGTTGAATGGCATTTTTAATTCTCTTTAAGCACAGGCTATCGTCCTTCTGAATTAAAGCAACAAGTCTTATAAATAAATCAGCTGGACAGATTTTTAACACCTCAAGATGGGCAGTGGAGCCAGTTCGGAGAGCAAGGAGTCAGCCAGGAGATCCAGAGAACTGGAAAAGAAACTCCAAGCAGATGCAGAGAGAGAAGCCAGGACAGTCAAACTACTACTATTGGGTAAATAGAATATGAATTGTTCATAATACTTTTCTACTGAGAGGCAATTTGTAGCTCTGGAATTACATTTCAGTACTGTGAACTTGCCACCTCTCACTATTTTAATTGAAGGAGATTATTGTGCAATATGTGTATAAAAGATTTTCGAGTTATGGCCACTCACAAAGTCACAAAGAATTGAATGGAAATGGCCATGTCACTGCATGTATTCAATTTCTAATGTTACAACTTTTTGAGAAGTGAGAACCTGCTGTTGGAATGGATGTTATGATGCTTGCTTACATAGAACATAGCACAGACGTAATTTTTTTCCCATGGATCTTTATGCATTCATTTGCAGGAGGATTAAGTATGATAACTGGCCACAGTCCACAGGTGTCACAATGTTTATATTCTTAAGTGATGCACTTCATTTTTTATAGAACCAGAAAGTGATTTAGAATGTCTTTTTCAATGTATAAAAATAATATTGTGGAGAGTGGAATGAAAAGTATTGAGATGAATACAGATGAATATTCTCACAAGCTACTACTTCTAATTCACACTGTCATTAATTTATCAGTAGCTAGAGGCTCTAATGGCAAAAGAAAAAAAATTCTTGATGCATCTTTATTCTTCTCTCTTTTTTTCCCTTAGTACTATGCAGTTTACAAGAAATATCCAAGAGCACAAGACTCCAACTGTCTTAATATTTTTCTTCTAAGAGTGTGATGCCTGGTTTAGCAGTTTACATTGGTTTCTCCCAATGAGTAGAAAAACAGCCTTTGATCACTGATGTGTTTCTCTTTTTTCCTTCATTGTAACCACAGTGCTTGCTTTTAAACTGACATTTATTCAGACATAAGTAGAAACCTTAGATAAAGTAAATTGACTTAACTCAAGTTGTTTTGTATCTTATGCAAAAAGTCAATTTATGCCTGTTGAGAATCTATTATTACTCAAAAAGAAGAGAAAACCATATTTCAAATATATATAAAAGTATATATATATAAAAGTAGCAGTTTGATACACTTTATGTACCATCAGGGTTCAGATTGCAGTTTACAAAGCTTTTCAGTCCAGTGGAGAATGCAAGTTTTCTGTTCTACATAAATACAAAATATTGCCCCTACTGAGGCAAGCTTAAGTTGGTCAAAATAAACCAGAAACATATTTTCATTTAAACTTTCATAAAGTTGAAATAATTTCTATGTATTGTTAAAAAAGTGGATTGGGACATCAAGTTAGAACCATCATATATCCTGTCTCTGACCTTATCCAACCTTATCCATGAAGATGATGTAAGAAATCCTTTAAGAGGAATGTATAAGATAAAGAGGAATTTTCCAGATAAAGAGGAATTTATAAGTTAAGCAGTTTGATCTTCAACCTTTTAAACCTTCACAGTATTACTGAAGGCTGTTTCACACCAGGACACAAACCCACCTCCCCACCCCTGTCCCTCCTGAACATATGTATGTATTTAGTATTAAGGACTTTAGTTTTTTATGTTTCCTACTGTATATAATCAGTCTTTGCCTGACATTATTAATATAAGCCTTGAGATACCTTTAGTAAAATACTTAGAGGTTCATTGCAAGCCATGTGAAAGACACTTCTATTTCATTAACTTCAAACATGACCATAGTTCAGTTTCATTAACTATGTGAGCACTCTTTTCATGAGACAAGATGATCATTATGATCTGAAATATTTTCTTCACGGATTTCTAAAGTATCTTCCTTTGCTTATGTTATGTGTGATATGAAGTCAAATTTGTCAGTGGGTAATATTTTGGAAGGCTTTTTCCTCCTGTTACAAGAGATCATAAGGTCTTGGTTAAAAACATGTTCAAAGAGAGAAAAAAAATATTATAGACTTAAAAGCTTGAATTTTCACATTCTTTAAAAAAGCAAGAGATGAATAAACTGTGAGTCTGTTTGGAGCTTATTGCACTGCCAGAGAGAAAGTGTCCCTTGAACACCTAGAACTGCAGATGCTGAAAGAATGTGTTTAAGGGGTATCCTTCCATAGAGACTGTGTGAAAAGCCCAGATAGCAGTGGATTAAAACTACTATGTTCAGATTTGTGCTTGTTATCTTTCCATACCTCTGTGGTGATCTAAGAAATTATACAAATTTTGGACTTTGTAAATCCAGGGGTATTCAAGCCAGCCTAGTCCTACCCTAGTCGTAGGTTTCTGTTCAGTCAGCCCTTATGCTGCCTCTGTACTGCAGACCATGCCACCATTGTTTCTTTTTGCAACAGGCAGATTGGCAGAAAATATTCAGAAAAAAAAAATGAGTATAAGTTTTTCAGTGTTATAATTTTGTTCTTACACGTAAAATGTAAAAAAAAAGAACCAATGTATACTGGCCATTTCCTGAGATGATTGCTTAATATCTAGCGTGGTGTCTGTGTCCTCCAATAGATCCCTTTACAAAAAGAGAAATTATACTGAGAAAACAAAGACACCACGTTTGTTTATGTTAAGTTATATGACCTGGGCAAACACATTATCTGGGCTGAGAGGGTATACACTCTATATGGTATGCACTTATGAATGGGGGGAAGAGGGAAATTATACCGCTTTCTGATGTTCCTTACAAGTGGTCCAGGAGTCAGGAAGGTTTAGACCTCTATGTGAGGTGTTCCCATGCTGTCAAAGGCACCCCCTAAGTCTGATCTCTGTATATTTATACTTAAAAATAACCAGGTTGTTTTATTATTCTGGGACAAACTCCAAGGTGAAAGTTTTATTTCCTTGATATCAGAGCTGTATCTGGCCTGCCACATCACATGCCATTTATATGTTTTGTGGGATGCCAGTCTGCAATCTATTGCTGGGCAAAGTACAGTGCACATTTCAAATATGGCCAAAATAGTTGATGCTCACAGTGATATTTCACATGAATAAGAACTTAGATTCAGTTTAAATAAGCCTTAAAACTTTTAATTTGTTTCTTTTCAAAATATTACTCCATGTCCTCATTCCCTACAGTTTTCAGTGTCAGGGAAAAAGTCACTCAAAATAGAACTGGTTATCCCCAGCTCACTTTACTCCCTTTTAGAGCACACCTCACACAATTTAATTTAAACAATTGCTTTAGGGGAACAAAAATTGAAGCTGTTTGCTCTGGTAGCAAACATGTTTCTTCAGTGACTACAAGAGGTATCTGGTAAGTAGTCTGAATGTAGAGATTTATAGTTTAGGTATTTAAAACCAGTTAAATTAATCAGTTACTGTATTATTGAAGCTTAAGTTCTTGTTATTAACACCTGAACTAGAGACTTTGGGCACAAAGGCAGTCCAATAATCCTATTGATGGGAATGCACTGATTTTATTTTTTAAGGGACGGGGTGGAATTTAAGGGCTTAGACGCTTAGATCTTGGAATTTTTTTCTCTTGTTTTGTTCTCCTGTGGAGTAAAATTGTTGAGTCTGGTAAGAGGACCAGGAAGTTATGATTTCCAATTGAATTCACAATATCCAGAGCACTGAATGCCACAAACAAGCCTCAGGCAGAGGTGTGAAACATTTTCTGATTTTCATTTAAATATTTTTTTTTCTGCTTTTTCCTGGTTTATGTCATTGTCAGTGATTTTACTGATAGGTTTCGAACAAAGTATTCAAGAGAGTCTTTTTATGTCCTTACCTTTAATTCTGGAAACTTTCCTAAACTAAACATTTCTTTCCATATAGATGATGATTGTAAAGAGGAAATAGCTCTTAATTAGAGACCAAAAAAAAGCAGATTAATATATACAAAGAAGTTTCCTCAGTGTTTCAGCAGGTGCTAATCTTGAAAAGAGCTTGTACTCTCCTCAATTATTCTAACAAATTCTGCTTAGAGAAACAGTAAGGTCAAGTTATAGTTGAAGGTCTGGGTTTTGTTTCCCTTCAAATTTGGGAGATTCTAATGCATTTTCAAGGCACCTCCAGTTTTTTCTCTATTTCTGCTCTGGTTATATGTCTTGGTGGCCTGCAGGGAAGAGTCTGAGCAGTCCCAGGGCAGCAGGGAAATCTGTGTCAAGCTTCTGGGGCTGGCTCCAGGACAAGAATAAGTTTGGCCTGAGTTCTTGTCTCTTATTCAGAAAATCTGGGCTTGGAGATGTCTTCAGCTCCCTGCATAGTCACATAAGGTCTTCCATGATGCTCTTTTGTCACTATTTCTGCAAGAAGAAGGCTACTGAGGTGGGTTGAAATGCAGCCCTGTCCCTGCACTCCAACCCTGGGGACTGGCTGAAGGAGCCAACTTCACAGGAAGGGGAAGGAATAAAGGAAACAGATGCAAAGCAAATTGTTTCTGACCCAATTCCTGAACTGAAACTGCTGCTGCAACTGACAGGATACTACACAGTGAAGCCAAAGTCTCAAAGTCATCTTTTGTTTAGATAAAAACAGTATTGAATCATAAATTAAAGATAAGCAGAGGTAGAAAAATGCATCCAAAAGATATAAATTATGCCTCCCACACTATTTTAACACTGTCTTTCTGACCTGGAAGAAAGGTTCATTTCTATATTATGTTTTCTGGCATCTCTCTGTGAGTTGAATGTATGAATTTTCAGCATAGCCTTCTCTCTTCCCTACAAAAACTGTAGCAAATACCACTTTGCTGACAGGGCTTTACCAAGTTCTTCAGAAGGACCCTGAAAGGACAATAAATGATGGAAAGAAAATTTGCATTTTTTCCAAAGTGTGGCAGATGGCAGCATCAGCCCATTTTCATAGGCTTGCTTTGTTCCTGCACTTTCTACTGTTCCCATCATGGATTTCAGAAAATACTTTGCATGTGGTTTGCTATCTGTTGTGATTCATTTGAGTAAATTAATCCTTGTCATTTGAATGTTACTGGCTTTACAAAATGTGTTTGGAAAATCTGTAATCGGTTCTCATTCACTGAAAAGTCCTTGGTTAAAAAAAACAAGTCCCAGATTTTCTCTTTTGTCAAAAGTGTTTGACATCATCTTTTGAGGCAAATTATAATCTATACAGAGAAAAGCAGGGATGAATCTTGTCCCATGGATTCACAGTCAAAGTTAAATCCTCTCTTCAGGTGCTTTCATAATCTTTTGTTGGGCAGGTCTTGCCAACCATCATCCCTCTCACTGACTGAAGATGATAGTCGTGTTGATTTCCAGTGGAGACAGTTTGAATTGTGATTACTCATGTTGCAAGAGAAAAGGCAATTCAGTTGTACTTAATCTGGCCAAACCTATGCCGTAGTTCTGCAACTGATTGTGCAAGAAAATGCCTGTACCTCCCTTCCAGCTGTGGAGTTCTCCTGCAGAGTCATTCCATGCTGGAACTGTTGCAGTGCTCTGCAGGTTTCCCACTTCCAGCTGCACTGCTTCACGGCAGAACACCACGGGGCAGAGGAGCTCACAAAACACCAGGGTCAAGTCTTGAGTCAAGCATATGAGTCAAGCTCATATGCTGTCTTTTGTTCATATGCTGTCTGCATCATGAGCTTGACCACATGCAAGTCTCCACATTCTGCTTTTCCATTTTCACATCGAGGCTGGCTAAAGGGCATGGAGCTGGCTGATTTGGCTTTTAAAAAGTCATAATACACATTAAGTCAGCAGCTTCAAATCATGCAATGAGTGGGACACTATCAGAAGCTGTAACTTGCTCATGTTTTCTTGCCCATCAGCCAGAGAAGAAATCAAAATACGACCCATATTTTATTTCCTTGTTAGTTAAAAAGTCTGTATTTTTCTCCTGATTGACTGAATGTTCTTTTCAAGTGTCCCTTCACTTTTCAGAATTAATGTTTTTACCAAGGTTTTGTTCTTGTTAAATCCAATTGCACATTGGGGAAGGTTTGTAGTTAGGACAGTGGGAATCTAAAACATCTGTACATCTCCTCATAGATAGAAAATTCTGTGTTCCAGAGTGTTATTTTTAGCAGTTGCTTCTTATTCATCTATCAATCACATCTTCTCAACATTCCTTTTCTGCAGGTGCTGGAGAGTCAGGGAAGAGCACTATTGTAAAGCAAATGAAGTAAGTATCTGAATATGTATATCAGTTGCTGAATTTGGTACTTGTAGTATAAGCTGTCTAGCTAATGTCTTATTACAATGTTTACACTTATTTTAATAAAATGCAAAGAAATATTATTCAAATCAAGTTCTCGTTCAACCATGCAATAAATAAAAAAAAAAATCACTTTATAAGCACCAATCTATTGCTGTGTAAAAATCAAGCAAACTGTTTTCCTAAAGCAGTTATACTATTCTGAATTTAAGTTCTACTTATTTAATATTTTCAACAATGCATTTTAAAGAGTTAAGTTAAAAATGAAATGTCATAAGAATAATTTTCTACTATTTAAGCAGCTCGTTTTGTAATAAGACGGATTCAGAACCATCCATCATGTACTTCGCTGACTGTTTTTCTCCAGTTAAATGGTGGACAAACTTTTTTCTGGTTTGAGTTCCATTCAGGAGACCCTCTCTGTTCAGCAAACCATTGAAGTGTATTGTGCTCAAGGCTTCCCTAGGCAGGAGCAGATTAAAGATGTTCCTCTGAACGGAGCACTTTAAGAGGGCTGATAAGTCTTAACAGCATAGAGGAGGGGGCAGAACACTGCAAAGATGAGAGTTATATTTAAAGCCCTGTGCATTTATGAGCTGTCAACTTGATCACAAATATGAATTATTTTACAGGAAAACTGTTCACAAAAATTATCATTTTTCATATAAAATGTCATCTTTCTGTCACAACCAAGGACTTCTTTTTAAGGGACTTTTTTTTCAGTTAAGAAAAAAGAGGCAATTTCAATTTTAGGGTTTATTTTTTTTTCTATGAAGCCTAGCATTTTCTAAAAAAGG
This sequence comes from Formicarius rufipectus, assembly GCA_013399695.1. NCBI lineage: Eukaryota > Metazoa > Chordata > Aves > Passeriformes > Formicariidae > Formicarius > Formicarius rufipectus. The sequence goes on from VXAU01003649.1 coordinate 559,765, forward strand.
CTGATAGCTCCTTACAAAAGAAATAATTTTGCTGAAAACACAATTTCCACTAAAACCATGGAAATTTTACTCCTATTAATATAATTTTAATTAATGTACCTTAGTTTTTTTCAGTCAGAAGATTTCAATCAAAGTTATATCCATCCACTCAGCTTTGCACAATGTCTTCTGATGCTGAAAATACAGAAATGCTACAAGGTCCTATAAAGATGAGAATGGTTATGAAACATATTAGAGCTCTGTACTTCTAACTACACCATTTCCAATGTGTGATCTAACTTTTTACAAACAAAATTGGGTATCTCTGTGCTGTTCTCCAAGTTAGTAGTACAAAGCTGCTACAAACAATTCATCAAATGAAATGCAGGAAACAAAATATTTGGTAATTTATGCCTGTTGATACTGAATCAAAGCCACCTATCTGATGAGAAGCCTTTTTTTGTGTGAATAAAGAAATCCTGAAGATTGCATCCATACAATAAGGAGTTCTCTTCTCCAAGAGCTCCCTTGTTTTCTTTTTTTTTTTTTTTTTTTTCTCCCAAGTCCAATAGGATTCATTTGAATCTTTCAGAATTCATTTGAATTCCTGCTGAAAACAGTATTCAAAAAACCAAATCTTCAAAAGAGAGTTTATGGATTTGCCAGTCTAGAAGTGATTAGGAAAACATTTTAGAAAACCTTTTTTTCCTACAGTTGCTATTCTTTCATACACAAGAAGGTAACTTCTATGTTTTCTGGCATCTATAAATCAAAGACATGTTAAGACACATCATTTGTGATCTGGGTTTTGTGTGTATGTGAGTGAATGATTTTCTGATAGGCCTGACTTCTCCCCTGAAAGGGCAAATCTCCCCAAGATACATACATGTACTGACTGTGGGCTAACCCGTCAGATCCTTTCATATCATCCCTTTCTGCCTATGTATCTCTGTCTAGACTGTATCTCTGGCAAGACAGGGGTGAAAAACCACACCCCAGAGGCCAGAAATTTTTTTCTTTTTTTTGATAACCTGGCCTTCTTTTCTGAACACCTGAGATCAGGAAGAGTAGAGCCTTGGTTTCAGGAACAACTAAAGTAGTTTTGTCCATTGAGAGTACTCTCAGCCAAAATGGGTGAAGGTTTTGCCCTTTTTCACAACTCATGTTAAAGGATGTCTCTGAGTCATGATACAATTTGTACACTGATTTGGAGAACTTTACCCACATGCCATTCTCCAGCCAAGGCAGATAATGAAATTATAATCTCTCTGTTTGAATCAATTTACTGAAGTTGCCTGCTTAGGTTCTTTACCCTCTGAAGTAATATGTATGTCTCCAAAACCTGTAAATAATAATAGTAAAACTTTTCTATAACTAGAATTTTTAACTGACATACAAAGAAGTATTAAAGATTTTGTTTGTTTTCTTGATAAGTGCCTCAGAGTGTTGAAATACTTTTGCAGTAATTTTTCTATCTATGTAAGATTCTGGATAAAAATAAAAATGGCTAAGCAAACAATGTGATGGCATATGACTAACACTATAGTTTCCAACAATAAATGATTTAGGGTCTAAGAACAGCAATGCCTCTTTCCCATATCTACAGGGAAGGGCTTGGGTCCTCTTCAGGAATCATACGTTATATTTTCTTGATGCACAAGGTGAAAACCCAATATCTATTCAGTCAGATGGAGTGCACAGGTTTAACCTCACAGAGATGCAGAATCACTGTTTCCCTGTTCCTGCAGAATAGACAGATCAACCATGCATAAATCTTTTTCCGAGAACCAAGTGGATTCAGTTGTTTTTCATGCTGACCACAAAAGCATCTGATCTAACTTTCCATTACCTTTTTTTTCTTTCTTTTTTTTTTTTTTTCCTAAATGCATCCTATAAAGCTTTTATTCTCTCCTTTTTTGCACCAGGATCATCCATAAAGATGGTTTTAGCTACCAGGAGCGCATGGAATTCAGGCCGATCATTTACAGTAATGCAGTGCAGTCTATCCTGGCTATTGTGAAAGCAATGACTAAGTTAGGAATCAGTTACGCAAACCCTGCTAGAACTGTGAGTATGATAAGCTTTCTCTTGTAATAGACATTGGAACACATTTTTTTGTAATGTAGTAGTAGAGACTACTAGAACGAAGAGGGTCCAGTGTTTTCTTTATGACAGTGGAAACTAAGTACTGCTTGAGTTACATGTCACAAGATGTCCTTGCATAATTTTATTGTCCCAAGACTAATGACCAAAGGTCTAACCTTTGAATAAACGGCCATTTCGGTTTTTACAAAAGAGAGGTCTATCTTGCAAAGACACTACCACAAAAAAAAAAAAAAAAAAAAAAAAAAAAAAAAAAAACCAAAACTTTTTTTTAGCCGCTA
>VXAU01003649.1:562144-580786 GCA_013399695.1 Formicarius rufipectus
TTAAAAAAAAAAGGTTTATTTTCAAAAAACACCCCCAAAAAAAAAAAAAAAAAAAAAAATAAAAAAAAAAATCACCAGAACCTTTTCTTAGCTGCTAAGTCATGTTTTTATTGCTATTGCAAAATGTAAAAAATTACTTCTCTTTTATGAACAAACCTTGGGGTTCAACCATGTAAGGAAGGGTCATATAGACTTGTTGGGAGTGTTTCAGTTTGGTGTCACTCCTGGAACAGAGACCTCTGTGTGGTACAGACGAAGTGCTGCCCCACTGGCACCACAGGGAAGCAGAGCCCAACTTCCCTGACACGGTGAGCAACCCTCTGCACAGGCACAGAGAGGCAAAGCCACGCCAAGGAGATCTGTTGTTTTCTGTCAATCACGCTGAATTTTCAGGGACAGAAATACAGGAAAAGCCTTTCTTCTTTGTGCACTGATGTAGTCTATTGCCTGCAACTCAGACCTTGCCAAGAATTTCCCAAAGACCTGTCAGAATAGCCGTTGGTTCCAGATCTGGCAAATTCTGCCTAATCCTGAGGGGTTTATCTTGGAAGGAATAACATCTGCTTATCTGAAAGAGCTTTTCTGGTTCCAAAAGTCTACATTTCATTATAATGATGTGTAGTACTTTGACCTAAAAAATGATAAACAAAAGCTTCAGAGGTTGCTAAAGCTCACATTGCATTTGATGAAAATAGAAATTAAATGTTTTCTACAAATGCAAGTCATTCAAACAAAGACAGCAAAGCCCAAAAGCAACACACAGAAAACAGGCTAATGTTAATGTGCTTTGTTACAAAAAGACCTGTCAACCGGTCCACATGGCCTAAGACAACTGGACCTTGCAGCACCTTACTGCAGGTCCTGCTGCAGCCCATGATCTCTACAACATGGTCCAGACTCTGTCACCTGTAATTAAAATACATTTTTCATGTGTCCTAGATTCAGTCTCTTTTCTCAACCCTGCCAAATTTTCTGGGATATTTATACATGCTCATTAGATGCCAGTTTAATAGACATTCATTTCAAGGGATTTCACAGTCTGGGGAACAGGGAATTGAAAAATTTTGCTATATAGCCCAGTCCACTTCTTAGGATTGTATATAACCAAATGCAGAAAGTACAGCTTTTGTAAGTTTATCATTTATAAAACAATTAGCTCAGTCTTACTGTCATTACAGAACAGGCTCCTGGGAAGATGGTTGAATACAACTCTATAAAATATTTGTACTGCCTGTCTTCTTTTTCACCCAGAATTCATAAGAGCAATCTGGATATGAGTTTCAAAGGGAATAGAAATTTTGATCACATATATTTGAATCACCATTTTGTTACTTCTTACAAAAAAAACCCCAAAACTTAGTTTCCATTTCCCATAAAATCATAAACCATTGATAAGCTTGAGTTGTACTGAGATAAGCTTTAATTTCATCTGGATTTTGCTCTTTTTGTGTTCTGGTACAGATTTGACTGCTTTAACCCATTCAAGGACTGGGATTATCTTGGTCTTGCAAGCAATGGGTTTATCCTTGTTCCAGGTCTGCCTACAAATACCTTTTACTGGTCCTGAAAGGGCCACAGCACTTAGTTTAAAGAACATCTGTTCTGGGGAGGGAGGTAATTTTTAGTTTCTACAGCATCACTCCAATCTATTTTTAATATGAAAATCATCTGAAGTCTGTGTAAATGTCAGAGAGAAACAAAACATTGTATAAATCAGGTTTATGATAAGCGCAATCTACTGCTATCTTCCTTTATTACGTAAGAACCCAAACCCACATTTGTCACCTTTTGTATAATAATCAATGAACACTTACCCTGCCCCTGGAGGCTCTGAGCTCAGTGCTTTTTGCTGTAGGACATTCAACCAACAAAGCCAGCATAGTAGGTGGATAGCAATAATTATGACATGATATGTCATATCTTGAAGGAGAGAACATCCTAACCCTTACCTTGAAACTGAACCCTTGAGACAAATGAGATCACACATGAGAAAGTGTGACCCAGTTCTGCTGATCACAAGAGGATGGGGGTGTGAGTTGAGCTGTTTAATGTAGAAGGACATTTACAAAGTTATTCACCTTCCTTGTTCAAATGAAGGCAATTTTCCCCTTCTCCTTTTTTCTTTTCCCCCCCAATGCTAATTTTACTTCTCCAAAATATCAGAAAACATACAGTGCTTCATTTTCAATTTTTCTGATTTCTATAAAGTTTCCATAAATTTCAATTCCTATTGAGAGATGAAGATTTAGCACATTCCTAAAATAAATTATTGTGAAAATGTTTTCTATTTTTGAATAAAGCATACTCCCTGACAAAACAGTGTCTGTCAGAATCAATTTATGCTTTTGCAACTATTGACTGAAAGTCACTTCAGTTGTCTACTTATATGACTAGGATAGAAGTATATTTTACAATTATCCCCTGCTGTGTCAGTGTATCAAATGGCTCTATTTTAATCATGCTCTTTATTTACAGAACATTCCTAAGTTGTTAACTACTGAATAGAAACATTTTTAATACAATAGATTACTTGAAGCCTTTTTGAATGGGCTACTAAAGAAAAGAATTACAGAGTAATATATTTTAAATACTTGGAATTTTATTCTGGTACAAGTTTCTTCCTCCCCACATAAAAGAAATTCACTCTCTAGTTATATTCACTTTATCACCTTTCTCACTGTAGCCTAAAGCTAGAAATTTTTTCGTACAAATACATTCAAAAATACATTTAGCTATATATTTCTGCTTTGATACAGTCAACTTTAAATAAAAATTTTAATTGAATTTTTGAGACCCTAGTACTCTCTCCTACAATAAAAGCCTTTCTTCCAAGCTGGATTTTTTGTGAATATATATGACAAGATGAAACTGAACCCTTGTATGAACAAAATGAAAAAAATAAAAAGATGAAAACTCTGTGTATCACGATTTAAGTCTAACCTTGGCACTAGCTGAAGGGAAGTGAGCTTGTAAAAGGATGTTTACATGCACGGGTGAGTACAGCTACCTTCAAAAATCAGTGAACATGAGAAATTCTGCCCCTGCAACTCTCACTCTAAACCAAGCACATCTTCAGGGAGGTGGAGGGGCACAATGTGCTTGCACAATATTTACTGAAATTTCTCCTTAGGAAGACGAAAGGAAGCTGTGTGCCATGGCAACAACTCTGGAGGATGGCAGCATGTCTTCTGAATTGGTTGAGCTCATCAAACAGCTGTGGCACGATGGTGGAACCCAGGCCTGCTTTGCCAGGGCAGCAGAGTATCAGCTCAGTGACTCGGCTGCCTAGTAAGTGACACCAGCTGCTGAACAGCTGGCTAGTGCTGCATGGACAGCGTAGGAAGGCTTGAGACAAGAACTCTCCCTCATGTTCAGCCTGTGGAAATTATTGTTCATTAACCTGAAAAAGAATTAGGTATTTGCTAATGTTCATGATATATGAGGAATGTTTAACTGAAGGAAACAAGTGAAGTTAAGGAACAACTTGTTTCTCTGACTTTGTGGGAAGAAGTCTCTTCTCTCTCTGTGTAATTCTAAGATTGACAAAATGGAGGAAAAGGTGAATTAAAACATCTTAGGTCTTACCTAGAGTTGTACACATTTTAAGCTTTTAAATGTGCCTGGAGAAAACTAATAATTTTCCTTTAATTCAGCTGCATTGACAGATGTTCTTGGGCCGGTGCTGCAGCTGTTCTCCAACCTGATGCCCCCTTCTGTGTCCTGGGAGGGGGCAGAGAGATAAGCAGGAGACTAGATCTCCTCAGCTCCAAGCCCACAAAGGGTCATGGTTTATCTGGGGCACATCTCTTGCTTTAGATGTAGTCAGTGGGTTTAGTCTGTTCATGACTCCCTGACTTGGCTGCTTCTACAGCTGTTCTTGCAGGCTACAGTCCAGTTCTGCTCTCTTCTCTCTCAGCTAATATAAGACCTGGGTCAGAGTCTTTCTGCCATTCACAAGTCTGACTTGACCTGGGGTACAAGGTTGCTCCAGCTGATGTCCATCTTCCAAGATCTGCAGCTGGAGGCTTCCCTGCTCCTGAAGCTCCTCCTGCAGGCTGTGGGCACCTCCAGGGTGAAGCCTTTCAAGGTGTTGTGTGTCCCATCTACTTGGCAGGGAAAGGCACGTCCAGAGGCTGTGCTGGGAGCTGGGCGACCTGAAGGCAGTCCTAGATCACTAATTGTAGATAGTACAGAGGATATATCATGAAACTTTTAAAAATTCTTCTCTTTATATCTTCCAAACAAGAACGAAGACCTTTCTGCAAGATTTCTAAACAAAGAAAATATTGCTTGTGTTGCTTTGGACCCGATTTGACAGTATTTTTGGCAGTATTTTAAGGGAAATAGGGCAAAGTAACCTTTGGTTTCCTAATATATCCATTCTGACAGGCTCAACTGCAGTTCCCACCACGAAAAGCCCATAGCAACCTAGCCATCATAATTAAAAGGAAAATACACCTCTTTAAATTAAAAAAAAAAAAAAAAAATAAAATATATTACCTGTTTGCCAGCTAATATTCTACTGTGCACACTATGCCTGGCAGGCTTTGTTTCCTGAAAAGAAAACAGGAGAGTCTAAACTAATTCCCTCTCAGTGTTATGTTCTGTGTCATGTTTTAACTTGCAACACTTTTCAGTATTTAAGTAAGTTAATGTAGACTGTGTCTGTAATCATTATTTATTGCTAGAGTTACATTAAAAACTATTGAAGTGATATGTGTTTCATCTGCTTGAACACTGCTGAAAATCCTGTTAATCCTCTGTCTTCATCTTATGATACCTGATTCTTCTAAAAGTCTAGCCTTTGGCTCTGAACCATCAAAATCAACTTAATACTTGCCCTTGCTGCTGGGCTTCTGATGACCAGTTCAAAGCCAGCTACAGTAAATCAACCATCTAATGCTGCAGTTCAATTTCTTTTAAATCCAAAACCCTGTTTCTCAGTTCCTGTGAATCAGCTCCTACGAAGAATATTGATTTATACTGCGTAAACTCTGACTTTCTGAGGTTACCTTCTCAATACTTTTCATTATTAATTCATGTTAATGAAGTTTGATCACTGCCTTTTCTTTGTGAGTTTTAATTGGGGAAAAAAAAATATTTTCTGAATAATAGAAAAATTACCTCTATATTAAATTTGGCTGGTATTTCTTCCTTAGATTCACCTGGAATTCTGTTTTAAGACAGTGATGGGTAAGAAAGGGGTAAAATTGAGATTATAAATTATTACCTTAAATGTCATTGTATAGCTACCAGCAGTACATGGTACATCTTCCTTTCTCACTCATTTGCCTCTCAGGGTAGGAGTCACGTCTCCTAATTCAAGCCAAGGACAGATCAGCATTTAGACTGACCTACTAATTTGCATCCTCTCCTTTGCCAATGAAGAGCTGGTCTGCAGAGCGTCCCCTTGAAGCTGCTTACAGCTTCAGGGAGAGTCTGAAGTTGCCAATTTTGCTCCGTTAACTAGATGATTCACTTGGTCTAATTTTGTATGCAATTGTAATTGGCTGTCTTGAATTTAGGTATTTGTGACTAAGAACTATCAGAACTTTATAATGAATTTTATACAAAAGTGTTTTAGTGTTTACATGCTTTGTAAATGGCAAAATGTCTTTTGGTTCTGCCTTCCAGAAAGGTGAGCTGAGATGAGTTTGTCTCAGACCCTACTCAGACAAACAGAGAAATGTTACCTTTTTTTTTTTTTCAAACAAATTGTTTCCTGGCCTCAAATACTGGGCAAACATTGAATTACTTAGATCAGCTTTAGAACACCTTGCTAAGTGTATAGATACAGTCTATTCAACTTAAAATAAGAAAATCCCATTTCAAAGCATTACTTGGAAATATTCAAATGAGACAGTCTAGCTATTTTAATATTCCATTCTATTCCTTTTTTTTTAATTACAGATTTATTAAATATTGCAGACAAGGATGATGAGCTGTGAGGTTTGTTTTGAAAGCTTCTGTTAAACTGAACAGCAGAACTTGATGCTGGGCAGACAGTGTAGAGGGAAAAAAAAAAAAAAAGACAAGCCTAATAAATATTAGAGAGACAGTGTTTTGTTTGTCAGAGACATAAGGCTACAAATGGAGCAGCGCCAGCTGGGATGCCAAAGAGCTTGAAAATACTTCAATTGCTATATGTGGTTTCTTGCTTTTGGCTTTGTTCTTTATTTGAATATTAGTAATTAAAAGGAAGGAAGTTACCCAGGCAACATCTCTTCTTTTCCTTTTGTCTGTTCATAACCTCTCTACACAGATTTCTAGATCAGCCAGTAGGATTCACAGGCTCTGTCCAGCCCTTTAGAGAAAGCTGTGTGCTCCTAGAAAAGACAGGAGAAGAGTTGACGGTAGGACAAGAGCAGGCTTAAAAGATCTGATTTGGATTCTTGTTTCATGAAGATTTTATCTCTGTATGCCGGAAATAAAAGCAGACAATTCATGCTTTTACAGGGGATTGTCAGAATACTGATCCAGGGGATCCTCAGCTTCATTTTAGTTTTAGCTTTTGATTACAAAATATTTTTTTTTTTAAATTGCCACGTGTCTGCCTCTTGTAAGCTGAGAGGTGTGCAGGGAAAACAGCCCTTAAAAGTGAATTCCTCAAAATATTATGCCCTCTCCTTCACTTAGAAAGGAAGATACTGTTGCAACTGGTCTGAGATGCTGTGATGACTCTTAATGCTTCTGCCTCTGGAAGATACTTGTGGTTCTTCCCCTGTGGAGGCAAGTTCCACTTGCTGAGAAAAAATGGTCGAAAAGGCCAAAACTCCTTTCCTGACAAGGTGGTGTTTTAGCATTCCTGAAGGAAAAAAAAAAAAAGGATTTTCCTGAACAGACTTTTTCAGAAAGATATTTATTACATACAACTAAATTACATTTCTATGTACAAGAAAAAAGAAAGAAAGGCTCTGGACTGTGGAGCTAAGTTGTATAAAACCCAATTGCATTGTACTTAAATGTGTAATTTATGTTACCTATTTAAAAGTGGTTCAATATGGAGTGATTGTGTAATGCACTTGTCACCTTTTGAATTCACCAACCACCACTTCTTTTGCTCTCCTTAGTTACCTCAACGATTTGGACAGGTTGGCAATGTCAGACTATGTGCCCAGTGAGCAAGATGTTCTACACTCCCGAGTGCAGACAACTGGGATTATAGAGACTCAGTTTTCTTTCAAGGATTTGAACTTCAGGTATGAAAGCCCTATTTGACAGTTTTCTTGGGTTTGATCTCTCTTAAGTATTTTCTTTCAAAGGTATTGATACACGTAATCCTATTGTGATATTCTCGAATCTAGTCTTATTTAACATTTTGACAGAGTCAAAAAAGCAAAATATTTTACTATCAGTACTCCAAATCTGAGCATATAATAAACCATTATAAAGAGGTCTCAGAATATCAGGTTCCAAAAGGACATTTTTACATATGTAAGTGTCTAAAAAGCATGAGTCGTATCCTGCCATTTGAATAATTGTGACATTATGAAATTTGCCTGCCTAAATGTCCTTAACAGCATGCAAAAACATTTGATGACTACCAATTTGCATGCTCTCAACCTTTCACTCTTCTTCTGAGAATGGAAATAACTGCTCTTAGCACAGGAATACACTATGGTTGGCAAAAAAAAAAAGTAGTAATTTCTGTCCCGTGGGGAGTTTCAGCATTAGCATGCATGTCTTCGTGCTCATTTAAGAGGAAAAGCAAACTGTTCAGAAAAAAAAAATTGAAAATAATGCCTCTGAGAAATTTGACTGAAATATTTTACACTTTCAGATACTCATGGTTTTGTTATGCTTGGTAAACCAATTAAAAACATCTAATTCCACATGAAAATGGATTTGAATGAATTATGATAGTTTCATTGTTTTAGTGTTTTTCTCTATGGACCAAAATCCATATAATTCTTAATTTAAAGGAGGGGGTGCATACTGAGGAATGCAGTGTAGACAATAAACTGCCTGTAGAGAAACATTGATTTATAAAGCATGAGGATTATAACTTTTAAGATTTTTCATTCAGCCTCTTTTTTTTCTCCTCATGTGCCAATTAAACATTCCCCAAACCTTTGATGCTACCACACAGATGCTTTGATGCAACAGAGATTACATACACAAGATGAGATTTTGAAGTAGATGCCCTACAAATAAATTAATTTCACTCATGAATACTCTGGTCACTTGTGAAAATTCAGCACTTACTCACAAATGCTATAGTGCAATGTCACAGATATCATGTTTTTCTCTGACTCTCATCATCATCATGGTTAAGACTTCGTGAACAAAGATTTGGGAGGGTTTTACCCACACTTGCTGCAAGCACACTGATGGCTGATAAGGCCAATGTCCGGTTGCATTTTCTCTCTGACTAACATATTTCCAGACAGCTTTGTACACTGGAAATTTGAGTGCCTTCAGTTACAATCCTAGTTTATATAAGAAATAAATTCAGAGTGAAGAAAGAAATCATCAGAGTGCAAACCCACTTTGGCATGGATGATATTGGTCCTGATATTAGAATACCAGCAGTAGTGTCTAGGTCTAAGTGAAGTCAAGCACAACTGAGAATTTAATTACCCAAGTGTCTGTAAACAAAAGGAAGGTTCCACAGACACAAAACCCAACATTTTAACTCTTTCTGCTATGCATCACAATAGTGTTATGTGAGTAAATTCGTTGGTGGTGTCAGTCAGTTGAGCAATACGAGGTAAAATCATGACAAAATAGACTGAGGGCTTAAGGATGCTATCGGAATGCAGAGGAATTATAAATCCATTTTGACCAGCCAGTTACTGTTACTTTACATTGTCACAGCAGTGCAAAACAACTGGAGTATCCTGATGACTCCGCACTAATGTAAAGTGTAAATGTAAATGTAAAGTGTAATGTAAAGTTCTGAGCTGGCATGAGAAAAGCTAAGCAAACCAAGGTTAGTACAACAAAAACTGCTTTTAAGCATTAACTCTGGCCTTGATCTTGTCATATTTTAATGAACTTTGCATGAATATTCACAGGGCTATATGATAAAAACTTGCAAGGAGGGAATACAGATTCATATGATTATGAATCCTTGCAAAACTTTATTGCTGGCTTTTTTTTCTACCATATGACAAATTAAGGAAGGCAGGTGACTTTTGGGCACTAATCATGACCAAAAGTCATGACACTTTATTTATACTGACCTCACTCTTTAGTAGGTGTTCTGAACTCAGTGAAGATATGCTTGGACGAATGCCATTACTGTCAACAAAATCTCTCTCACTTCCTTATTTTCAAGATAATTCACTTTTATAGACATGTAGTGAACAAAAAAAGATTAAATAAACCAGAAAAAAATTCTCTCATTATTCATTAGTTGCAGAAATAATTCATTATGAGCATTGGGAAGAGATTAGTTTCTTCAAAGCAGGATGAAAAATGATAAATAATAACCTTTGCTACTATCAGCTGCACTGTTAATGGTGAAGAAAACAGAGGATCAATATACTGCAAAAAAAATAGTTTTCAGTAACAAATTATTCTTTCTGCGTTTACTGCTGATGTGATTGTTTCATACTGAATCCCAATATATTCATTGCTATAATAGAGTTGTGTTAATTTTCAGATACTGCAGGAGATACTTCCCAAGATCTAATGCATTTTCTTGAAGAAAGGGCTAATGCAACAGGGGATAAGGTTTTACAGTTTTAAGTTCAAGAACAGGCAGCACAGGGAAAAGTCATCATGCACACAAGGAAACAGAAAACCTAAGACTTTGTATGGTTTTCCTCCTTAATAATGCACTTGAAAAATCTTCAAGTTTGTCATCTTTTACTCCAGAAAAATAGTAAAAAGGATGTCCTAACCCTTATCACTGAAGAACTGAAAATAATAAGTGGGAATTTTGAAAGCTTAGTGCTAAGCAGAGCAATGTAGCTTTGATGACAGCTCCAATTTATTTGGGCCCTAACTAGTTCCTGTCTAGGGGAGCTCAGTTGGTTTTGGATCCCATATAAAGAGTTCATATAAAGTTTATATGATGCTACCCAAAATTATTACTTCCTCATAAAGATTGAAGGAAATTAATGCAGACAAAGACATTCCTACAGTTCCCTCTGTACAAATTAAGGGATTCCTACTCACCAGGAACTGCTGCTCAAAGAGTGACTAATGAGATTGGTAGGGCAGAGACATCCCCCCAAAGTCATTTTGCAGGTTATATAGTGAGCCCAGTGATCACATCAGAGCAGTGAGCAGATGGCAAAATCTAGTTGCACATAGCCAGTGGATCAACCTGTGACTCACTTCCAGTCATTTGCCTCATTGATCAACATTCCCGTTCACTGCAAGCAAAACCACGAAGTAGCAAATGACACTGAATTTGAGGGTCTTCTATCGATGTTTCAGAACTCTGTCATGAATAAATCCTTGCCTGCAGGTATTAGTCCTGCACTGAGCCCTTATGCAGAGCTCCATTTCTTCAACACAGAGTGCCACCTGAAAGCACTGAGTGTTTTTCTTACATGCAACAATTTAAGCCTTTATGTTTTGTTCTACACCTGCTACAAAGCCATGAATAACGCATAGCACTCCTTGACCCGTTGGGATAGAAACAGTTCAATATTTGGAAAAGCTGTATATTTGTCATTCATCTCCAGTTGAACTCTGTGCATTAACAACATGACTGAATCCTTACTAGTTAGTGCTTTACATTGTATGTATGTTCTTTTTTCTGCAAAGGATGTTTGATGTGGGTGGACAGCGATCAGAGAGAAAAAAGTGGATTCATTGCTTTGAGGGAGTTACTTGCATCATATTCTGTGCTGCACTCAGTGCCTATGACATGGTTCTGGTGGAAGATAAAGAAGTGGTGAGTCAGAAGAGACAAACAATCCTTTTTGCTTCTAAGTTTTAATGTACTCTGTGATGGCATATCAGAACTATTCCCGCTCCCTGATAACCATTTAAAGGCTATTATGCTGTATTGGTCCTTTCCAGTAAAGAATATTACAGTAAAAATGACTTATGGAAATGAGCTTTGTCAGTCTCTCGTGTTTAACTTTTGCATCTCTACAGAACAGAATGCATGAAAGCCTTCATCTGTTCAACAGCATCTGCAACCACAAGTGCTTTGCAGCCACTTCGATTGTGCTGTTTCTAAACAAGAAAGATCTCTTTCAAGAGAAAATAACAAAAGTTCATCTGAATATATGCTTTCCCGAGTATAATGGTAAGTTTGGAGTTTTCAGAAGAAAATGCATTCAGGTGATTACTGTAAGTCATGCCTTAAAGACTGAGACTTTGACTCAGGTCACCTATATATAACCTTTTATATACTAGCATCTTATCTAAGCACACAGCCTTTCTCACAAAAGAATGGTATGAGACAGGCATGGCCAGAATGCAACTCATCTCACCTACTCACCATGCCTACCCTTGGGTGGGTTCATCTCTCTCTCTGGAGATGCTTATTTCTCTCCACTGGTGAAGGAGGAAGCTGAGTGACCTGAAAGTTTCAGATGGACGGAGTGCGGTGTGATGAACTCAGCCAATTCTCCAGTACAAGTCAGAATCTTGTCACTCACACACATCATAAGTGAATCCAGGTTTTATGTCCCTATTTTGAGAACTCATTCAATAAGGGAAGTCTGTCTCTTTTTGGATGTCACAGTAGTGTCTAGTAGAAATAAAAAAAAAAAAAAAGCAACCAGCAGGTGTTCCCAGCCAATGCAAGAGAATATACAAGGCTATGGCAGAAACTGCCAGAGAAAACCCAAAATCTCTTCATATTTTAATATTAACCTAATGTGTTTGGGACAGAGAGTGTCCAGAATTAAACACACTTAGAACAAAATTATTATTAGAAGCTATATTCCTGAAAACCAGCTCCATCACTCACTTTCTTAGGACACATAAACACATCAACCCAAATTTGCTCAGTGGGATAATCAGACATGATGGGTTAGACTTGGTGGAGCTACACCACTTTACCCTGTCCGAGGTTCAGAAAGGACGGGAGCCAGCAAGGGCTCTCAGCAGCCTCTCCCTGCTCCAGACCTTCTGCAAGGCCATGGCACCTGTGTCCTCCCCTGCTGTTGCTCTAAAAGAACACTACCAAAAGGCAGGAAAGCTGCATGAAGAAATTAAGACTGAATATACAAGCATCTGATTTCTTCCGCTTTTTTCTTATTCAATTTTTCTCTCAATTTTTGTATTTCCCACCAATTTTGTCTCTTATCTACCTGATTCCCTTATAATTTATGCTCCTTCCTTTTTCCTTCTGTTTCTCTCACTTTCTTCTCTCTCTTGACAGTCCTTAACTTTTTCACACTGCCTTACTCAGAAGCATCTCACTTCAGATATGAGGACTTCAGGTTAAGCATTGGAATTTAGATTTAGATGGGCAGTTTAGCTATAAAATTTTCATCCCTAATGATGTCAATTTGAATAGAAAGAAAAAAAGAAAAAAGGTAGGAAAAAAAATATTGTCTCTTTGCAGCTCTTAGGAAGTATCAGTAGAAGTGTCTTCTCTTGATTTTGCTGTTCTCTCCACTAGGAAAAAACACATTTGAAGATGCTGCAAATTACATCAAGAAACAATTCCTAGACTTGAACATAAGGAAACAAGATAAAGAGATATATTGTCACTTGACTTGTGCTACGGACACCCAGAATGTCAAATTTGTTTTTGATGCAGTCACAGACATAATAATCAAAGAAAATCTGAAAGACTGTGGGCTTTTCTAGCCATTCATGCTCAGAGCCTCAGTCTATTTTCCTCTCTTCATCCAGTGTGCTGACTGAAATAAAAAAAAAAAACTCTAGGTAAGAAACAGGATCAAAAAGACACCAGTGAGCAGTTAGTTGAAGCCTCGGTACAGCCTGAGCATTTCAGAGCAACAATAACTTTCTATATCATAAGAAGATTGAAAAAAAAAAATTTGTTCCTGTTCCACAGAGATGCCAGCTGATGATAAATCCTACTGGAATCAAAGTCACATTCTTATTTAAATTGATATCGTGGAATCATCAAATGGTTTGATTTGAAAAGGATCTCAAACATCATCTAATTCCAACCCCAGAACTGTGGGCAGAGACATCTTCCACCAGACCAAGCAAGCAGCACCTTCAGGAAGCTGGGGACACCTCAGCACCCTATGTTTTCTAGTGATTGAGAAAGAAAAAAAAGTAATATATAACATAAAACTGACTTTTATTTATGATTGAAGCCTTAGGAAAAATGTAGCATTAAACAGCATCAATGCATAATTTGCCTTCTATTTTGTTTTCATGCTACATACATAACTAAAATGACATATCACTAATTCAATAAGGAAAAAGCCCTGTGACTTAAATGATATATGACAAAGAGCAGAGCCAATATGAATGCTTAATTATATCACTTTCTTAGAAGAGCTGAAAGACACATACATAAAACCTCACACATATAAAATTGGCAAATGACATTATCCAGTTTGGAATAAAAATGAAACAGTAAGATGGAGGCTAAGGAGAGAGAAAAAAAAAAAAAAAGAATTGTAGTAACTCTCAGTTCCTGCATAGGCCATAAATGCAAATAGAAACTTTTTTTTTTTTAATTTTAAGATGATACTTGTTTTAAGTATGATTGATAATCCTGCTACTCAACAGCAACAGTAACGTCTACCACAGCAGAGCAGATCTAAACCCACCAGTTCTCGTTGCACTGTGTAGAGACCCATACAAAGAACTTGCTAATGCAGAACTGCTCCCCCTTTACTCCTCTTGATTTACTGTGACTAACTATAGAAAATATTTAACTATGTTAAATGGAATGGGACCTTGTCCTGGTTTCAGCTGCGATAGAGTCAATTTTCTTCCTTGTATCTGTCACAGTGCTATCTCTTGTATTTAGTATAAGAATAATGTTGGCAGTAGGGCTGATCCTAAGCCAGCGGTTTTTCAGTCTCATGCTCTGCCAGAGAGCAGGTGCACAAAATGCATGGCTAGGACAGCTGACCTGAACTGACCAAAGGGATAATCCATACCACTGAACATCATGCCCAGCACATAAACTGGGGGTGATTGGCCAGGAAAGGATGATCACTACTTAGGGACAGGTTGGGAATGGGTTAGCAGGTAGTGAGCAACTGCATTGTGCGTCCCTTAATTTTCTTAGGTTTTATTCCTCCCTGTCTTTTTCATTTTCCTTATGATTATTATTGTTACCATTACTGCTGTCATTATTATATTTTACTTTCTTTCAGTTATTAAACTGTTCTAATATCAACCCACAGACTTTACCTTTCCTGATTTTTGTTCCCATCCCACTGTGGGGGTTGGTGCACATGTGAGTGAGTGGCTGCATGTTGCTTGGTTGACAGCTGAGGTTAAAGCATGGCAGAGTTCTAAATATATTCAACTGAATTTTGAAATTTAGTCTTGAAATAAAAGTCACTTTTGAAACAGGATCACTCATAAAGGGTTTCCCTTTGTTTTGTTATATTTTTAAATACATTTCAACTTAATTTTCTCCATACACTCTGTGTATTATGGTTAGTCTAATTGGAATAGGCAACAGTGTCCTACAAACATTAGGACAGGGTTGCCTGAGGGTGTAGGTCTCCCAGCAGAAATGGGAAGCAGAGAATTAAAATACATTTTACACTGCCTGGATTTCTGTTGCTGCCTGATCTGTAGTGTTTTATGTGATTAACCTCTTATTTGTATTGAACTGAACGGACTGCCAGTGGTAAGGTTTCTGGATTATTTTCCAGCAATAAATCTAATTTAAAGTTAATAATTTGAACTACGGTGACACCAACATTAATTTCTGATGCCTCGATCACATAATGAAAACCAAGGTCTTTAAGAAACAAATTCATGAACAAACACATTTCAAACATATTCCTCAAGCAAATGCCTGAGAAATAAGACAGGCTTTGCACAGCAGCCTCACAGCTGATACAGGTAAGGCTGCTCAGATTGGGTTTCCTGCTCTTGAGGGAAGAAGTTTGGCTGACCTGAGTGACAGGAGTGAGCTCTCATCTTTGTGATCCTTCGAGAGAAGGGGCGGCAGGCAATGTCACCAGGAACCCAGGAGGCTGGAGGGACAAGCTGGGGGAACAGCACAGGTCAGGGTGTGCAGGACCTCCCACAGCCCAGCTGGCAGCTCTGTCTGCCAGTGACACAGACACAGCAGGCGTGCTGTGGGTATCAAAACGAGAACCTAGATCCCAAATAATCCCATTTCTGGGGCTGCTGCTGCCTCTGGGTCCAGGCCAGGCAGGCACAGCAGGCCAAGCTGTTCCCAGGAGTGTGGCCTCATGATCCCCTTATTTCTTCCTACAAACACATACAGAGTGTGGCAGATCTTACTGCATGGGATGTAATCCAGGTTACCTGAATTCTGCTTGGGCTGTGTTATCCCAGTCAGTGAGCTGGATCATTCTCTTCTCAAGCCCGGGTAATCCTTTAAGGTCATTAAGGGTTTCTGAATTTACCGTGTGGGGTCACTGAGCTTCTGCATTCAGGCAACAACCCATGGTCAGCAGTGCCAGCCCTGCAGTGACACCCAGCACTGAGAAGTCTGACCCTGCTGGAGCCCTGCAGCAAATTGAACTCTGCCTGAATTCTCTAGAAGGGCCAAAAAGTGAGGGGTGAGGAGGACTGTGGTGAACAGGCTGTACTGAAGGGTGGAGGAAGAGTGAAGACTGGTATCTGCCATGTGGTTTTTGCTCATGGTAGACTTTTTATACCTTTTTTTTCCATGTGCACAGAGGAAAAACTGTCTTTCCATTTCTGTTGAAAACATGGGTTTTTCACAAGAAAGAGAAATCTTTGAGGTGAGATGGAAACATGAAACATTATTTCCAAAGATAACCAGAGGTTTCTGAAAATCTTCCTAGGAGCGCGCCTGAACTTTTAATAGAAAAGGAACTAAATAATAGAAAGTATCCCAATTCCTATCCTTAACTGCAATATTTGCCTTAGCTAGAAATTAATTTGACCCCATGAGCCATGAATGATGAAGACAAGCTGTCTCCAACAGTTTGAAAACTACTCTACGCAGGGACCTCTGTGTTGCATCAGAAACATGGGCTCACAAGCCTTCTTCCTTGTTGTAACACTGATCTTCATCCTGCTTCATTTCAGAATGTAAAGGTAGGCAGGACACAAGGGGTTAAGGAAAAATAGTTTTGAGGAAAAAGTCATGAGTCTTCTTCCCAGCTCCAGGGAACCTCCAAGATGGAGCAGGACTCCTCACCTTGAATTTTTCCAAATTCTGTCCCTACGGTTTTAAATCTACTCCAGGCTAGAAATTAGATCCTGTCCCTAAGAAGTGAATGACAGAACGTAAAATAATACTTTAAACAAAGATTTTATTTTTTTTCCTCAGGTTTCTCAATGATACATGGAGAATTTAGGTTTCTCAAAACCGTACTTGTCCAGACCCTAACACTATAGTCCCCTATCACCCTAATTTTCAACCCAAGCACTGTGCATTTCAAAGATGTAAAATTAATCATCAAATAATAATAATAAAAAAGACTGGATCTCTCAAAATCTCTTTTCCTTTCAAGTTAAGAACAGCCAGTGTAGCCCCATGCATGAATAAATACAGCATTGCTGTTGTGAGTAAAAAGCCACAGGTTTTGTGTTAAAACAGACCTGAGAGGTTGTTAGGTTTTGCCAGGACTAGTCTCAGCTAGCTTGGAGCTCTGTTTTAGTTTGTTCATCTGTACCAGCAAATGTGATAGCGAGTAGGTGGCTCTTCTTTTTTGGTTTTAGTTTAATTTAGCTTTGTATAATTAGTGTAAGGTCTCTTGCTAATAGTTTTAATATAAATATAAATAACAAGTATTTTGGCTGTTTAGAATTATCCATGACCCTACACTAAAGATGAAGTACAAGGAAATAATGTTGAGATAGTGGTGGCTGTAAAGATTTGAGCCAAAGATAATACCAGGAACTATCAGTAACTCACCAGTGAGGGCACTGCAAGCCTAGAAGGTGGGTAAAACTAGTTGCAGGCATAACAAATAGTGTTTTATAAGCCCTGCCATAAATAAAAAAGTTAGATGCAATGTAAAAACTGTGGGCCAAGGAAGAAAAATCAGTGTAGAATATGCCAAGAGGCCCATGGAACGAGATGGGAAACAACCATCAGCATTTCATCCTTCTCGTTCCAACAAAGAGCTGAAAAAACCCCCAATTATGAATGTTATATGTTTCCCAACAAATATCTTAGGAGGACAGCTTTCTGTAACACCTATTCACTCATCCAAAAACCATCACCATTACCAGCTGGAGAAGCAGTGGAGAGGAGATGAAGAAACTGAGAAAAAGTTAGATACTAGGATGGAGCTTTTATTACAACATTTAATAATATTTTTATGAGGTTTTTTTAATCTGAAAAATCTAAATTGAATTTAAACTGACATTAAATGATTGTTTTATATTTTGGTTAGACAGTCAAATCTTAAAATTAACTGTAACATTTTGGCTTCTGGTACCAGATCTGATGCTTTCTTTGTGCATAACAAGATGTTTAAGCACAGTATATGTGACATATACAAATATTCTGGAGTGGTGGTACCAAACCAACTCAACCCTGCCCTCATACTTCAGGAGAGTTCCAGGAATGCTTACAGTCCAATGAGAGAAGATGACAAAATTCCCTGAGTTTTGTTATCTCACCTCATTGTAACTCTCTTTGACCTTCTCATTTCAAGAACTACAGTCTGATTCTGTATATTTTATTTCCTTTGGGTTTTTTTAGCATTTATTGTAATTATGAACTCTTCCAGGATATGAGAGAGAAATGAATGGTTTAGTTGTAAAGAACATTATTTCTTTTGCTTACTTTGCAAACTCTTTCACAGGCAGTATTAACCTACAGAAGGAATACCCAAAAGCTGCCAGCTTTCAGTGCATTACCATTAAGCTGTTTTTCAGTTTGTACCATCATTACAATATTGTACATGTGGCTTTCTCAATCCATAAATGTTTGAATGACCCATCTTTAATTTGAAACTGGCATCCAGAACTTCACAGAGCAGTTTCTATTTCTACAGCACTGAAAATCCAACTCAGCTGGAGGGGTTGGGAACATTTTGTTAATTCATTGAACCTGAACTGTTGGTGTGTCCCTCTATTACATACAGGGCGTGAAACACTGTGTGTCTTCCTTAAACACTGGGGGTTTATAGCCTATGTCTGATTGATTACTAATACTTATTAATCCCTACAATTTCAAGGAATAGAATAGATCTTAAATACTTTCTCCTTTTCTGAAGGTCAAAAGTTACAAGTGAAGCAACCATAAGCTCCATATCTGGTATATGGACCACTGTAGAGACTAGATAGCTCTACATGCATTCTAGACTTTCCTTTTTTAAGTTTATGACAGTCTTCTTCCTCTTTTCCCTTTCAACTGAATGTTTCTTTTTACAGTATCCCCATTCATTTCTCTGCTTCTCTGTATCTAATCCCAGGAAGCAGGCAGAGACATTAAGCACATCAAATCATAAAGTGGTTTGGGTCAGAAGAGGCCTTTGAAAATCAGCTGGTTCAATCCCCCTTGCCAAGGTCAGGGACACCTTCCACTACACCAGGTTGCTTAAAGCTGCATCCAACTAGGCCTTGAACCTTTCCAGGAATGGGACATCCACAGTTTCT
>VXAU01003649.1:580862-607880 GCA_013399695.1 Formicarius rufipectus
AAAAAAAAAAGAGAAATCTGTCAATGAGAACTGTCAATAAGCAAAGTCTTAAAGAAGGAGTCATCCCGTAACGTACTCCCTTCTGCACTTCTAAATTTTTGAAGATGAAATATTTCTCAAGGCCCTGATTTCAGAAGAACATCTGTCACTGAAAACATGAAACAAACTTTTCCTGAAACTGATGTACTGTAATGCTGCTGCACTGGGGCCTAAATTGGCAGAAAGGCAATTCAAAAAACACACAAATAATATTTTTCTCTCTAGGAATTACAAGGAGCTTTTCTACATCGGCCCTAAGGGCAAAGGACTGATGTGGAAAGGTCATGCTCCTTGTCAACTCTGAGTCAGCTACTCACTCTAATAAACTGAATTTAGGACTCTGCAGTCCATTCTTTCATCCAATGGGACATGTAAATTTCATTAGTGTCAATGAAGGTTGCAAGACACTCAGAAAAGGTATTATACCCCACTTATAACAAGTATCTATAAGAAGCATTACATGTTCTGAAATCACTTTCTGTAACATTGTAGGAAACCTGCCATAAATACAGTCCTTTTCTGTAACATTTTAAAAGCACAGGAAAGGCATATAAATCACAGGACAGTAAGACTCTGATGATGAACATCGTGAAAGCTTCTTATCCTTGGTATAGTCCATTAAAAACAAGTAATAAATTCAGATGTAGCATATATGAGGATCCTCTGAGGCCTAAAATCCAAGGGCACTTACAAGCTGAGCATGCATCAATCAAACCCGTTAACTGTGTTTAACCATGAATGCAAATCCTGTCCACATAAGAGCAAGAAGCTGTAAAATGAAATTATTCAGCTAGGAGGTGCATTCACATGGGATCTTACTCAAAATGATACTAAACTACAATTTGCTACCTAACAGCACTGTTCAGTGGGTGGTTTTGTGGTAGCAAGATGTGTAGAGAGGAGAGAGACTGATACTCTATTTGGTTTATGAGGGAAAAGAACATAGCAGATCTGAGGATATTTTTACAAGTTATGTGTTGATTGAAGCTGTAGTAAAGAGCTACAGCTTAAGGGAACATCATGTTCATTCTTGTTACAAATAGAAATTTTAAAAGGGAAACCATTATGTCTCTCTTAAGTGAGCTTTCCCCCTGTAAAACAGGAGTTTAGTTGGTTTCTGAGCTACACCCACTGTATAGGTAGATTGTGTCATGCCACTGTTTTGGTCAGAGCTCCCCATAATTTAAAAATTAGTAGATTGTTCTGAACAACATCAATAACATGATGCACTATAGGGGATATATCCCCCCATGGTTACTTTGAGCTAATAACTTCTTTATCCTGTATTGTGCTACTATTGGAAAGCCAATATAACCTTATTTAGGAGTTCTGCTTAAAACTGATGTTCACTGTAAGTTGTATTGGTAATAGAACAGCAATTAGCAGTTAGTTTTTATGTTGGCTCTTTGAGAATTTCCGCTATATTTTTATGCATATGTGTGGCTAAATGTCTGAGTTTATTCCTTGCATTTATTTTACATGGGGTCAATAATGCCCCTGTTGAATAATGTGTCTTCTTATTTACTCTAATGTGCTTCAATTCAATGCTTAGAATAGAGAATAGTTAGTAAAGAAAAAACAAACAAAAAAAAAAAAAAACCAAAACCAAACAAACAAAACCCACAAACAAACAAACAAATAAAACCAAGCTGGCATTCTTCTAGTTAAATAGAAACAGTAAGGAGAACTTACATGAAAGTAAACTGACATCTAGATCTTTATAAAATATTTTACTTCTCTCCTTTGGAATAAACAAACTATCATGTATTTTAGTGCTCATTTTCAACTAGTGTTTTTCATAATATAAGCAACCTGAATTTCTAACTAAATCTCCCTCTGAAAAGCCATATGAGGTAGAGAAAATACTTGCACAGTGGTCTGGGGGCTTCAGAGAATAGGAACAAGAGAAATAAGGTAAAAATGGTCAGACTCAAAGGAAAGAGAATGAAATTAAGAACAATTACATTTTCAGACTAAATAACACCCATTTTCTCCCTTTGAAAACAGGTGTATTTTTTGGGTTTTGATTTTGCTTATTGTAACAGAAAAGTTTCAAAGTTCAGACAAACCAGCTTGTTTTGTTGAAACAAAATATTTTGATAGATCCCAACTGTTTCTGTCCTCCTGTGTGAAGAACTACCAGCATCTGTAAAAACATAAAGAGAAAGGCTGAAACCTCAGAACCTTCCCTGATGGGCAATGCCTACTCTGTGCACAGCTCTAGGCAGCAGCCTTCGTTTGACCAGAGCTGGGGTGGGCTCAGCAATGCTTTACTACGCCTGACTCAGCACCAGCAGAGAGCAGTAGTGCCCCCTTTATTAAGGGCTAGACCCTGCAAGAGCTGTGGTTCTGGTTTGACTTAGGGACGAAGTGGGGCTTGTGAGCACTTACTGACAGGTGGCATCCAGAAAGTTCTCTCAGAATCAGGTCTGTTGGCAATGCCTCTCTTCTAACCCCAGGGGCTACACAGGTGACAGTGCTTAGTGTTTTGCTGTCATCCTTTATATTTTTCTTCAGGTTGAAAGGAACCATAAGGAATTATGGCCGAAGTGTTTTCTTAAACTTGCCATCTCTGAGCTCACAAGTATGAAGGAGCAGCTGCCTTCCCCTTTCAGTATTTAATATGGAGTTGCTTTTAACTTCTGTTTACAGAATTTAGGTTTACTAAATTTTCTTCCATAAAGGGGTGTTTATATACATATAACTTTCTGTTTATATTATAATGAGATTTCTACCTTTTATAAGGAATGTTCATGTAAACAGAGACCTTCTGGTTCCACCAGGCACTAGTAAATGGCTGTTTACATTATCTCTGTGATCTGTAAGAACTGAGCATCCAGCTGAGCCCCTACAGATTTACAAGCCCAGGGAATTCTTGAGGTTAAGATATCAAACATCCACTCGCTAATAGTGACATTAATCTCACACTGTCTGCTGCTGAGATGTTATTGCTGTAGTAGTGCCATGTTGCCAGTTAAACTCATTTCATCCTGTAGTCCAAGTCATGTGGCTCTGTCTGCTGGTACAGATCCAACAGATGGATTGCGAAGTAAAAAGCAATATGCACACACACTCACTGATTTTAAAGAATGAAATAGTCAGAGATTGTCTTTGCTTTTAGATTTCTCAATTCTTGGGCATGTAAAACAAGGTGGTGGCTCTTATTGCAGCATATCCAGGTAGCTCAGACAGACATCCATACCTGGGTGCTGGGGAATCCTGCAGTTTACATAGGGAAAAGGGAGTTAGACACAGGCAAGCAGCTCTTGAAGCAAAATTCACTTCCCTGAGTACAGCAGTGAAGTTTCCTAAAAAGTGAGAGGGAAGAGTTCAGCAAGTCAGCATAGCCAGAATGCTGCAGAAGGAGCTCAGGGAGGTCAATAGGAAATTCTGTAGAGAAGGTTTTGCTGCAGAGAGATTGACTTTTCTAACCTTAAGTGGAAATCCAGACACCTCTTTGAAGGAGAATACGATACGAAAAAAACCCTTGCTGCCTATGTCCCTTTGTGAAAGGACTTGAGTACTTTGCAGGGAGTATTCAGCACATGATAGAATTGGACTCCGACATGATATTTGCTTCTGCAACAAGAGCAATGTATAATGGGATTTATGAAAGTAAGCAAAAGTGCCAAAATTCCAATTAAAGCCCAATGTTTCCAGTTTCATTAGCTGGATGCTAAAATGAAATAACATTCGCCTAATGACAGAGAACAGCAACATACCATGGAATTTGCACATACAATCAAACTAAGTAAAAAAACTGCACATTGAGTGTTTATAAATACAATATGGAAAAAAAGTATTACAGAGAATATATTTCTGAGGCAATAGAACATATTTTTTTTAATATTATTGCAAGAATATCTTCATAACAAACAAACAAAAAAAGGCTTACATACATTTAGTGTATTTTTATATCAAATTCTAACAGACATGGGGCCCAGAGAGGGAAGTTGGGAAAGCTACAGCCCATTCTAGGGAAGCAGCTGCTTTCAGCTGCAATTGATTGAGAGTAGTCATGATTGAAAAAGTGTTAGTCAAGAAAGAAACGTCCTCTGCTTACCTTGTAAAATGTTCATCCTGTTCTCTCTCTCTCTTTCCTTCTCCTTCTTTCTGGATAGTTTATTATCAGAAGGATCTTTCCTTCTCAGGTTGCAGCAGCCACAAGTCAGATTTTTTTAGCTTGTGGAGTAATGGATTCTTCTTGTTAGCCTTCCTGTTTAGCTTCTACCGCCTCAAGATTTTAGTGTTATATAGTATTGTACAATACAAAAGAATAATGTTAATGTAATCACTGCTGTGAAATGAGATTAATAATGACTGTTCAATCTGGCAGGCTGAAACAGGGGGTTCCTCATGAATTGGAGAGATTCTGTATTGCTAACACTGAGTTTTCCTCTCCCAGGTTCATTAGCTTCTCTTTTTTCCTCTGAGGAAAGTGATTTGCAGTGAAACGTTCTACACTTTGGCAATTTTGTTTGATGAGAGGAAAAATATGCCACGTACTGAGGACCGATCTTGCCTTCAGCTTCTCCCAGAGAAGCCTGCAGCCTTCAATGAGGTTACATCACATCTCCAATTCATTTTTCGTTTTCATTTACTAACATTTTCTAATAACCCTTTGTGCTGCCTGAGGAGGTGTCCAGGTCAGGAACACCAGATGACCACCAACAGAAAGAAGCTCAAGCACAGCATTAGGACAGCATTTCCCCCCATGCCTTGTGACAAGCAATCCAAAGGCTTTTGAACCTTCTGGAAAGCTTTTTTATTATCATTATTATTATTTTGTATTTTCCAAATTTCATAGGAGAAAGATGACACGGATAATTTTACTGTAAGTAACTATACCTTGGCATTGATTATACAGTATCTGAAAATAATATAATTCTAATTTTGCTGTCTCAGCAGGCTGATGGCTATAAGTGAGGAGAAGATGTTAGGCCAACTCTCTCTGGAAAAGAAATGGCTAAAACAAACTTGGCCCAAAAGATGAAGTGCTGTCCCTGGACATAAGTCAGAACGAAGTGATGTGTCAAAATGTGCATGTGTGCATACCTGCAAGCATCTCTATATGATGATATGAAAAGTTTATGAGTTGCTTTTGATATATTCCATTTCACAGAACCTTCCTGGGGTTAAAAAATCCCAATCCCTCCATCTGTATGCAATAGATATTTTCTCCAAAACAATTCTGAACTGTAACATACCATTTTCTGCAGCTACAAAAAATGACAGCACAGTGAGGAGGCTGCTAACTCAGCAGCATGTAAAACACAAAGCTTTAAACTCATAATGTTCCAAAAGCTTTTCTTAGATGTACCAACGTGTTTCTTGTGCTTCTAGTAACCTATAATAAGGACTCAAACTTTATCCCCCAAAATTATGGGGCAGGTATTTAAAGAGATAAAGCCATCATGTGCTGTAGAACTTTCTGTTTAAAAGAACAACCCACATTCATGTTTATCCTCCAGCTCCCCAAAGACTAGGATTTTGTCTGAACTTGTGCAATTGGGAGAGGTATTGTTTATGAGTTTGTCTAGCTACCACTATAAACACAGCCTACCTTTGTGTGCATCAGATCTTTGTGTCATGACTGTGAGGGATGTGGGGTTCTCCTTCAGAGAGCAGCACAGGCCAGAGCTTTGTCTGTGAGGGTGTGGAAGGGGTATGGGTGATCATTATTCCTGGAAACTATCAGACTTTTGAGATGTCAAGATGACACAGTTCTCCCTCCTCTCTCCCATTCAGTGTCTTAAAAGGCTCCCTTCCATTGCACCAGCTGTCCACAGCAACATTCAGCACAATACAGATTCAGTGGCTAAACAGACCACATCTGATAAATTCAGTCTCCTTTGAGCTACAAAGACAGCTCACAGAACAGAAGCATGGGGGAATGGTAAAGGTGGTGACTGAAGAAATAACTCCCTTCAAAAGAAATGATATTTTTCCTTCCTCCCCTGTTCTCCTGAGTGCACACAGGTGATGTAAGAGGAAGTGAAAGCAGCACAACACCTCAGAACCAGGAAGTTCTGAGGTTGCACGGTGGTCCTTCAGCTAATCTTTGCCGCCTGACACAGGAGGAGGCTTCCTGCAGAATGGATCCTCAGCCTCTGGTTGCTAATTTTACAGGACTGATTCAGTTGTGTTTGATCAGGATCACATGAAAGAAAAGTAGCAGACATACCTTCATCAAGGTTCCCATCAAGTCTAGCAGTTGGTTAGTCATGTTGGGGTATCCTTAGAAAATATCTATGACATAGAGGGAAAGGGGTCTCCTGCTTGTTCTTTCTGGTTCAGTGAAACACAGTAACTTTTACAATTGTTATTTTAACAACAGGAGACTCTCTACATGTTCACTAAGACGTATTTCCTTTAATGATTGCTGGACTTAATCCCTTACACTGATTTAGGACTTCAGATTTCAGGAACTACTCAACATGAGAGTGATGTCTTCAGTAGCCTCTGTTCAGCCTCTTGGTGTGATCCCTTATCATAGAGCACTGGTCAGTGCCTGTCTTTATATTGCAATACCCACCATTGCTGAAGCTGATTTTTGAAATCCAAGAAGAATAAACTATTCATAACAGGTTTTAGAGGAAGTACTGCACCTTTCATCTTCCCTGACAGTTGCTTCTAAAAAAAGAAAATAAAAAAAATTTGGTGTTATTTTTTTGAGTCCAGATGAACAAGAATTACAGCAATACATCAATAGCACCAATCTGTAGCTCTGTGGAGCTGAGAAAAAAGTGCTTTTATAGCAGAAGACTGGCACATCATTAGTCTATAGGCAAGATGGAGTGATTACATGCTTTTTCTGTAGCCTGGGGTGTTTAGGATGCAGTGAAATGTGCCTGCTCATGGAGGGATGATGATCAACATCTACTGAAAAATAGTTTCCCTGAATCTATTTAGAATTCCCTTAACATCAGCCTCGGATGTGAGGAGAGAGTGAAAACCCAGGTTAATACACACTGTAGTACCCACAAACCCTGACACAAATCTCAGCAGTTCTGGGGTCACTACATAAAACATAAAGGGTATGGAAGCTGACAGACAATCTGAGCTTTTGGAAGAGCTTTTGACTGACATCTGTAATCAGTGCTATTCCTGTCAGTGATTATACCCAGTTGCTGCCGTTACCAAAGGCAGCATCTATCAAAAATATTTTTAAATTCCCGATTTAGACTATTGCAGCTGGAAACACTTTAGTAACCAATGCATTTCCCTCTATGGATTAAGTCTGAGAATGGAAGTTGTTTTCCAAAAGAATTTCAGGATTTCAATGTCTGGCTTGCTTATGATCAGAATCAGAGTTCCAGACTTTTCCTTGAAGATAAGTCTCAAAAACACAGAAACAAAAAGCTGGAACATTCTCCATGTTTACTATTAGAAAAGTTTAAATATTTTCATTCTGACTTTTAAGATACAGTATTTGAGTAGTTAAAATAAAAAAAATAAAAAAATTAAAAAAAAAAGTCATAGAAACCAAACAGAAATCGAAATGTCTTGTTCTGACTCCATCCAAATAAAGTTACATTACTGAAACTTTTTCTATTGGAGGAACTCTGGAGAGATCAATCTGATTTTACAATGTGTTTTAGATCCAGTTGAAAGCATATTCAAATGTAAATTCAGTCCATCAAAATTGCTCTCAGCAGTTCTACTTGGGATACAAAAGTTCATCTAATTGGCATCCACCAGAATGCTTATTTGCTCATTCAAGATGAGAGACTAATTTACAAAGCAAAATTACATCCTCTGAGTAGAATGGGAACCCTGACATGAGACTCAGCCTTTCAATAAGTATTTTCAATGCAAATAAGGTTTCAAAGGACTGTTCTGAGAAAAAAAGAAAAAACTCACAAAGTGAACAAGCTCCTTCCTGTCTCATTCTTTACGTATATGGTATGACAGTTTGAATTACTAATATGGACTATGACAGTAAAATAAAGTTTCTTAGGATTATAATGACCTCTACACCTTACTTCTCTTTCTCAAACAAAGCATTGTCTGTAGCTTCATTCATTTTGAAATGTGAATGATCAACAGCAGAGGAGGGGCTGACTGAGTTAAAACTTTAATGAAAGCACTGCTAAGTAAGCATAACTTATTGTGAGTACGTTTTAATGATTTTTGCATCATGACTAAAGTATCTTGTACCCAGTGACTTCTGATTACTTTGTGACTTACGGCAGGTGTCTGTCTTTTCTACGGAGACTCTGTGTGACAGACCTAGTACTGCAAGTAGTATTGCTAAGTATCTTATATTTGCATGGCATTTGCAATAAAAATAAAGCAGACAGCACTTTTCTGGGAGGAGGTATTCAGTTATCGAAAGCCCTTCTTGAGTTGCTACATCACACTTAACCTTGTTACTATACTTAAAGAACCATTCCTTTTATAAATACCCTATAAATACCACAGTCATCAGCTCATTCTCATCGTCACAGAGAGATGCAACGCAATGCATAAACAGAACAGAGCAGACTGGAAAATGAGGTGTTATATCTGTGATAAATCCTCATGCTCTCCTTCTCAGCATACTGACATTTTTAGAAAATTTTATGCTACCTGAGATAAAGTTCATATCTTGTTGATGGGAGGAAAAAAGAGGTAGTATTTATTGTTGCTTAGAAGACATTCAGACGCTATGCTGACAGGCATAATAGAAATGCCCACATAGATTAGAGCAAGACAAAGAGAGAAAGACTGCAGAGCTAGAGCTCTGCAGAGAATCATAACATAATAGGAATATTAGATCACTGCAAAGTTTTTCCTCTACATTACTGTCCGCAGGATTTTTTCTTGGGGCAGAAGATTTAAGGATGTGGTTCTGTTTTTCCTCTCCTCAATCTCATAATGTCATCTGAATCTCTGGACAGACAGTCACCCATCATACCTTAGGGATCTAGTTTGTGCTACATAAACTACACTGCTGTAGAGGAGTGTTCTGGGCATGGTGACAAATGAACAGCTCTAAAGTCTGAGCTCATTGTTGATGTCATTTTATAGCCAGACTGCAGAAAGAATGTAAAACCAACCTTGCATCAAAGTATTTCAGTTTTATTTGCGGTTCTATTTTCATGCAGTTCAGCAGGGAATTTTACTGTTGTGATATTTTCCTTAGGCAGAGGATGCTGTGTGCACAACCTGCTGTCTTTTCTCATCCTGAGCAGTCCCCGGGGTTGTGCTGGAGGCACAGACTAGCCCAAGGGACCTGCCACCAATGCTGACTGCCCGCGTTCGCTCCTGCCTTTTCCTGTGCTCCTGTGGGCTCCTCCTGCCACAGGCATTAACAAAGTGTTGCAATCCCCTGTACACTCTGGTGTAAATCCGTGATGATTGCAGTGGATTTGGGAGACGTATTTTGGATTTGCACTGAATTTTCTGGTAGGATGTTCTCTTTAGTATCTAGTATAAAAAGGGGGTAAAGCAAATAGATTTCTGTGGAATGTTCAAACAGGTGAAAAACTTTGCATAATATTTGCATATTTCTTATTGATTTTCATGGGATAACTCATGTACAAATGTGGAGGAACATGCATTTGTAGGCATGATCTCTGAGGTCAAAACATGGAGGTTAACTACTTAACTGTCCATCTGCAAGATGAAAAGCTGCTGACATTAATACTTCAAATCAATAAAAGCAGGGCATATAATAAAAATAACTTTGTAAAGTGAGAAAATATCAGAAATCTTTTAAAATCTTTTAAAAATATTTTTATATAGTAAATAAAAATATATCACATCCTAGCAACCAAATTCCTTCCAAGGTTCTGCAGATCTCAAGGCCTGACCTCTGTCTTTCCATTTCAGCTATCAGAATTTCAGTCATCTGGAGTCCCAAAGGTCTGTATGTTTTTGTAGGCATCAAGGACTTTCTATAAATTATTTCTTGCTTTCCTCAAGAAATTTGAGTGCTCTTTTGTGAGTAAAGGGAATTTTAGTATGTTTGTTTTATTTAGATTTATTTGAAACTTGAAAAATAAAAATGGAAACAGAACTGATCTAGTCTTCCTTTAGTTCAGTGCACTTAAAAAATAAATCCTGCTAGGTGATTATTGTTATTCTTAACAAATCAAAGTGTTATAATTCTGTGTCAGAATTCTGTGAAAGTATTATTTCAAAAATAACTGGTGTATAAAGAGTGTGATATTGGCTACCAACACAACATGATGAATAAGAGAAAGACCATTATAACAGAATTTTTTCACATTCATTTTTTCCATGCCTCCAAACTGCATAAACTAACACATGGACACAGAAAAGTAAAGGTCGCAGACAGTAAAGTAAAAACTTCTGCTCTACCTGTTTCATAAGAAAAGGAAAAGAGTGCTTCAGTCCTCAGAAGCACTCTCAAAACCAGCAAGATTTTAATTGAAAATAAATGGTGGAACATTTAAATGATGTAAAATAGTAAAGATATACAGGGTATTTCAGAAATCAAAAGTCACACAGACAACTCTGTGTCAGGTGGGATAGGCACAAGGGAGAAGGGGGTCAACTGATTCTGGACTGTCATAGTTAATACCACTCAGCTCCTAAAATGTCTCTATAGCATGGCTAATTAGGTCACACTCTTCAGCAAATGAACTATATTCACATAATTTCCAGGTCTGAAATTAACTTTTGCACATTACATGGCTAGGGGAGCATTCTCAACTGCAACTGCATATAAGAATATACCTTGCAAGTAAAAATATTTCTAGGTGTTTCTGAAAAACCATATCCTTAGGTATGATACTGAAAAATAGCCTCAAACTATCAAAGTCTAAGACAAGATCCAATCTGTTACGTGGTCTGTTTCCTTAGGGGGCCACTCCACCTCAAGATATGAAAGATTGGAAGAAACTATGCCCTGGGCTTGTTAATCCTGCAGTTGTCCTTTGCAACTCTTCTTTGAGTTTCTCTCAAGGCTAAAATCAGTATTGGATCAAGCTTCTAGTTTAGGTAGAGGCTGGTCTGACTCAGAATAGCCATTCTGTTTCCCAGTGTGAAGCCTCATACAGTCAATGGAACAAATCTTTTTTAAGTTCAGGCCTTCTCAGAGCAGATATCCCAGAGGAATCAGTGACTCTACTGTCCTTCCTACAGGCCAAAAATCGATGAATGAGACTTTAGCCACTAATTTTAGGTTCTAAAAAGTTCCATGCCTGAGGTGCTTCTGCTGTGCTGGTGAAACCTCTGCTGCTTGAAGTTGATGCTGGTCCATCGTGCAATTCCCCCGCTCACTGATACGAGACACAGTGTTTCTGAACAAGGAATTTATCTAATGGTGAATCAAGAAAACACTAGGAGCCAAGTCTAATGCAAAAGGATACCTGCTGCATTTGTCTGATTGGCTATGACTATCATGTTTTTCATTAACGTGTATATTTTTTTGACAGTGGTTTTGACCGTGGGGACTGGCTCCTCATTCCTCTAGACCAGGGCCAGTGCTGGAAAGGCTCTGTGCTGAAGATGGTACAGATCACACATGGTTCCTCTGAGGCTGGGTGGTGAAGAGCCTTTATTCCAAGTAACAAGCAAGATATATAGACCTCAGGGGGTGGGGGTGGCTAGGGAACCCGGTTAGCCAATGGGGGAAGGGAAGGGTCACAGGTAGACAGGCCCCCAGGGAGTGGGAGATAAGACAGGAGATACAATCAGTGGGGTTAGGACAGGAGTGGAGCTGGCTGGGCAGCTCAGCTCAGGTGAGGTAACTTTTAACAGTTTCACATGATGGGTACTATTAAGGTGGAACTTGTACAAAGAACGCAATTTCTAAATGTCTTTAATTTAACAAGGTTCAGGCGTCTGTTGTCCTGGTCTTCATTTGTTTCCTCCAATCCTCGTAGCTTGGGTGTTCTCCCACAACTTTTCATATGTGTAAATGTGTATACATCAAACACTAATTACTTTAACTGAGAAGACAGAAAAATATATACTTTTATATTCAGGTATCTGCTTTTTACATAGTTTTATAAGATAAACAACAGCTTTATGGAGTTTGTTTTCTGTTGTGGTTCTTTCCTGAGAATCCAGCGCTCATGACTCAGTTGTAGAGTACATAAAATGAAATTCCTTCATTTTCATATTTTCCATTATGTCTAAACTACAAAAAGAAAAATAGAGGGGAAAAAAACCCCAAAACCCCCAAACAAAAAACCTTCAAAAACTCCAAAAACAAGCAAACAAACTAAGAAGGGATAATATAAACATTCAGCTAAGTTCCAAACTAGTTTCTGTTGGCAAGAAAATCAGAACAGCTTTCTGTTTTTTTGTGACAAGTTTAATTTGGAAAGTCCTGTTTTCACTCTTCACAGAGAAATTAGTAGACTCCAGTTGAAAACAATGCTACTGTTGCATATTAAATTCATAACACGTGACCTTAATTTGAATTGAAATTGGATTTTAAGATGTGAATTCACTTTTCAGTCTCATACATTTGTATCTCAGAGTACAAGGACTTGAACACTTAATTTCTCACTACGAACTGAGTTTTTGGTTAGCGTTTTCTTTTTCCCTTTGTAGATGAAAAGAATGAAAAATGGAGCAAAGCACACTTCACCAGAGTAACTACAATTATATGAATGAAGCCACAGGAGGCAGATATCATAGTTCTGTAACATTCTACTTAAGTTCTACATCTTTGTTATATTCTACTATTGAAAGAAAAGACTTTCATCAGTGTGACTTGATGTCTTCCTACCAGATGAGTTTTTACCCAGTGTATTTAACGTTTTCTCCTAATCATTTAACAGTTAGTCCCATTAAATTGTTCCTGGCATGTTATTTTGACTCTTTGAATATCAGTAGCAGAATCTGTGTGAGAATTTTTATCAAAGGCACATTAATGCATAGCTTTCAGTCACTTTCAGAATTTCATGCTCTGGTACGTGCACTGTTAGGAGGAAGATATGTAAAAGGCCATTTGAAGAGCTGAATTCCTCTTTCATGGCAAGAATATAATTATTTATCCATTTCAGCTAGTGGATAAGGTGTTGATTATTTCATTTTGCTCTAGCCTGGGTGCAAAGTGGCACACTAGAGTTATGGAGAATCAGATTCTCACTCTCCGCAATTTCTATTGGCAAGAGCAGGGTTTAAACAGCTTCTGACTTCCCATTGCCCTACAAAACTATGCAGACCTTTTATCCTTATCAGAAGACTAAAATCAAAACAACACCAAGATATGAGAAAGGTCACAGTCAAAATGTTTTCACTGACTAAGCATAATCATCTGGAAAAAAAGCAAAATTAAGCCAGCAGATATCTTGTAACACTTAATGGGTTGGAAAGATAACCCATTTAGCACAGTTTCTTACTGGAGAAGGAAAATCTTTTAAGACTCATCAGGGCTTTTCACTTTGGCAGGAGATAGCAGTGTAACCACAGCTGCAAGGCAGAGATCCTGAAGTTCCTTGAGCAAAACGAGCAAACAGAG
Organism: Formicarius rufipectus; assembly: GCA_013399695.1. Classification (NCBI taxonomy): domain Eukaryota; kingdom Metazoa; phylum Chordata; class Aves; order Passeriformes; family Formicariidae; genus Formicarius; species Formicarius rufipectus. The sequence goes on from VXAU01003649.1 coordinate 594,328, forward strand.
ATAGAAGGCAACAGTGTAATACATGTTCCAGAAGTTTCACTTTTATGTGCTAGTGGGAAATATTGTTCAGTCCCCAGATGCCTCCACATTCCACTGCATCTCTCAACAATATCATGTACTCCTTGGACTGAGATGCTAATCTGCAGCTCCCTCTCAGAAATCCCTTTCTGTGTGCAGATCCAAAGATACTTTCCAAATTTCTAAAAGTTAAAGAAGTCATCTCTTTGGATAAGTTACACTTTACACCTTTTAGGCCTCAGGAAAAAGAGAGGGAGACAGAGATGCATATTACATTTGAGACAAACAAGCTAATCAGTTCTCAGTCTTCAGATGCTCATCTCCCCCTGCTAACACAAAGCAAATGTACAGACCATTTAGCTCTCATCTGCTTAGTGTAAACCTAAGTAATTTTTTGTCATTCAAAGATTATAGTTCTGGACAGGAAGGTACTTACTTTCTAACAAGATCTTTACTGTGGTCTAATTTTGTCAACCATCTATGGCGTCTACCTACACCTCCATCAGGCAACCATAATGGCAAAGCCTTGTTCTGGAGGAACTACTTCTCCATACCAGCAGACCACAATTAGCAGTAAAAGATAGAAAATTTCCACCCTTCTGCAAGTCCTGATGAACTTCCTGCCCATCCATTTAACTAAAAATTCCTTCTGTTTCTCTCTTTATTCCTGTTATCTTTTATTGAGTGTGGTTTAAAACAAAACCTGTTTATTAATCATCTTAATAACAGACGATGTTGCTCTGCTTGTGCCCTTAAGCCATAAAACAATGGTTGCTCACAGCCAGCACCATGTCTATCTGGTCCATCAAATGCATTGAACCAACTAAAGACATCAGGATTCATAACTATATTGGGATATCTGTATGTTCAAAGGCTTACCTCCAGATTTAGGATCTCCCGAAGACCTTTCACAGAATCATTACCCAGCTATGTTTACTGGAAGGCAGATCCATTGCCAAATTACCAGTGAACTACACATGGCAATATCTCTAATTCCATAGTTTGCAAATGAGAGCAGGGTAAAAAGGACAGTATTATCATCCAAAGTAAAAGCAGGGGATGAACAGGATATATTTCCTTCTAATTTTTGCAGCATAGAAGTCAACCAGTGATTTTAGGCTTTTTTAACTTGCTAGCAAAAAGAAAGCACATCAATGGCTGGTAATGGATCTTAGCAAATCAGTCATCTTCATGGGGTTTTTCTTGACATCATATGAGGAGGGCAATAGTGTAGGATTGCACTGAAGACTTTAGAGGTCAGGGTAGGTGGAATTAGTGCACTTTAGTGGACTCTGACAGAAATCTTGACATTGATCTGGGTTAGCTAGTCAGACACTCTTGAAGCTGCTGAAGGAATCCTGTCCACCTACCCACCCTGACATGTTTTTATTTTGAATTGGGAAGGATTGAGTCACAGTGTACAGATTGTTCTTACACATTCTAGTGCCTGTAGGGGAAGCAACAGCCTTCCTTGTGTTAGTGTTATTCCATGCAGGGAGCAGGCAATAAAATGGCTAGGGAAATTTGGGTGGGAGCACAAGGAGTCAGCCTGAACAATTGCTTCATGCAGACAAAGTGAACACACAGTGAGTAGCTCTTCCCTTGGAGCAGCTCATTGAGGTAAATCTGTGTTGCTTTTATTACCCACGTTATCAAACCAATGTATCTTCAAAGCTGTGCAGAAATAGATGAAACACAGATCCTAGAAATTTTTAAAACCCCTTTGATTTTTACTCAATTTCTTAATTCTGTATGGGAACTTGACAGTAGCACAGAGACAAAACAGACCTTTAAAAGAACCTTTGTTTACAGGCCTGCTAATTAGCACGACTCATCTGCAAATTCATCCCCCCAGCAAATCTTACCCTTTGATGGTTGGCATGCTTGCATTTCAGACTGCCATCCCATTTTAATGGGGAGGGGTAGTGCTTCATTACATTTCCTGGTAATTTCATGGCAACAAATAGCAAAACCAGGCTTGCTAATCAGTCTCCTCTAGGACCACCCTGCATTGCTGGCAGGGTTTCCTCTTGGCATTCAAGGAAGAATATGCACACCTATAGGTAAACATAGACTTGTAGATTTTTAGTTCATTGAAGAAAGCATGTTTCACTTCACAGTGTTCCCATAATCACCTATCTTTCCTCTTTAGCTGATCAGTTATATGCAATGCTTTCTGTACCATGCTAAATGACATTACATATCTGCAGGTAGATCTACCACAAAACTTGCTTTGTTTTGGTACATCAGAAGATTGAAGAGAAATACTCTATTTTCCATCAGAATCTTAAATATGTCTTCAACTCCTCTGCAACATACAAAGTGAGGGAGAAATTTCAGACTCAATATTACACAGTAGAAAATATTCATTTCATTCAAATTTCTATCAAGCAGTATGTACACTACAAATACAGCTCCTTCTGCTTTCACCCCTTGTGTTCAATATAGCCAATATTTTTAAAGTTTCCAGAACAGGAAAAACATGTAATGAAAGAATCTCTTTAGAAGACCCACTCAGAGTATATTGTTAATGAAAACATAAATTTCAGTATGACATTGAGTAGAGCACATATTTATAGAAGGCTCTCCGTCATTCAAAGCTCAGAGTGGAAGGACTGGTTGATTTGACAGAAAATCCAGAAGTTAGTGACAATGTTGGTCTTCACTCAGGTGCATTTCAGGCCTCCAAAATTAAGAAGATAAACTTGAATTCTCTGGTTCATGTGTTTCTGCTATTGAACAGTCTGGTTAGCACACACTTTGCAAGACAGGGGAAGGCATATTAGGCTTTCTCTCCCTGTTACCCACATAATACAGATCCTAATTGTTTATTACAAAATTATTAATGCATCTTCATCAATAAAATACCCTGTGAAAAAGAATGATATTTTTTTTTACCCTGAGGAGCTTACAACGAACCACTAATACACATTTTCACTTATGCATGTAATAGGTTAAGCTAGGTTTTACACCTCACTCTTAACTCCTCTAATGAAAGGGTCACTGCTGGGCAGAGAGGAAATGTGGTTGGAAAACGGTGCTCTTAGCTAATCCACGGATCTAAATTTTCTGCTGGAGACTTTGACCAGCAGATGCACTTACGGGCGGTATCTAGGCTGCCCACACCATCTCACAAGCCAATTTTGGGCAAAGGACCAAGAAGCCATAATTTTCTGCTTATGGCTCTTGCTGATGAAGTAGAAATTTGGCCCATTATAATAAAAGATGAACTATGTATATTTTTGGTATCATTATTGATTGGAAAAGTTGCTGATGAAGTGTTTAATTCAATTGAAGGAGTCTTGAACAGCACCTTCCATCTCATTTATCTCTACTGTGGGTTTCTTCTGTGAGATATTCTCTTGATTGTTAATAGGTTTCTTTCCTGAATTAATACCAGTAATATGCTTATGTACTTTTCTAAGGTACAAGTCCTCTCTCATAATTCATATAGACCACAGGAAATTATGTGAAGGTTTATTATAGGCTTTAGGATGCACCCTAATGTTTGCACATACAAACTAGTTGCTATATTGAGTACTGAATTTGCACACTTATCACACCTTCCCACATACACAGAGATGATGCCAAAGGGTTGTTGAGTGAAAACTTCCTTCATGCTGTCCTTTTAGGCTAAAACATTCAGCTGGGTTAAGGTGACGTTTTGGGTTCCCTTTGAGCTTTGGGCATTGTGCCATGACCTGGTGCTTAAGTTAGAGACAGCTGTTACACAGCTAACAGCAATATTGTAGTCTTCTTAGTTTCACAAAATTGTATTGTAAAATCATGAAATCATAGAATCATAGAATGTTTTTTGAGTTGGAAAGGACCTTAATGACTATCTCATTCCATGCTCCCTGCCATAGGGGAATATCAAATCCCCTTCCCACCTGCCCTTGAACACTTCCAGGGATGGAGCATCCACAGCTTCTCTGGGCAACCTGTTCCAGTGCTTCATCACTCTCACACTAAAGAATTTCTTCCCAATATTAATCCAAACCTTCCCTCTTTCCATTGGAAGCCTTTATTCCTCATCCTATCACCACATGCACTTGTAAAAAGTCCCTTTCCGGCTCTCTTGTAGCCTCCTTCGGTTACTGGAAGGTGCTCTAAATTCTCCCCAGAGCCTTCTCTTCTCCGGGTTGAACAACCTCAATTGTTTCAGTCCTTCCTCTTAGAAGAGGTGCTCCAGCCTTCTGATCATCTTTGTGGCCTCCTCTGGACTCATCCAGCAGTTCATGTCTCCTTCTTGTATTGTATAAATATAGCTCTCAAGGTCTTGGACTGTGTGGAATTATTCCATTAACATGTGGAATACATCTTCATACTGTTTTGAAAGCTTTTTTATTGTCACAGTGGTATCTCTAGAGGCTATTTTTGGGCTTGCTAGAGATGCTAATGGAAGTGTTTGTTTTAGATAGCTGGCTTCCTTCCAATTAATTATGGCTTTTTATGAATCATTTTGTTTGGAAATCTCTGATAGAGATAACGTGAATACGACAGAAGGTCTTCAGACAGAACATAGCAATTATAAATTGCCCAATGCTCTCAGGAGGAATTGTCAGCAACCTTGCTATACACAGTCTTTTAAATGCACCTCAGCACAGCAACAGTATAGTAATAGCCCACTTAATGTCGTCTTAGCCTTAGTGAGAAAGCATTAGGATTTTTAATCACTATAATATAAAACATCATAATTCTTACCTGTATCTGATTCAGGCATCACTGAATTGATTGTTTGTGACAGATGTTTTCCACATTTAAACAGTAGCTGTCATAGAGACTGTTTGTTTAGATTTTGGTATTGTATTATATCACATCTACAGGTAGTTTTGGGAATCAGTTCAAATCCCTTGAGTAGCATATTAAATGTTAATGGATAGGAGTATGAAGGTTACTTGATTACAGCTTGAATGTTACTGCTATGTAGAAACAGAAAGGAAATAAGTATTTCATATCAGAAGCATAGTATTTATCATCTGCAAAGGAACATAAATTGTGATAAATATCAACTTCAGGCTGTCTGACAATCTTTTTCTTTTTTATCTTGTACCTCATTTCACACAGGCCAACAATATATGCTTTCTTATCCATTTTGAGATTCAGGATCCAAAAATATTAGAATCTCAAAAGGAATTATTATTACGGTCACTTCTAAATGTGGCTTCTTTTTCTGAGGAAAAACTAGACAAAAAGTATAACAAAGGTTTGTAGAGTGTGTTACAAAGAGGATATTGGAAAAATGACTGACAAGACTGCTGAGTCTATAGGCAGCTAAGCCTGTTAGATGCTCCCTTCTTACCCCAAATTGCTCTGGAGCTGGTGGTTCTAAGAACTGTGTGCTACCTGGAGAATTTGTGGTAGATTTGGGTGTATAACCAGGTCTCGCTCTGGACATCTGTTCAAGAAAAAAAGTCATCCTATAAAACCACACAGAAATTAAAGTCTTTTACCAGGTCTGAATTCACTGCTGCCTACAGGACGCAAATTTGAGACGTAATGCTTCAAAATTGAGTCCTGTGCTACACTCGCTTTGTCCTTACTATCACTCAACTTCTCTCCTTTCCAGGCTACCAAGTTTATACACACGAAGGAAGAGCTCGCAAAGAGGCACTGAAAAAAAATAACCAGTGGGCTATTTGCTTCTCAGAGTGAGCCATAGGGAATTGCCCAGAGGAAGGAAAGGATGCCATTTTCCTTGGGATTCCAACTGATAAAGCTCTCCCTCTCTGTTCTCATCCACAGGTTAGGGGACTAAAGGGAAATACAAGTGGGAATTTACCTGAAATTTCAACACCCTTTTAAAATTTGCATGTACCACTGTGAAAATAATCTCTACAGATCTTCTAATACAGTATTTTTAATCCTTCATTAGTGACTTGAAATCCCTGAACAAAAAACTAGGACTAGCACTCCTATGTCCTAAAACACCACACAGGTAGCAACTCTCTTTCATTAAAAGTCTAATTGAAATGCCACAGATGTTGATCACAAGATTAACATCACTTTTAGGGGCTTTATTTTCAGCACCACTGCACTGCCAAGTCCCATATCATCTCATGTTGCTTTTCAGGTTTGAGGAAGCTCATCTTGACAGTTCCTTGAGGATTGCACTTCAGCTGAACATGGCATGGTTTTATTCCTCTCTGGTGCATCCGGGAGGCTTAAAAGCCAGAGCCAAACAGCTTCTCTAAGGACTACCTCCGAGATCCAGAGATTCCCATTCCTTTCATTATGACTGTCTACCTATGACTGGTCTATACACAGAATTGCAAATATCTGTCTTGCTTCAGCTTATGTTTTCCTGTGATCAGGAGAAGTAGACACTACTCCAGTTAGATTTCACTTTTAGTGATCTGGTTCATCTGACCTGAGAAATATTTTGACTCAGAGAGCCCCTCCTGCCTGTCTCCACCACTCAGCATATCCTAGGGTTGAATGTCTGAGCTCCCTCATTGCTCCTCTTGCCTTCTCATGTTAGTGATCCCAGTCTGGAGCAAAAGGTGCTGTCAGAGCAGAACTCAGCATCTCTGAGTGGGAGCTGCAAATTTTCCTCTTTTGCATTTACATGCTGAGGGAATCAGGAATAACAAAATACAACCACTTCCTTTTTCAGCTGCTTCTCCCTGAATACTCATTCTTCCCATGGTAGCAGGCCAGGAATTGAAACAGAACAATAACCCTGCTGTCACTAATTTACTGTCATAACTCATATTAAATTAATCACTGTGCTTCTAGTCTTGGCACGTGGGTGTTCAATCCACAGACTGAGTTTTCCATGCTATCTGTTCTGCTTTATCTACATAACAGAGATGTACTGTACCGATGTTCAGATAAGGCAACCAATTTACTGTCTGTAGGCAATTATAGCAAGTACAAGACAGAGGACAAATTTAAACTAGATCATTTCAATGTGACTAATATTTGAAGATTCATCAATCCATCCAATTTACCTCCTGGGAAATTTCATAGTGTTTGAGAATTCCCTGAAGAATGTCTGGTTGAATTAACTTAGGGAAAAGTATCTTCAAGCTATTGATAATCAACCAGTCATGTATTTCTTGTCAATTTGGCTGTAATTTTCTCTGAAAACTCATTGCAAAATGTCATCTTTCTCAAGCTGCTATTTCACCTTGTTTTTGAGACTCTCATTTGAAACCTGGGACACATTTTCCACTGAATGAAAATTTGCCTTAAGCCACAATGACTCATTAGTGGAACTAGAATGTGGAGCTGGTTGAAAAACTTTGGGGAAAAGAAAATCATTAAAAATTGGAATTTTTATTAAAACGTATTGATTTCAGTATGCTAAGAGAATTCCCTTTCATTGTGGCAACCTAGACTCAGAGTCCTAGGAATCAAGAGCACTAACATTAGGGGCTTGTCCCTGCAAAAAAACTATGGGAGTGATTCTCCCCTTTCATGATAAATGCTCCACTTAACATTAATTAGGTAACAGAGGAACACTGCAGTTTCTAGGGCACTTTTTACTCTGAGCAAAACAAAATCTAGAATTATCTTTTATCAAGTTGCCTAAATCTCAGGAAAATCCCTGCCTACAAGTAGGTGGAAGGGTCTTTCATATCTGGCTCCCAAAACAAAATTACTAAGCCTCCCTCAAAAAGCCATGGATGTCTTGTACCAGCCAGGATGCAGCTAAAACCAGCTTGTGAGCTGCATAACAAAAACCTTGAGGAAACATTTTATTTCCTATGTTTCTTGCAGTCAGCATCTGGATTTTGTTGATGAGAAACTTGTACATGCAAGAGAAGACCTAGTGAGAAGCAGTGTAATTTGGTACTTCAGAGTACATCATCTGATATAGGTAAGAATAGGTAACAACTGGCATCTTAATTCTCGAAAAAAATTTTCTGAGCAATTCTCATAACCATTCATTTTATTTTCATGTTGTGTTTTTAAAGTTCTACAACTTTGACTTCTCTACATGTGCAGTTTTCTGGTGAAGGTAGGAGAAGGTGAGAGATGTCAGATTGGTGCCGACAGGAAAACAAGTCCTCTGTTCATCTGTAACTGGCTGACTATCTCCTCTTCCTACCCATCCTCACTAAGACAAAAATCCCATTGCTGTTTTCCAAGTAAGACATGCATTTTTGGTCCAGAAATAGCATAGAGAGTGATCACTTCCTACCAGTGCCCACTCACGGTGCTTCACAGTAGTGTGGGTGACAAACAGGTACTGGTGTCTCTGGTCTATCAAGAGATACTTCATTAAGTGTCAAAAAATGTCAGAAGCAGTAGAATTCAGCTCATCAAGTGCAGGCATCCCCAGTATAGAGCCAGTCATTTAGGCTGTTTAGGTCACAGAGAGAAAGAGTCACTTTTAGAACAGCCCAGTAAAGATAAAATAGGCCAGATGATTGGTTGTAAAAGTGACTATTTTCCTGGTTCTTACAGGAACTCCAAGGGTGACTGGCTGTGATGGAAGCAGATATACTGAGGACAACTAGGGTAAGGGGATACTAGTCACATTGCTTTTCATAATAATTTGAGAAGACTCATTTTCTCCTATCCCTTCAAGTACCTATGACTTACCTGAGCTCAGTTTGAACAATGCCTTAGGAAAGGATCTGCATTTAAGCTCAAGCCACCTTTGCTTGTGGGAATGTTTTGAGAAAAGGATATGGGGAAAAAACGTGAACACCCTCACCCCTATTTGTTCCTCTGTAGTGAATATTTCTTTCCTCAAAAAGAGAAGGAAAAGCCACTGTGGGCAGAAAGTGAGATAACAGCAGATATCAACAGAGCACTGCACTGTGGGTCCCAAGTCAGCTCCCTGGAAGAGGTTTTGGGAGGCAAGTAAGAACCAGGCTGGACCACACATGGTTCTGCTAAGGTCTGACCACCAGCACATGGCCCTTTGCAGTCCTCTAACAGCTGAAGGAAGGCAGCAAAGGGTCTGCCTGGACTTCAGTGGTATCAGAAAGGTAAGGCTCTGGCTTTCATGCTCTGAAGCTGCTGCTCCTGTTCTGTCATGTAGTCACAGCACATCAAAAAGAAGATGATGTTTGAGATTTGTTTCTTAACCCATCATGATGTATTAGAAATCAGTATTAGAACAAAATAAAATGAGACAGGAAGTGTAAAACAGAGGATCATGAAAGATTTGTGCAGGTCTTTGTTGAGATGGCACCCTGCAGATTCTTTTAATGTCCACATTGTCTTTCTGGAGCAATCAGCTTCAAGACAACAATTTCCATTTGAAATCTTGGTCCAGCACATAACTAAAGCAGATTTTCTCCCTTCTGACAGTTAATCTTATTTGTGTCAAAAGGTTTGGAAGTCAGTTTTATTGCCATTTTTTTGGATCTGCTGCTAATCTGCAGCTATAGTTAGTCTAGGGTTTTATATCAAAACATTTCAGTTCTCTCTTAAAACATGCCCATTAATTTTAGTTTCATTTATAAAAAATATGTAATCATTAAAATAAATCTGTGCAACACTGCCAACATCTTGAAGTCTGAATGCAGCATTTCCACAGCAAAGGCCCACAGTTGCCCCAGCAACAGAACTATGAGGTGCGAATAGTAACAACTGAATTTTGGCTAACTTTCTGAGCCACTCTGAAATACAACATAATTTGCAAATGAGATTGAAAAAGCGTGTGAAGAATCAGCTATTTCATGTGTACAAGCATCCATATTTGTACAGGTACAGTGCAACAGGAACAGACCTTAGTAAATCATGGAATTATAGAATCACGTAACAACCTCAGCTGGAAGACACCCCCTGCGATGAAAGCCTAAATCCCAAGTAAACTGCAGGAATCTGCTGTTGATGTCGGTGACAAAGTTTTCACACTTTACTGCCACATATAAATGCATAGCTGAAGGTTTCAGCACACATACATGTACCACATCTATTTTTTTATAAACACATCACAGCTACATTACAAGTAAACTCATAAAATTTCTTCTGAAAGAAGCTGGGGCTGTGTATTACCCTTTTTTTTTTTTTTTTTTACAAACCAACATAAGACTTAATCTCTAAACTGTATTCTGGAAAATACTGAAAATACCCTAATCTTTAAGAATTATGAAATTTGAAAATGGCAATAGGTGCCTTTGAAATATTGAGGTGCTGTAAGTCTTGATTAACCTGGTTCCTTGTGTCATGTCTTGACTCCCTTTACGTCCACAAAGACCATCCCCATACCCACAAGAGCTCTTCCAAAAAAAAGGAGTCTGTGGAAAGACTTTGTCAGAGACTTGAAGATCCTTAGTATTCCTGTTACATGTCTGCAGGTGAAATAATCCTTCTTTTGAGCCTCATTTCAGCTGCTGTCAGCCAAAGCAACCACAGTTTGGGATAGTGTTGAGGACAGAGCTGACCCCTATGTTGTGACTGCATTCATACAACACTGTGAAAGAAATCAAGTTTCCTTGAATTGCAGTACAAAAGTTTTCATCTTGGTGTGCTGTACAAAAGAGGTCAGTGTAATTGCCATAACCTACTCCACAGGTCTTCTGCATCACAGGAGTTGTTTGATCATCTTCCCTGGAGTGCCACTGCTGTATTTTCTCAGTACTGAAATGGTCACCAGTTACCTTTTACTTACAAAAAAACCAACAAAATCAGGGCTGTGAGATCTTGCTGATGTGTTTCCTGTTTGGGAAGCATCTTTCTGTAAAAGACAGAAGCCCACTCTCATGTTGACTCATATCCACCTTCACATTTATGTTTGCATTCATGAGGCAACCATCAGAAAACCTGCTGAAAAATGGATACCATGGAAAAGGACAAAGATCTCGTCGCAAAATTATCTGGGTTACAATTATCAGCCTCAGAATTTCATGTTTTTATTTCTAATTTACAATAACAGTTCTCAATCTGGAGACATAAATATTTTATACTTCTAATTTAATCACTACCATGCACTGCACTGACAAAATATTGTATCTCTTTGTAGGCTGGATATTAGCAACTGCAGAATCATTAATTAATGCTTCCAAACAAGATTTAATTCAGACTTTTGTGCCTTCCAAATAAATAAATAAACAATAGTTTCTAATTATCTTTATCTCATTATTAATAATCTTGCCTCTTAACATAATTTACTACACAATTAAGTCATATCTTCTTAAAGGTACTCATCTCTTAAAATGGTCAACTGCATGTCAAAAATCTGGAAAGAAAATATGAAAAATAGCTATTACAGAACAAGTGAAAATTACATAAGGGACAAGAAACTTTTCAACTCTGGAAATGCTCTTGAAGTAAATTCATTGTATCACTTACAAGTTCACAATTGGTAGTCCCTGAAAGGGGAGATTTTGGGATCTGTGAAACTCACAGAATTAACTATGATGAAATATCTGTAGAAATATGAAATATTTTGATTCTGCTTGTGGTTATTTTTTAATTTCAAAGCAATAATGACATCCCCAGAGTGTTATGCTCTTATACAGATAATCTCATCACTTTCTTCTTTCCTTTAACAGAAGTAATAGAAGAAATGCAAGAAATTCAATAAAACAGAGCTTGAATAAAAGACTATAAGTTGTATGGACTTAATGTAGAAGAATCTTGAAGACAGATCATCAAAGTAGTGCTAAACATATATCCATTTCTTCATTGTTCCATTGAGGAAAAGTGGATGCTGGCTCATGGAGAGCGTGTGTTTTAGCTTGTAAAACTGACTTCCATAACGGGTGGGTGTTGGGAGACAACAAATAAAGGGTCAGACAGGGAGGACAGCAAATTCACTGCCACGGAAGCAAGTCTCAGTGGCAAATGACTTCCATAAGTGGCCACAAAACAAGTGACTGCTAAAGAAAATATGTAGTCAGTATTCCATGAATCACACACTGCTTTCACGAAAACAGTGACAGACTGAAGTGGATTTCTGTGTTAGAACATGATTGGGGTTAAAGAATACAGCACACCTAAAGAAACCCAAAGCTGACGAATGGGATTTCTACAGTTGCCTTTTTACCTTACCTGGACCAAGTAATTTCTGAGAGAAGAGTGTCCTGGCATTAGGAGACACAAGGAGCAAAGAAAGGCCACCCTGATGAAGAAGAACCTTCCAGGGTTCTTCTGAGGCTGAATGTGGCTTGTGTGTGCCCTCCTAAGGGATCACAATGTGTAAAGAAAGCATTCACCTCAAGCAGAGAGACAAAGATTGAGTGACTTCCGCCATCAGGTTTCTCAGAACAGTTTTTTGTTCACCAACAGTCGTAAAAAACAAACCCCAGCATCAGTTCACAGCAGCTTGGATGAGTGTGGGGGCAGGAGAGGGAAACAAGTCCTGATTCAGCAGCTCAAGTCAGAGAGGAGCTGTCTCTCTGATTCTGTGTGTAGGTGGTGGCAGCCAGCAAGGCAGGTGCTGCCGGGACTTGGCAAAGGGTGTTTCTGTGCATGGAACAGGAGCACTGCCAAAGGGGCACAGTTGCAATGGCAAAAATGTGAAGGCAAGTCCCTTATGAATGCTGCATGAAACCACTCTGGGCCTAAAGCCACGCTGACTGCATAAGTGCCACACATCTAATAATGATCAGATATCCCAAAATTCACACAAAGTGCCCTCCAGTGAAATCCACCCCTGAGGTTTTGGTGGGACACTGAATATAGACACTCATCCCTCAGTGACAGAGTCTGCTGTTTTCCCACAATTTCTGCTTAGTCACAGAAACTTTGCTTTCAGATTATTCCCACAGCCATCTGATGGGTTTGGAGGTGGCTTACGTTTATTTTGGTACGGTAGTGTGTCACCAGCTTGACTGTTACATTAAAATCCCTCAAAGTCAAATCAAATGATGCACAAAAGTGAGTAGAAATACAAAAACCTTGAGTCAGGGATTCTCACAATTATTGGTTACAGACAAGCAGTGCATATCCAAAATATGTGTCTAATTATTAAGCAAGCACCAGAAATAGCAACAGCAATAAACTGAAAAAATGAATGTGGAGCAATAATTTAGGTGTATTAATACTTTAGGTAAGTAAAAAAGGGAAGCAAAAAATAATATGAGTAAATAAACTTTTCTGGTGCCCTCAAAGACCTGGTTCAAAATATCACACAACTTCTGATTCCACAACTTACATCAACTATGTGTATAAAGTGGATTCACTGGGGAGAGTCACACCATTTTCAGTTCCAGATTTGTCCCTTAAATTGGAAAACCATTCCACTAGCTTTTTAGCTGCTGTTCCTGTGACTCACATAGCAGGGTATATGATTTTATTTTTCCTTTTTTTATAATGAAATGCCCTCAGTTTAATGGATATAGAGAAAGGCAGAAATATGTCGAAGTGTGTGGTTGGAGGCTCGGGGAGAAAGGGACTGGCAGAGAGAGAGACAGAAAAAGGAGAAAGAAAGGCAGAGAGAGAGAAGAGAAAGGGGAAAGGGCAGGGAAGGGCAGGGAAGGGAAGGGCAGGGCAGGGCAGGGCAGGGCAGGGAAGGGAAGGGAAGGGAAGGGAAGGGGAAATGGAGGTCATCCCCAGGATATCCTCCAGATCTACGACTGCTTCAGTCTCACCTGTGTCCCCTTTGCCCCAGTTGCCACCTCCAGGCT
>VXAU01003649.1:607889-686179 GCA_013399695.1 Formicarius rufipectus
GAAGGGAAGGGAAGGGAAGGGAAGGGAAGGGAAGGGAAGGGAAGGGAAAGAAAAAGTCTGCATGATTATACAAACATCTAATAAGCAGTTCAGAAGGAGGATCAAACTTATCTCAGTCTCTCTCCCTTGAGCTGAGGAGTAGTACTGGTATCACATGGGACCAATGTCATGTGTTTTCATATAAATAAGCCCTGTCTGTGGACAGCATCTTCTTTGTACCTGTTATTTATACACACACTCACCCGACTGGATCGATTAAATCCTTCTGATGGAGTAGAAGCCTTTAGCCCTCCAGCTGCTGCGGAGACCCAAGTAATGTTTTAAGATAGGGAAATATGCTGTATATCATCTGAGCTATTTTGAAGTATGCCACTTCTTTTGCAGTTGCACCTGCATTTCAGTGTTCCACACCTGCCTGTCCATTTGGACAGATCCTCCTTCAAACAGCTCCACTGTCCATGTAACCAAACATTCTCTGACCAAATGGGTTCAATGCACTTCAAGGAACTTGCAAGTGTCATAGTTGTTCTGCAACAGACCTCTACAGGCACGTTTGTAGATAACATATCTTTTTTTCCTTTCATGTTTTTTGACAAAGGTTGCCTGCTTGCTGTTCTGGTACAGTGTAATACTTTCTGGTACTGTCTATGTACCAAACAATAGCTGCAGGGACACAGCCCTTTTACAGGCAGACCTAGTTATTCAATAGCTTTAAACTTATGAAGCAAAACCAACTGCTTTAAAACTAAATATCCTTTGCTTCAGGCACTGGCTTCCTGAAAGGTAAATGGGGTCAAGAAGATGTTGTGATGTGTGTGAATTTAACAAGGCACGACCAGGCACAATAACTCATAAGCCTGAATCACTGAGTGCTGCTGTATCATTTGCCTGGATACAAACTTTACTAGGAGAAAAAAAAATAATAAAAGGGATTTGTCTGCTTAAAAATAGGTCAGCATGCCATGTGCAATTCATAATGCATATTAGCTCAAGTATTCCTTGGGGCTTGACCCTAAATGTGAAAGGAATCAAAAAACTGTATCAGGACAGAAAGGAGCTTATACCCTATGTATTTTCCAAGAATAAAGGCCTTCAGTTCAGCCTTATCCCCACACCACATGAGTGCATAATGCTGAAAACTACAGGAACACATTGAAAGATCACTGACAAGAGAAAAAAGTCTTGGAAAGGCCATACCAAACAATTATTTAAAAAAAAAAAAAAAAAGAGAGAGAGAGAAAGGAAAAAAGTATATTTTTATTTCAATGAACACATAAAAATATCTGCTTGTCTTTCATCAGTGCTGAGAAAAGAGTGGAGCTGTGCTTTCTCTGAATTCGTAGGTATTCAGACAGACTTGAGATTCACAAATAAGAAGCTGTAGATGGAATTAATGAGTTTATGAAAGGTGAGTAAAAATCTAACTTCTCCACTTCATACCATTCCAGTTCCTTTTCTATGAGTACTCAGATGACTGTGGTTTTTGTACATGCTCATGTTGGAGAAGAGGGGGTTGCTCATAAAAATATGAATAATCATGTTTTAAAAATCTGTTCATTCAAAGAACATATGCTGTCCAGATACTTTATATATGACTCATGAAGAGTACTAAGGACACAACTGAAGATGCCAAGTTAAGCATGGAAAAGTTAGGAAGGGACAGAAATAGGATAAATTATGTTAATTTAATGTTTTTACGTGTGTGTGATATTAGACAATTTTGATTGTATAACCCTATGACTTTTTTTTTTTCCACAGATGTTCCAGACATCCATGTTACAAGAGTTCAAAGATGCCTTTGTTTGCTTTATCATAAATTTGTTTCTCCTTAGAGGCAACTTTTTGTTTTACAGGTCAGATCCTTGGTATTTCTGAAACACACTTGCAGGAAGGAGGTTACTGTTGTCACCATATAAAGCAACCCAGAACGATCTGCTGAATTCCTGCCCTTGTTTCATGAGTGGAAATGCCCACTGTCACACAGCTAGCCATGTGTGGGGCCAGGAGGGAGCTCAGCTCTTTGGGAGCAGTGCACACCTCATCTATCTCCAGTAAAGAATGGCCAAGCTTTTCCCTTTGAGTTTTGCTTACAGGAAAGAGTCACTTAAACATTTATTCACGGTATGTAAACTGTGGAACAGAAGCAGTTCTTCACAACACAACGTGTGGTTTCAGTTCAGCATGAAACTGAATAACTGATTTCCAAAATAATATGTACACTAAGGCTTTCTGATACCAATTAGGGCAATTTTTTACTTGCACACAGTTAGGATATAAATCCTAGGCCTAATAAATGTTTAAAAGTGCTGTCAGCCCAAGGGAGGTCTAACAAAAGTCTGCTTGGTGACAAAAGATGTGCCTTAATCTTCTCAATACTTTTATAGCTGCTGTTGAAATGAGTAAGACTTAGTTCTGATACAATAAATGAAAATTTACAATGCACATTTCTGCCATAGTCTCTGAAGATTTACAATAAATGAATCTTTTGCCAAAAGTAATTCTCCTAGGAAAAACTATGTCCGTTTAATGGGAAGAATATTGAGTAGAATGCCTATTTTTTATACTTCAAGTGGTCAAATATCTGCTGTCATTTATGTGCATGGCTTTGGAGGGGTGTAGACGGTTTCAGTACAATCTATTTTATTCAGATATGAGATCTGTAACAAAAAAGAGGGAAAATTTAAGCACTGCATACTGTAAGATTAGAACAGGAGGAACATACATCATCAATTATTTTCTTGAAAGAAATTGATTCATATTTCCATTGTCCTCAGGAGATGATCTCTGTGCTGAAATAAGGCCAAAACCTGTCCCTTCCCCTCCCTCCCCCCACCCCCCTTTTTTTTTCTCTTTTTTTGGCAAAACCTAGTGTCAGTTTTACAGGAGATAGAATGACGAGAGAAAAATTAAATGATTTGTCCAAGGTCATATAAAAAAGCTGATAGTGGAATCAGAAGTTGAACCTACATTATCTGATTCCCTGAGAGGTTTAGGTACTAATGTGTCCATTTTTCCTGTATTTTACTTCTTCTCCACTTTTGTATTTGACATTTCAGGCAGTGTATTTCTACAGCCTTCCTTTGCTAATCCTCAGAAGCTTTACAGAGTCACAATAGCAGGACACACACCATGTCTGCCATGTATAAAACAGTTGTTGAGCTCAGACAGAGCCCACAGTTAGACAAGAAAAAATTAACCCCATGTCCAATAATTCACTCTTTTCTGCTATTCGATGTAATGTATATCTTAGTTATATGGCTAATTGCTAACTTCAAATACATAGAAAGACAAGACAAGGGCTTGGGTTTTATTTTTCAAAATCTTCAGTATTTATTTAGGTGGTTTTTCAGCAGTCCATCAGCCAACTGGATTTGTTAGAAGCAGCCAGTCCCAAGCAGCTCACAAACTGGTAGGCACAAAGGAACTCGAAAACCTCTCAGCTGTATGAGATAAGGAAAAGAAGTCTCATCTTAATCTTCTCTTTCCAACCCGACAGGCAGACAGTGTGACATCCTCACTGACCTAGGTGTGCAAGTGAATGTGACAATGGACTGCCTCAATTGTCCTGCCTGCTGCCAGTAAATACTCTGGATGGGAAGGATGAGGTGTGTGGAGTGCTGGGATAGGGAGATGCCCTGCATTGCCCAGTCCAGTGTGGGGATGGACTTCAGTGTGAGATCCCACTCAAGGATTTGCTGCACCCAGTGGAGAGCATCTGGCCTCCCAGCCTCACTCATACATAGCAGGAGTTATGAGCTTGATCATATAAATTCAACCAAATCAAGATTCCTGCCAGCTCCTGTAGGATTAATAAACTCCACAGCTTTCCTCCACCAAAGAGGGTCTAGGCACCACAAAAGTAGTAGGTCTAGTGTAGAAATACAAAACAAAAGCCTGGAAAGCAGCATAAAAAAGTCATGTGGTATATGAGAGATCCTGAAGTTATCTTCTATGTTTTTGATTTGTCCTTAAAATTAAAAATCTATGATAACTGCATGAGAACCATGACTTTAGACATTTGTAGGTGTATCACTTTCATCATGTTTAATAAAACAAAGCCTACTGCACAGACGAAACCTTTTTTAAGGTTGTTTCAGCATATCTTATTTCACCTTGGTAGAGCAAGTTTCCCTTAAGACAGAGACTGGTTTCACTACTTCATCTCCACAGGGCAATGTTACTTCAACTTATTATATATGTATAATTACAGTTTGTCTGAATTAGATTGTAATTACAACCTAGAAGCCACAGTTCTGCATCCATTTCAACTTTCAGTGATTTTTTTATTGTAAGTTTTAGTTCCTATTTTTCCTGGTTCTTTTACTCTGAGTAGAAAATCAGATGAATCTTTCCGAAGCTATGTGTATAATTTGAGCTGTAATGGAAAAATGTGGCACCTTTATCAATTTTTCTCAGATCTTGTAGCAAAACATGGCAAGCTTATTTCTTTGCTGAATTCTTTGCCCCTCCTTTTAAAACATAAATTGTCTTGGGTTTTTTTAATACAGACAAACAAAGACCTTGTACTTTATATGGAGTGCTTCATCCTTGCAATCTCAGAGCACTTTATAAATAGACAGGAGACATCAAAGAAGGAAAAGATTGCTCAAGGGCAGAAGCATCGCACCACGGCTCTTATTAAGGTAGTAAACCATCCTTTACTTAAAGGGACCAGCCCCTATATATTTTATTTGTTAATAGGGGTACTGCCTCCTCCAATTTACTTCATGTGTCATGGGACTAAGAGGAATGTTGAATCCTCTGCACAGGAGAAAAATATGATTTGACTTGATTAATTTGCTTATTACTCCACAATTTCACCTTGAGAGACTTTTAACAGAAATAACCAGAAACTTCACTTTCACCACAAAAAAACCTGAACAAACAAACAAAAAGAAAGTACAAAACAACAACAACAAAAAAACAAAACAAAAAACCAACCGAACAAACAAACAAAAAACAAAAACCAAACAAAAAAAACCCAAAAAAACCAAAACAACAACAACAAACAAAACCCCCTATAATCTCTCAGCCATAGTCTATTTTGAAATACTACTTCATAACAGTTTCATGACAGCTTTGCAAAGCTGTAGGTTCAAATAGGATTTTGTTTATCTATGAGGTTAAATGAAGTTCTTCTGTCTAAGTTAATGACTTAATTTCAGTCCAAGAAAAATTTAATATTCCGCAAAAAAGTGAAATCTAATTTTTACGTGTTTTACATTGGAAATATGCTTCAGTGAATAACTCCTTTGGCAGAAAACAAACTCCTTTTGCTGAGAGCAATGGTACTGTGCTCTTCACCAGCACACACCTATTGAAACAGCTGCAAAGAAATCTTCAGAGATAAGATAACAGAGGAGTGTCGATATAGACTTTGTGATTACCAACACTGGAGCATGTTCTAAACTGCAACATCAGCATCTTCACTCCTATAAAATTTCACTGGTGGTTCAGTATCCATAGGTAAGTAAGACTGTTTCCCATTAAAAGTCTACCTATAAAAAGTTGTCTTCTTTTTGATCAAAATGTGTTGTTATGGCTACAAGAGCCACCATAAAACTCTGTGGAATTTTCTTTCCTTTCCAATCACAATTTTTACAGTCAGAAGGAAAGAAAATAGTAGATTAAATTAACCTGGATGTGCCGCTGCTTGTCTTTTGTGCTGAATAACTTTATCAGGATCATCAAGTTTCAATGAAACCTGTGTTTATTCTTAGTGTGCTGACGTTAACAAAAACACCACCCACAAACAAATGTGTGGGTAAAAATGTTTCTGACCTGCATGCAGAAATTGTTTAGTTCAGAGCAGTGAGGTTGTTACTGAGATCTAATCTCAACATTTTCCAGACGTGCCATGGATGTGAACCCTTTCGTGATCTCTCCTGGGATGTTCTGTAAGATGGATTCTCTGGTAGAAGAGAGATTTCCACCTCCCTTTAGGGGAGATTTGTGCTCAGAAGTTCCTCTCAAACACAGGGCCTGTGGAGCAGCTGCATGTCTCAGAACGATCATCCTTACTCCACGAGATTTCTTGTGCTTGCTCAACCCTGGGACACTTCAGGTCTTTTTAAACCACTTTTTTTTTTTTTTTTCCCTTGAAAATCATCTAACCACAAGAGTGAAGAGAAGGGGGTTTTAAGAAGCTGGAGAAAATTTACCCTGAAGCCACTGCCCTAGCAAGAAAAAACATATTTGTGGCCATGCCTGAAAAATGCATGATAGTCCCATATTCTGGTTGCCAAGTCTGAATTGCAGCTTTTAGGTGCCTGGTCCTTCTGCAGCCCATGCTAGCAGCTGACAGGGGCTCTCTAAGAGCAAATATTTGAGGCTTGGCTGGAACATGCTGCTCTCCAGTTGTTTCCTGGATGGCATGTTTGTTCTGAATGAGCTCTTGGAGTGTCTGGGTAGTACACAAATATCTTGGGATAAGATCTCATCCAGAACCTATGCAGGATCCAGCATCTACTTCCCTGGATGGTTAAGAAAGTGTGAAATTCTTTTTCTTGCTAGACAAGTTTATCTTGCTGATATATCTCATTACTAATTCTACTATGAAGATAAACAGAAATTTTCACACTGAAGGCTAATCTTGTAAGCATTGGACGTGAGGAACTTAAATATATAAGATAAGGGAACAAAGGGAAGGAAAGACAAGGTAATAAATTATAACAAGGACACAATACTGGGTTTTATTAACAGTGATCTTAATTTTAAAAAGTCCCTAACAACCAAACAGTGTGTGTTCCTGAGCTATAAACAGAGGCAATTGTCAGAGGCCATGCAAGAAATCTGACATGCTCTTATGTCAGAGCTCTTCAGTAACAGAGATCAGTGAAATCTAATCAATAGTTGCCTTTTGAGCAATGTGGGTTAATGACATGGTCCATCCAGCATGCAAGGTCTCACGTAGCACTACATGGTTGTCAAGGGTTGTTGTTGTGTTTGGTGTAGTTTTTAATAACCCCTGTAGCTTCTGTATTGTGAATACAATTATCTATGCTACTACATCAAAAGGTGTGTCATGATTTACACTGACAAATTGAATGTAATGAGATTTGCCAGTGGAAATCCTGAACCATCTCTTCAATAGAGTAGAATGCATAACTACATTTCAATAATGAAACTTATTATAGCCTGCTGCAGGATACTTTATTTATGAACTTTGGCAATATCAGTGCTAAAATCAAAAGGAAGAATCAGAGGATTAAAAAATAATTTGGAAGGGAAGTAATTTCAAACCCAGGTGGAGGGACTCGCTTGCAAACATCCCGTTTCCTTTCAAGGCCTTGAGCAGATCCTGCCTATGGGTAAAATGGAGCGGCTTAGACCCACTAACAGAAATGGAGGGGCACAAAAGGATGTAGAGGAGAAAGGAGAGATATTGTTCTTTTATTAATTAAAAGATCCTGACTAAAATCACCAATTCAAGCTTTGGAATTCCACTGGAGTTCTAAATAATGCCGCATTTGTTCTGTTTGGGAAGTCTGGGGTAGCCCCAGCAGGCAGGGGCTCCTTGCAGCCCAGAGTCCCCCTGTGAGAAGGTGCTCTGGATCTGGCAGCAGGGCCAAGGGGACTAACCAGACTGATGTACAGTTCCAAAGCCAATGAAGCCACAGGAAGCCTGGGGATGTTCTCAGAAATCACTGTATTATTCAGACCCTGAGTGCTGAAATTCCTGCTGTTTTCAATTCTACTAGCTAACTTCTCCTTACATGACTATTACAAATCTTAATAACTTTAATAAACATCACTCAAACAACAAAAAAGTGTTATGGGAGTCCTACTATGATGACAGTCCATTTCCTCATTTCAGGGTATAAAAAAAGTTAGCATATGAGACTTAATTGCTGCAGTTCAGTATCTTCAGTTTACAAGAGAAAAAGTACCAATGAAGCTATGTCAGGTTGGTTAACACAGGGTTGAAAGTGTTACCCTTCAGCTTAATCCTGCTCACCTAAGCTAGGCAAAAATTCTACTCAAATCAGTGGCTCAGATCAAGAGAAGGAGAAGAAAGGAGTCATGACTCAAACCCTACTGGGACAGAGCAGTGTGGCATTGCTAGCACTGGAGTTCAGCTTCAAGCCTTCACTGGAGCAATCGTTTTTTAATGCTGTATTTGATCACCAGCTTCACTTGAGATTTGAGACCAATATTGAACCCTTCTATTTTATTCAGCAGAGTTAAATTTAATGGCAAATTCTAAGAGGCTCATTAAAGTAGGAAAAAAAGCAGATCTTCAAATCTCATGACCTAAAACCAAATAATCTTGTGACACCCAATGCACATAGAAAGAATACTTTGCAAAAGCATGTGATTAGGGATAGAACAAAACAAGTAACAGTGGAAAGGAAGAAAGAGGGAGACAGGCAGAAATTTATTCTGGCACAGTGGGTGACCCAGACATCAGGGCACATGTGTTGGGATGTGGAGCCTGCAGCCTGTCTGCCTCTTTCAGAAGCTTAAAAAAAAAAGCACAAAATAAAAACCAAAACCAAACCTATACAAAACAAGGAAACAAACAAACAAAATCAAAGGGGAAAAAAAACAACCAACCAACCAACCAAACAAACAAAAACAAAACAAAAACATAAACAAAAACAAAACAAAACAAAAACAAAACAAAACAAAAAAAGACATCCTCAGATTTCATTTCAGTTTGGTCTGTTTTCTACAAAGTGAGCTCAGTATCAGGAATCTCAAAATGTGGGAAAAAAAAGGTTCTTACTTGTAAAAGTCTCATGATTTTAATCCAGCCAATGGTACTTTTTTAGCATTTAGATTTATTAAATTAAGAGTTGAGTTAACAGTACTAAGGTATGTGAGGGCAGCATTCATGTTGAACCATCACATACGTTGCCACATGCAAAACAGCTGATTTATTCTGGCAGATTCACTATAAAAGTGAATTATGTACTGTTTATTGCAAGGATTCACCTTCCTCAGTCAAATTCAGCTTGGAACACTGCCTAACTTCCAGGCTGTAATTAAGAACAGGAGCAGCAGGTCTGTGATTTCTAGTTTTATTATAAACAATTTCAGTAATTCCATTTTGAAATAGAAGAGAAGGCTACAAAATGTTCTTAGTGTGTCTCTGCTGGGTTTATTGCTTCAATTTCAGTTGCTGTCATTCACTGTGGTCTGCTCAGAAGATAAATTGAATTATTCTTCCTGGTATCCTTGATAATTTGTATGTATTTCTTCATAGATACAATCAGGTTTTTTAAACATCCTTTGTCTATTTTTATATTTACTCTCATCTCTTGTGTTTAGTTTAAGTTGAGACGATGATTCCCTCTCAATTTATAAATGAAATCATCTTTTTGAATGTAAATCAATTTGATGCTGATATCAGTTCTTACAGTTAAAATCTTCCAAAAGTCATTACCCTCCTTTAACTTTCCACTAGTTTTTGCATTTGTGATTTCAGCAAGGTGAAAGATCTTTCATGTAGGAAATTCATGCCTTCTGAGGTAGGTGCTTTGAGGGACTGATTTAGAGATACAAATCTCCCAGGCTGACTGTTGACTGTTGAGCTTGCAGATGTGGAGCCATGAATTTATATACTAAGGAAAGGAAAGGGTTTGAAAGGAATGCTTTTATTTTTTGGATGTGTGTCCTCACGAGTGGCTGAAGCACTGAGGCTGCTCCTTGCAAAGTGGTAGGACCTTACCTGCAGCAAAGTTTGATCTCCACTCAAGGTGGACTTGTTATTACTGCCATGTGTTTCATAATCCACTAAGCTCCCAGGATAAATTTAACCATGCTGATATATTGCAACCAAGAAAAATAATCTAAAGTATATGCTAAAGTTTGATAAAGAAAAAGCAGCTTTCCCTGTGGTGTGAAATGGGAGTGTCTGGGAGCTCTGGCATCAGCCAGCAAGCCACTGAGGGGGGCTGAGGAGCAGCGAGTGCCTGCAGCTCCAGAACCACCTGCGTGACTCAAAGAGCATGTTGGCCAAAAAGTCTCCAGGCTTTTATCCAGTGTCTGAATATAAGTGCTTGAAGAATACATGCTGTAAATTCAATTTCTAAGCACACACTATATGAAGCTTTCTTTCCTTGAAGCACTTATTATTCATAACTTTTACACAACTCAGGTAAAACATGGGGCCTCTCTTTGCATTGATACCCATTTAGTAATGCCTACCTTTTCCATTTGGCTCATTGCACAGCTTTCATTCTATATCTGCATAAACCATGGTAGAAATTTGTTTTCTAAAAGAACTTTTTTTTTTTTTTAAACCTAAAAACAGGAATATTTTTGCACTTTGTCACTCTACAATTTTTCCTGTGCTTAAAATCTAGCAAGTAGTTTTCCATTCTGTATTACTATTTACTTTGTAGCAGACTGACAAGCATATACTGATCACAGATACAGTTTTAAAAGGCTAAATTCTTCCTTCCTTTACTGCTTGTTTTTTTCTTCTTACTTTCCTAGAAATCATCTGTCACACTAGAAATAAAATAATCTATCTGAAATTATTTTAGCCTGCAGGCTTAAGAGGAAAATCAGATATTAATATTATGAATAATGGCTATGACTAAACCCTACTAGAATGCATTTAATCTGGCCAAATGACTTCTAGACAAGGCTTGGGGCTTAAGTTCTGAGTTTTGAACTGTGCCTATTTCAGTTTACTCAATGAAAATTCAGTAAAAAGTACTGGAGTAATTTCAGGTGTGGCAAGGGAAAGTCTTGCCCACGATTTCTGGATACACAATTAAAATGAAGAACTAGTATGCAAGAGTAAGAGTTCTGTGGATATACATGTGCTGCCTCCATGTATGACTGTCAACACTACAAAATCTTGTTTGAAGGACAAGAAGCAACAAATTAAAAATAAAATAAAATCAAAATTACAATAGCCAGGAAAGGAAAAGGTGGTGGGAGAAGGAAAGCAGCTGTACAAAGCAGGATAATCAAACACCGCAGAACATTGCTCAGTCATGAGCTCACAGCAGTGACCTTTTTCCTGTAAAGAGGAGTGAAGGTTAAGCATCAGCCATGCCTCAGCCAGTATGGGTTTGTAGCGTGATGCAGTTGCTAAGCTCCCCACAACAGGCATCCAAACACATGCATTTGGAAAGCAATGTGAATCATCCTGGAGTAATGATAACTGAAGAGACCTAAGGAATAAAACAAGCAGTCAAAACTCTGTGAGGCACTCTGAAATTTCATCTGGGAAAGAAAGGGGATAAAAAAGTCCACCCTCAGGTCTCTAAAAATAGTCACAGAAAATTATCGGTTCGGATACAGAGAAACACTTTGTTTCCTCAGGCCTGCGCAGGAGGAAGCCGCTGACAAAGCCGGCTCAGGTTGTGAGAGGATAGATACATCTGACTCAGTGTGAAGAATTCCACGACTGCATTTGTAGAGACAGAAATGCTCAGCGC
The DNA here is from genome assembly GCA_013399695.1 of Formicarius rufipectus. Classification (NCBI taxonomy): domain Eukaryota; kingdom Metazoa; phylum Chordata; class Aves; order Passeriformes; family Formicariidae; genus Formicarius; species Formicarius rufipectus. The sequence goes on from VXAU01003649.1 coordinate 619,289, forward strand.
TGCTGGAAGGTCTGAAGCCACACTTTCACTCAGTAGAGCTGGGTGGCATCATCTACAGTTCAGGGAAAAGAGACAGAGAAAAGTTGTCTCTTTTCATAATGTTTGGATTTGTTTGGTTGGTTTATCCTCAAGCTCACCCTGTGGCTTGAGCTAAACCTACTGTGAATATTGTGCAGATGTTTTTTCTGGTAAGACAAGCTGGTTCGTGAGAGACCTTGCTGATCCCAAAAACAATGTGCAGTTATCTCTCAGTGAGAGCTCAATCAGCTCAGAAACTCACAGCTGGCTTAAAAGGACAGGCATAGAAGCAGGAGGTAAAGTTCAGAGTAGCAAAGCATATTAAGAGGTGAACGGGATGGGATGAAACTGAAGAGATGAATGGATGACACGGGGAGCTGGGAGCTGTTCTGCTGATCACAGACAAAGCAGGACACCCCACGTGCCAGCTCAGGGCATAATACATAAAAAGAGGATGTAAATGGCAAGCAGCAAAAGTGATGTTTCCCAATTTTCCTGCTCTCTCTCCTGAGTTTTTGTGCTGAACAGGAGTAATTAGAAGATGTGGAAGTCTTACAGGAAAGCTGAGGAAAATCAGTACCCTACAGCAGAACAGGAGATGAATTCACAAGTTTTACCACCTTCCCCTCCAGAGAAGCTGAGTGGATAAAAAGCCTTCTAAGGTTTAACAGAAGAGAGGAATGGAGAAAAGATTTTTTTAAAAGTAATTTTAAGTAGTGTAATTAAAAATTCATCTGTTTATATCAGTGTGCAACATCTGTGGTGAATATTTTGCTGAATTTGCCCAATAGAATAATCCTAGTCAAGATGAAACTTCTGGAAGGAGTGTTTTTGGTACTCAAGAATATTCCTTTTTTTATCTTCCATGGTAAAAGGAGTGTAAGCCTGTGACAAATTTACTTCATCAGCAGCTCATCAGGAAAGGAGTAGAGCAGAAAAGTGAAAAATGAAATCCTAGATGTAAGGTATATGGCTCAGATCACCTGATATTCCTATTTAATAGTTTCAGTACAGCTCTCAAATAGTGTCATCCATGGAAGAGGAATTATCACTTTCTTAGCTAAATATGTCAGTATAATAAGAATTTTACAAATGAAAGCAGGAGGATCAGAATAAAACTCTGTGTGTCAATGGCAGATGTATGGTTAGGGCAATGCAGCAGGATGGTGACATTTAGCAGTACTCACTGAGAACATAGACCTCAGAGGAAACTGAGTACATTGAAATGAGTTTGAAGAATACAAACATCAAGAACTATTTGTTTGCTTGTTTACCAAAAGTCTGAGGATTTCATCGAACAGTTCTTGCAGGTGGTGTGTTAATGCTGATGTCATGAGAGAGGATATCAGCGTTGTGGCTTCAAATATAAGCAACATGTACAGACTGAGACTTCCTGCTCCCTCATGTAAGAAGTATTTAACAGCCCAGTATTTCCACTGGGAAACCCCTAACTTGAAAAAGATAGAAAAATATGGTGATATGAAATGCAAGGTTAATGGAATTAAGTTCTAAGACAAATCTGGTCTTTTGATCATATTCTGAGCCTCTTGGAAAATTAATGCATTTTTAGAAGAGAGGTGCCTCTCCTATCAAGTAAAGGGGGTGCTTCAGCTGCACCCAAAATCTAACCCTACTTACTATTGCTCAGTGTGGCACAGTCCACTGGCAATGGAGCTTCAACAAAGTGTACAGTATCACTTGGAACTGAGTCCCATCGGGTTCTATCCTGCCATTCAACACCTTCTTATATCCTTAAGCCTGGTCTATCCCTAAGTAACCCAAAAAGCCAAAACTCCAACATTTTACAGTAGCATAAATGGCTTTTAACGGTCAGAGCAAAGGAAGAATAATTTTTTAGTGATAAGAGGCAACACCAAGAGATAAATGCTGAGAATTACTGACTAATTTGACTTGATGGCACATCCCTACTGAATTGTACTCAAGTGTTCCACATGCAAATCCTCCAGTCTTTCAAAACATAGAATTGTAGAATCATAGAATGGTTTGAGTTGGAAGGAACCTTAAAGATTGTCTAGTTCCACCCCCCAGCCATGGGGAGGTACACCTTCCATTAGACCAGTTGCTCAAAGCCCCATCCAGACTGGCCTTGATAATGAGAAGAAATTCAAATCAAAGTCGTATGATGGCCAAGAACACCTACAAGGTTGGAATCATTGTGAATGGTCAACCCTAGAATTCTTTTTTGGTTTTGGTTTGTTGCTTTAAACTTGGTGGGAGGAGGAAGAGACAAGCAATCAACAGGGAACTGTCTGTTCATCTGTACAACCATATTGATTAGGGTAAAAATTAACCTAATTGCAAGTAAATGTTAATATATTGTCTGCAGAAATTGTGGTACTGTACTAACGAATTTGGTGAGGAGAGGGTACAGAAACTGTGGCCAACATCTGTGTGGAACTGAGCTGTCCTTCATATGGATTAACTGACACTGCAACCAGAACTCCAGATTGTCCGCTTCCATCTCCCCACAGTCTGAGAGAAGCAGCTTATGCTTTCTCTTCCATTAGCTCCAGGTTTTAGCCTCCACCGCCACATCTAACAGGGAGGAAAAGGAATATTTATGATGTTCACTTACATGTTCTGAGAGATACTATCAACAAAGAGAGAGAAGGAGCTGTGCCCACTTTAAATCCTGATCCCACCTGTGACTAACATAATTCTCCTCTGAACCGAGGTCAACATAACCTTCTTTGCACATAACCAATGTATCTGAGGCTAATAGAGGTAGTGGGAAGGAGCTGGAGGCTGTAGAGCCCATTTTGTTAATGCTGTGGGGTTTTTTCTTACTGTAGGGAAAAGAGTGAGGTGTTGATCCAGAACCTAAATATGAGCTTAAGTACAATTTTTATTTGGCCAGTATTCCAACAGTTATGTATCTTTAACAAAAAATAATATACTCTAGGCAACTCGTGTCTGCAATAGTTTATGTCTGCAAAAGTATTAGCCTTTGAGTCTCAAGCCTCATTCAGGTTAACCTCCACATATAATGCTGACATTCCATTCCTAAACATTGAACATTGGTTATTCTGGTATTGCTGTTTTTATATGACATGCACCAATTAATGATATATTTTACACCTTGCTCACACAGTGGAGACTAGAGATTTTGTAGGGGAGCATAGAGAGGCATATCTTTGATTTTTTTTTTTTTTCTGTATTTAAATGATGAAACATCTACATGCAAAAATAATTGAGTCCTACTCCATTTTCCAGCTGCTTCCATTAAACTCATTGCTTTGTTACTCATGACTCAGAATTTGGTTTATATGCACTGGTTCATTTTTCCAACCCTCTTAAAAACAAAGAAACAAACAAACAAAAACCCAAAACAATAAAAGTAGCCGAGCAATGATGAAAACTGGGAAAATTTTTGGTATTAGGAGCTTCTGTGTACCAAGAAGAATAACCAGGGATCTCTTTAGATTACAAAGCCAGTCAGACACATTACAAAAGAAGGTCCCTTGCCAATATTTCCCATATAGGAATACCTACTGAAGCAAATTAGAATCAACACAAAGTGTTGACATTTTATCCACTCAGCCGTGAGACTGGAGGCTGTCATGAAGCATTAACACTAAGCAGGGCAGACTGATTCCTGCAGAGTCAGGGAAGTGTTTATCCCAGTTAGTAGTTTCAGCTGGTGTCACTCTCCCTTCTGGAGGAATAAGGAGCTGTCCATGAAGACAATCACTTTGTCAAAAAAAGTCTGAAAGTGCCCTAAATCCAGAAACCAAATGGTGCTACATATACTGAGTGCAGCACCATATGTAGCATGAGGCATGTGATCATCTAGTTACTGCATCATTTGTTCCTTTTAATTAGCATCTTCCCAATTTGCTTTGTTGGCTTTGGCTCAATGCCACATGTTGGACAACTGTCAGTGCTTCAGACATGGAATAAAACAGGCATTTAGATGGCAATTATGATTAATAAGAAAGTACATCTACCTAACATAATGATACAGGGCCAAACCCTGCAGCCATGACTATTAAGCATAAAAGTTGCTTGGAACAGTAGCAGAAATCCTAGATAACTAGTCAAGGTTGCACCATCATGAAATCAATGGGACAGAAGTTACATAGTTTGGAATAACAAAATATAAAAATTAGGGGAGCAGGATATACAATGACAAATTTACAAGAGCATGTAGTGACAGAACAAGGGGGGATGGTTTCCAATTAAAAGAGAGTAACTTTAAATGAGATATTAGGAAGAAATTCTTTACTGTAAGGATGATGAGACATTAGTACAGGTTGCCCAGAGAAATTGTGGATGCCCCATCTCTGGAAGTGTTCAAGGCCAGGCTGGATGGGGCTCTGAGCAACCTGGTCTGTTGGAAGGTGTCCCTGTCCAGAGCAGAGAGGTTGGAACCAGATGATCTTTAAGGTCTCTTCCAACCCAGGCCATTCTCTGTTTCTGTGAACTAATTGCCTAATATCTTTGTGGTCATTAGTGAATGCTTGATAGCAGATGTGCTGACACTCACATGATTAAAGAGGTTACAGAGGTTTGTGAGAACATTAACTTAACAAACAATCACTTAACAAACAATTACTGAGCTGCAGTACATCTTCCAATGAAAAGAGGTTGTGACTCAAGCTACAGGACCTCAGTGTGCTCAGTGTCCAGAGGCACTAGCAGGGTTTCAAGAGAAAGAAAACCTAAAATATAATCACTGTCGGCTATGACAAAGACAATATCCTCAGGGCAATGCTGCTAGTTGCTTGTAAACATTTGAAGTTGAAGAAGGTTTCTGCATCCAAATATTTTGAGGACATTTGGGCTCATATTAGTTTCCAATTATTTATTCAGAATAAAGAACGAGGACTGCTATAGCAATTAATGAAGTTGATTATATATAAAATTTCTCATCAGGTTATTTTAAACATAAATATAACAGTTCTAAAAGGTGTGATTTATTAAAAAAAGGTTTGATGTCTAGTCCAGGAAGTTTATCTTATTTTACATTTATACTAAAAGCAAAATTCAGATAATCAATGTAATAATTTATTTTATATTCACTTATTGCCAAGCACTTTTAAATTATCATGATAAATAAATTATCCATTTCCACTTTACTTCCCAACAACCATCTGATACACAGGGTGAGAAGAACTTCTCAATAATTACCAAATAATTTATGACCAAATAAATTTGTAGACAGCACTAATTTAATAACCAGCCAAGAGGTGACAGTACAAAAAGATTTGTGGAGGTAACCTCATACCTGAGAGTAGTCAATGACATATTAAATTAAATCTCCCTCTCTTGTAGAAACCAACTAAAAGCCTAAGGAAAGGATTTATTAAGTCATTTGTCACTAAACTCAACATTTTCTCAATAGACCAGTATTACTGGAAAGTTCATCTAGCCAAGTATGAAAGGGCTCTAAGGATTGAAGTCCTATAGCTGAGGTTACAACCATCCTCTTTGCAGACACATGCCCTAAGAGCTAGGTTGTCTGTGATCTCTTCTGCTGTCTCAGTCTTAGCAATGCTTGTAACTTACAGCAAAAATACTATTCAAATGACTGCAGAATTTATCACCAGCACAATAGCAGTATTTGTCATTACAAGAAGACAGACATATGCCTTCCCGAATTGTGATCATCTTGGGAATAGGAGCAGTCTGACACAGGTTCCTTTACAGTGACTGGCAGAAGCTTCAATAGCTGACTATGTGGGGGAAAAAGTGAGCTGCCTGATGAGCTGATTTTGTATTTGATGATATTTCTGCTTTTAGGGAGCAACAAAGAATAACAATGTCAATAAAGTTCAAGGACAAAGCGATCTTGCTGTGGAAGACTATGACTCTTACTGATTTTGGTAGGAGTTTTGTCAGCTTCTAGTAAAGCTCAGGCTAGGGCAAACTGTGCATTTCCAGATTTTTCTCTTTATTACATATTTTATTATATCAGCACATTCATTATTGCTATAGTTTTTACTGAAATATTTTAAGCTATGACAGATCCAACGGACAATTTATTTAAGTGAATGTGTTTGTCTTTAGGTCTGCCCCACAGAACAAACATCTCTTTGGAAATACTCTTCATAGATCCCCTGCTGTGTTTTTTTTTTTTTTTTTTGCAGTTCCAGAAGGTGCCTTAAAACGAGATGGTCAGCCCGTACACACACCTATTTGAAACTAACTTTCTCTCCTGCACTTTAGGAAGGTTGGAGAGCCTCAGGATCACAGAGGTGGGAATTTGAAGTGCTGAATGAAGTTGGAGGCCTCGAAGCAAGCAGAGGTTAAGGTTTGAGAGAGGAATTACTGCTGTGCTGCCTCTGGGTTGTGCGGTTCAAGTCTGACATCTCAGGGTGAATGCCTGTGAAGGGATGGTCAGTTCTTTGTCAGTCTGAAACTCATGCATGGTACCATGACCTAAAGCCAACTGAAAATAGAAACTAAGATGGGTCCTGTTTTGAAATGTAAGGGCTTATCATATAATTTTAACCAAATTTCCTTTGTTTCATATATAAACAACATCTGCTAAACAAACAGAGACTTCTAAGAATGATTTTTTTGTCAAGTCTCTCAGTTTGGAATTAATCCTTCTGGGAAATAGTTATAATGTCACAGCCAATACATTTTTGCCCCATGATACTTATTTTGCAAAATGAAAACTGAGAGTTACAGCTTTAAGAGTCAATGAGCTCAGCAACTACTTAACAATTTGTTCTTGGCAGGATCCGACCATGTCCCAATACCCTACGGATTAATGTTTTTATAAAGGAAAAATGCAGTATTCAGCAGGGAAAGAGATTATTGCTGGCTGGAGTGCAAAGCAGAACATTGCTTCTTCTGTTCACTTCTAGCACAGCATTTCTCCCCAGAGCTCAGCTATCCCAACTCTTCAAGAAACCTGCATCACAGGAACCCCTTCAAACACCAGATATGTCAGTTGCTATCTTGGAAAGTGCACTGTGGGATGGATTCTGCACAGTTCCACTTGCAAACTACTTTACAGGCTCCCTGTTCAGGACAAAGCCGCATGTACATCTCTGCCTTCTATCAGCTCAGCTCATTGAACCATTACCCCAGGACTCTGACCCTTTCCACGTGCTGGATATCAGAGCCAAAGCAAGCATATATGAGCAAAGTTTTCACTCTCTGCCAAGTTTAATGATGTTTCTTTTCTCCATGGGAAGAATGACATCAATTCACAGAACAGGCAAATGAAGGGACTTAATAAAGCAACCCCTGGAACTGGTCCCACGTATCTGTACAGCCAGATAGTCGGTGTCGGTGGCTTTCCAACACCCTTCCTCCCCAGCTGGGTCATCACTCCAGCAGTAAGGCTTGATGAAAATCCTGTTACATGCCAGGAGAAAGTATAAAGGGTGAGAGACTCTGTCTCTGCCCTGAAGCACAGGGCACCATGCAGAGATTCATCAGCTCTACTCTGCTGCAGTGCAGAGGAGGCTGTGGGAGACAGGCAGACCTTTCATAATTTTGCAGATTACCTTGATCCTGGGTCATAGTGTGGGAGCCATTATTCAAGAGAACAAGCAATAAAACAGTAGGTTAAAAAAAAAAAAAAAAAAAAAAAAAGTAATTCCAAAAATACTGCCATAATGCAGTGCTGCCCCAGAAGATAATGTTGAGCCTATGGCTCCCTCTGGGGAAATTAAATCAATTTATTCATCAGTAAACAGCAGAGGTTTTGTCACAGGTTAAGAATCTGTTACAAATTTGTCATTAGCTCACATTTATACTGAGACAAAGAGGAATATCTTTTTCCAACTGTGCTTTCAACCAAATAGCATGGAAAGCAGGGACATTTTAATATGTTTCTAAATTTATTTACATTTTAAACTTCACTCAAAATTATGTTACCATGACCCTGCTATTTCAGCCCTCCCTAGACTGACACAGCACAGGCCACTAACCCCTGAAATGAAAATGCTAGTTTTGTGGAGATAAATGAAGGCAGTGTTAGTCCTTTGCTGGTCAGATAGCCAAAGAGAATTATTTTGAGGCAAAGTTCCGTAGATGGATAAAATGCCAAGTAAAGAATACACAGAAAGATCAGGAAGTGTTTAGATTAGGACATATTGACTTTATCTGCAGGACAGGGTAATTACAATCAAAGTTTAAATCTGTTCACAGCAAGTAGGGTATTTACTATTGACTAAAGGAAAATCAAATGGGACCTTGGAGACACACCAATGACAAGAGTGACAAGGTATCTCTATGAGCTGCCCATTACACATAGTGCCACATCAGTATCAAAATGGCCTCATTTGAAAAACTATTGGGTTGTCTGTGCTTAATATGCTTGATATTGATAAAATGGTTATTGTACATACACACTAGCAGTGCATACAGAAGTGATCTCAGGAATAAAACCCACCAAGACTGCAGGTGAGGTTAGTTAACCTTGAAGGATATTGCTCTCTCAGAATGAAAAATATCTCACTGTATCTTCAAAAGTGTTTCTTTTTCTTTCCTTTTTTTTGGTGTTTGTTTTTTGTGTTGTTTGTTTGTTTCTGTTTGTTGTTGTTGTTTTGTTTTGTTTTGTTTTGTTTCAATTAAACATGAAGAGAGTAGTAGCAAAAACAAAGCTGAATGGAAATAAGCCACATTTTAAAACCAGCAGCACTATCGTATTTTTTAACAGAGGTTTATGCAACTTCTGTCTATGTCGAGCCCAAAAGAACTGTTATAGAATGGCAAGGTTGGATTTTCACAGCCTTCAGGCTATACTCCATGCTGCAGTTTGTATCCATCATTCACCAGTAAGCAATATCTAGCTGAATTAGTAATGAAGAGGGTTCTGGTTGCTGCTAGACATTCCAGGAAATGTGCTTGGGAGCAGCATTTGCAGTGAAGTTCTCAATATATTTTGAATATGATTAACGAAATCTCTACTGGTCCGTGACAGAGTGACAGCCATACCTCCTCTTACTTCATTGTGGTGCAGTCAGGTCCTATGAAAGATGTCAGCAAGGCATAATTCTGCAGAGTAGAATGCTGTCTTTTCTGGGGACACCTACATCTATCCTAATTTATGATGTTTTCCACTTTTAATAATGTCAGAAACTCACGAAAAGTCTAAATTAAAGGGTTTTTAATTTTTCCGGTTCTATGAAGATATCGAAAACCTCACAACCCTTGCTAACAATATGGGGATATCTGTGCATTTCTGTGGTAATGTCACTGAATTCAGTGACATTGACCTCTGCCAGTAGACCATGTGTTCCTTTTGTTTTATAGTACTACCAGCTAAAAGCCCTTGGCTACATTTAATGAGTCTCTTTCTTACTTCTAGAAATACAAGACATGACTGACTCAAGAAAAAAAAAATATCATGAAGTATCCTATTTTACAGCAAAAACTTTAATGCTTATTTAATAAGCAAATTTATTGAAGTTTGTGGTTTTCTTTTCCTCACAAAACCACCAGCAGAGCAGATCTTCTCAATCAAATGCATTATTGGCTCTGCTCCACCTTCCCATTAACTGTGAATCATAAGCTAGTCCTGAAAAAATAGAGCTGATTTACTTTAAATAGAAAGGGAACAGAAAATAAAGGCAGCTGAAATATTTCAGGTGCTGAAAAAGAAGGCTGAAAAGCTGAATTTTAATCCTGAGTAAGTGGTCTGCAGCACAGCTATGCATCTTCCTAAATACCATGGTGCTTGCTGTGCAAAGGCTTTCTGCTCTGAGTTTAATTCATATGACACTTCACTGATGAGCCCTCCTAGGTCTCTAAAGCTAAGCTTTGGATTTAATGCTCCAAACAGTTTGAAGAAAAATGCTTTCCCCTATGAATGTTAATTATAAGGCTCTTAAAAGTTAATTGATTACAGCCTCCCATTATTCATTATCTAAAGCATTACACCTGCAGCTCTAACTGAAGTATTTATGACTCCATCCAACAGAGAGTTGTCCATGCCAAACTCCAGGCAAGATTTGTCTGTACAAAAAAGTAGGAATGTAATGGACTATAAAACTACCAGGAGCAGACAGCTGCTAACTTCTCCACGAGCTGAGGACAAACAGAGCCCACAGGACAGCAAAACCCAGCTTGTGCAAAGGAGGAGACAAGTTCAAGGGTGCAGACTTGGAAAGGCTACGGCAAGTCAGGCACGCTCATTTCCCTACCAGCAATGCTATGCTGTGGAGAAAGCAGCAGAGGCATAACCAAAAGGTGAAAACAAGTTTACGCAACATATTCTAGGGGGACACAGAATGTTACATGCTGAAAAATAGCCTTATTTATGAATATTGAAGAGACATATCTAACAAACCTCTCTGAGATGCTGTGTGTGTCAGCTTGGCTGTGGCACAATTTTTACATAAAGGAGAGCAGAGAATGCACTGCTCTTATATACTGTGTAAACGTATTGTGCAAAACTGCTTCTCTCATTTGCTTTATGGACACTGTTACAGCCCCCAGAGGTGCTAGAGTGATTGCCATATGGAAAGAGGAGAGAAATTAACCTTCCAGAGCCACTTAACAAACATATGCTTGGACAGACAGGCTTTATTTAGGGCTTTGAAGTCCTAAACTGAATATCCAAATCAAAGACAGCCAGTACAGGAGGAGAAGCAGAAGGTTATTGACTCAGACAACAGTATTTGACAAGCAGGGAGCTCGATGCTGCAGCAGCTGCCCTTTGAAAATGGTTTTATAAAAACATGACAAAATTGGATTCATCCCTGTGCAGGTAGTGCAGGTGTACACAGGCAGGGAATATACTTTTGAGATCAGCTGTTAACACAGTGTTTTCCACTTTCAATGTGACCCAATATGTGGAGGAAGCAGAAGCAATAAGACCTGTTGCATCCTTAGGAGTTTTAGCAGTGCCCATCAAAATCAATCAAAGAGAAAGGGTGAGTAAGGTACCTCCATAACCTTTCCTATCCCACAAACTTCACCTTTCATTGTAGAACAGAGCAAGCAAAACACAAGCAAAGCAACACAATCTGAAATAATAGGATTTTCTGTGGTTTTCTGGTTATTTTTTTTATCTTGAAAGATAATATGGAGGTTTGCCTGATTACCAGTGGCCAAAATTGTGCATTGGCTCAAAAAGGAGCAAATTCCAATCTGAGATAACAAAATTACCAAAATATGAGGGCAAAGGACATAAATGTAGCTGATAAAAGAGAGAATAATCATGCCCCAACTTTAAGTTGCAGCTTGTACCACACCCACTACTGCTCCTTCCTCCCAGTATTTGTTGAGCAATGCAATGAAATCATGCATTTCAATTTACAGAAGTTTCTTCCTTACAGCAAATTATAGAATCATGGCCTGGGTTAAGGAAGGGACTTTAAATTTAATCTAATTCAAACTGCTCTGCCATGGGCAGGGACTTCAGCCACTAGACCAGGTTGCTCAGAGCCCCATCCAACCTGGCCTTGAACACATCCAGGGATGGGGTACCCACCACTTCTCTGGGCTAGCTGTTTTGCAATGCTTCACCACCCTTCCAGTAAAGAATTTCTTCCTAGTATCTAATCTAAAACTACCCTCTTTCATGCCCTATTGCTACATGCCCTTGTAAAAAGTCCCTTTTCAGCTTTCTGGCAGATTCTTTTGTTACTGAAAGGCTGCTATAAAATATCCCTACTGTCTTTTCTCCAGGCTGAACTACTCCAGCTTTCTCAGCCTGTCTTCACAGGAGAGATGCTTCAGCCCTGTGATCATCTTTGTGGCCTCCTTTGGACACGCTCCAGCAGGTTCATGTTCTTACATTGAAGTTCCAGAGCTGGGGTCTCACAAGAGCAGACTAGAGAGGAAAAATCACCTCCCTTGACCTGTTGGCCACACTGCCCAGGACACGGCTTTCTGGGCTGCAAGCACACATTGTCAGTTCACACTCATCTTCTCACCAACCAACATCCTCAGGTCTTTCTCCTCACAGCTGCTCTCATTGTCACAGACTGTGAATAGAATGGCAGTTTATCTATGCAAAGTTAGAGTGAACAATTAAAGAGCTACTTCAGCTGATATTTGTAATAGAAATGTTCATAGGGGGAAATTAGCACAATTTTGAAAGAAAAAATGATTAACTTGTGGTAGCCTGAGGGCAGGAGGAACTGACACGATGTTATTGCACACTTTATGCCCATGCAATATTAATGCAATCACCATGACAACTGTGCCATCCTCTGAAATTATACACCTTTACAATTATGGAACATCTTCTGAGGGAGAAAAACACATCTACAACTTGCAGGAAGGCTGCTGTAATCAAAAATCTACCTCCCCTTTTTATAAGCATTCAAACATTTCTTCAACAACTCTTTCTTCTAAACGCTATGATAAGCTAGGTCAGACACAAACTAGAAACTAAGTGTAGCCATGGCTGTCTGGTTCTTTTCCCATAGAGAAAAACAAATTTTTTGCTTTAAATTCACATGAACGGTGTTTACAAGCAGCAAGTCATTCAAGGGGGGGGGGGGGGGGGGAAGTGCTAAAAGTAGATGATCAAAGCCTTATAAAAATGGAAAGGTTCAACATGTCAAAATCAATAATGCCTACATTCACCAGCCACCTTACTTAATCATGAGCTGAGACAGGATGAATTATTTACATTTCTATAGAGTTAGCACAGTGTTTTCAGAGAACAAATAATCTGAATTGCATTGAGAATAATATGGGAAATTACATAATCTAGAGGCCTGAATAGCAGCCATAAAGTAATTACTTAGTAAAGTAATATAAAGGCCACCAGACACTGTCATGACAATGTTATCCTTTTCATAATGTATTCAGAAAAATCAAAATGACATAAGCAGGTTTTAGCAACAATGCCTTACTTCTACCAAAATGCCTCATGTGGGTTGCATACACTGCAGTTCTCTGCTTTTTATAGTCTCATTCCTTTCAAATTGAAACCAGGCTGAGATTCAAATGCCCATTCCTCCACTCATTTCAACACGAAGTGAAAGCATCCAGTACCTCAGGCTTATTAAAAGAAAATGAAGAGTTATGAAACAAGAAAGAGCAAAAACAAAGCAGTAAGTGTCCTGTCCCCAGCAAAAACTGGGGTGAAGGTTCAAGGTAACAGCTACTTAACTTTTATTGCCCTGTTACTGAGGAAGGACACAATGGATGGTGTCAGAAAGATCAGACTCTGGAGTGGCTGAAAGTTCTCATCCAACAAAAAATAAAAAAACAAACAACCTTAAAACCATATAAGAGTTCAAATGTCCCTCTTTATTTTCATAAAAAGCTGAAGATAGAGAAGAAAAAGATACAAATAGAGGACTCCTTAATCCATCAAAATCAAGTTCATAAATCCAAATCTTTTCAATGAGAGACTGGTTTTAGACTTTCCTCTATTATCTATCTTCCCCTTGTCCTGATTGAATTCACTCACAGATCTTCCAACTGGCATAGTCATATAAAACACTCCAGCAGAAACACAGCATATTCAGAACTTGTGATGGACACCAATGCATTCTGATGTGAGACATCCACTATAGCACACTGGCATAATAACCCTGCACAAGTTTATTTCTCTTAGAGTCCAAGCAGACAGTGGAAACACAGCTCTAGTGGCAGGGCAGGCTCTGCCTCCAGAGCCAGTTCCAGGCAGAGGAAGAGGCATGTGCTGGGGTGCCAGCAAGAAGAAAGGTGGCTAGTCCTGACCAAAGCATTCATCCATTGGAAAGCCAGGACCCTGATCTCAGTCATGGACACAGATACTCATGAAAACTCACCAGCATCTTCACTGTTTCCCCCAATGGCAATATTGTCTCTGTCATGTACCTGCCTTGTGAACAAAGTTAAAACCATATAAGACAGGCTCTCTTCAACTACATGACCCCAGTCACGGGAATATAGAGAATTTAATTTAATTAATTTAATTCATTCTTACTATCATCATGCTTATAGCAGAAGTGAAATTGTTCCAGTGACACAAATTCTTGAACATAACTTAGTAAACATAACACTATCTTTCTGGCAGTGGGTGACTAATGTAATGTGGGGTAAGATACGCTAAGGAGGGAGGGGGAGCCTTGGAGAGAGATACTCACTGAATTGCTCAAGCTTCTGTATGCTTTGCCACAGCAAGAATAGTACCATAGCATGGGTGATGAAATATGGGCTAGAGATAAAGATAGACAACAGTCTGATACTTTCAGATAAAAAATTATATAACCAACATAACTAACTGGGAAATGTAGAACACACCAAATGCTTCTTCCCACAACCCTTCTTCTACATTTAGTTGAAATATTGTATGTATGTATATGCTAAAAGAATCCAGAGAGGTTCTTTAGAAAATACTACAGGCAAATATCAGACTTAGGCAAAGCACAGTTCCAGTGACACCATGATTTTATTCATGACACTCACATTTGTGATTATACAGGCAGGGATCATTGAGCCATCCACTGCAATAAATATTAGACCATTTTTTAATAGATGTTTTTTAATATACATTTATGGACATTTACTAAAATGAAACCACATCCGAAGAAGAGGAGAACTAGCAGAAGGTACTTTAAGGGCAAATTTCAGCCAAAGCTGCTCAAACTGATAGGATCATATGAGGCAAACACTGTTATGTCTTTATACCTGCATGGAGCAAATCAGACTACAGTCCCAGCTGAAGGACTATGATCATAGCAACCCTCTAACCTACAGCTCCCCAGCTGAGCCCAAACTCCACTCCTGGAAGCCTGACAAACACCAGACTTCAATCACTGCATCATGCCTCTCCATGTTACAATTTACCCTGGACCTTTTACTATTATTATTTGGATTATCATAACACCATAAAACACCATGAAGAACACTGCTTTGAAAACATAAAACAAGATGCATCATAACCTTGAATAAGTTCTGTAGCCTCAGCACAAAGCAAGAATCTAGAGATTACACACACACTGGTGTAAAAAAGCAGTGAAACAATGCTGGTCAGCATGACTAGCCAGGATCCCAGCACATCAGTGGGCTAACTATTGTAAATTAAGCCAATGGAACTATGCTGATTTACTGAGAAAACATCCTGTTGAGTTTTTATTATACTTAACTGCTGCTTCATATTTAATTATAAAAATCCTAAAGCAACACAAAAGCCTACAGCAACACAGTTGGTGCCTGCTGTGCACCAGCTGTCTGCAGAGACAGAGCATGATGGATAGCCCCAGCTTTTGGGGGTCCAAGGACTAAAGCTGTCCCTCAGCAACCAAAACCACTGGCTTCTTCATGCATTACAATCTTTGTTGCAAGGGTATTTTCCCACTGTGCCCATTTCCATCCTTGGGAAATAATTACTGTTCTCTGGACAGTTCCTGTTTTCACTTACTTCAGTGGGAGGAAAAACACCATGAGAAAGAAATTACAGGGCTGAAATTTTAATCCTGATGCATCTTTTGGGAAGATGGATACAGAAGTTCTCCATATCTTTCCAGTACTACCCATTGGATGGGCAGTACCTGGTACCCAGCACAGGGGATGTTCCAAGACTCTGCCATGTCATGAACAGCCCTGCTCCCTGGAGCACAAGAAGCTCTGAGACATCCACAATGTGTCATCACAACACAAGTGTTGAGGAAGCAAACATGTAAAGCAGGCAGAAAACCTTCCTTTCAGGGAGGGGAAAAAAAACCCCATGATGACAACCCAATGTGTGAGAGCTCCCTGTTGGCTGGGGAGAGAGGACTCAGATTTACGGCTGGATTTGTGTTTTGGGAGCACAGGAGATTAAAAAAAAAAAAAAAAGTATAATGATTTTTTTTTTCCTAGACAAATTTAGTGAGTCTGTTGCAGCAAATTACTGTCATTAAACACATTTGAAAGCAACTG
Organism: Formicarius rufipectus; assembly: GCA_013399695.1. Classification (NCBI taxonomy): domain Eukaryota; kingdom Metazoa; phylum Chordata; class Aves; order Passeriformes; family Formicariidae; genus Formicarius; species Formicarius rufipectus. The sequence goes on from VXAU01003649.1 coordinate 635,102, forward strand.
TAACTAGGGAACAAAACAAAGACAGATATACACAGAACCATGCTGCCAGGACTATGGCAAGAGTATTTAATATTTTAGAGGAGTTTGGAAGAAACTTATAATAATGCTAAATTATGAAATAACCAAGTCAGAAGAGATTTTTCTTTCTGCCTTCCATTCCTGAAGATGAATGCCTGGTAAGTACCAAAGGAAGTTTCCCTCTCCTCTTCAGTCCTCACCCCCTCCCTTCTGAAAAATGGAAAACATTAAAAAAAAAAAAGACTCCAAGTTTTCTGCACAAACAGTCTGAGATCAAAAGAGAGGAATTTAGTAGAAGGGGATCCAACATAGAATGTCACTTGTAACTTGACCATTTTATTTCCTGTCTGTCCTTTAGGTGTCTATCTCTTTTCCATCTGTGTCAAGAAAGGCTCTCTGTGATTTTGGAGAATCATACATGATAAAAACACACTAAAAATATTTCAAGTTGCAAAATATGATGCTTTATAAAATAGCAGAAGGCCAGAAATAATTCATAAGGAAGCTTTCAAAATGCATCAAGAACACTTTTGGATAAAATTACATTCCAAATCATAAAATCCCTAGAAGAGAGAGGGCTCCCCAAAGACATTTAAAGCTAACTGAACCTTTCGTATATTAGTGTTTGGAAACTTCAAGAAAAAAGAAGAAAAACATCGAAGACATTTTCAAATATGCTTTTCTAATACAATCAGGTCCCTGAGGGGATGTTCACACCTCCAATTCAAATTTTTAATATATACATTTACAGAACAAAGTGAGAAATTCCAAGTAGGATTTTAAGGAACTTGTAAGATACGCTGCCCAAGCAAACACTGTAACAAAGGGAGTTAGTGTGTCACCACTTGTCTGCAGAGTAAGGCAAGACAGCTCTGTGTTGCTCCAGTGCTATTGTAAAGGATATTAACTGAGAACACCTTGGATGTTGACTTTGTGTTTACCCTTGGCTGTGAGTGTGTACGTGGTTAATCCCACAGCTCAGCTGACAATGGTAATTTATGTCATCGATGCTGCTCCACGGGCTGCATGTGCATATGTGAAAGGCCAGTTTCTATTTTGTCTCAGTCAACTCCTTGACTCACTATTATTTCACAAAAACACCTAGTACTTCTTTTTCTTACTAATTCACTAAACCATAATCTCTCTGTATGCTTTAACATGTCAATTCCTCGGTGCCTTTGGAGCAGGCTGCATTTTTCTCACAAAAAGAAGATTGAAATCTAGAATAAATTTTTCGCTATCCACATGCTGCATTTTACAGCATGATTTCACAAAGCCAAGGAGAGGTTTAATGTTGCTACTCCTGAAACAGGGTAGTAAGGCAATATTAGAAATGATCTTGTAAACCACAGTTCAGTGTGCTACTTTTAAACTGATCCAGAGCTGACCCTGGGACATACTGCAAACCCAAGAATACCATTTGTCAAAAAATGGCACAAGGCAGGGAAGAAACCAAGAACCATTAAGCTCTCTATAGAATGTATTATTTTTGAACATTTATTCATGACTTAGTGACAACACCCACTGTGCTGCCTTGCTTCCACTGCATGTTATTTTAAATAACAACACATAGACAATGTCATAACTGCGAGACTCCATTCATTAGCAGATTTTTAATCAAATTCTTGGCTTACTGTACCCAATAAATGTGCAAGTACCTGGTGTAACCAGACCAAATAACAAGGCTGAGCAACTTAGCTCTCCATGTGTTTAAAAGACCCACAGTAGTGAGCATAACATTTAAATTTGAAACTTTTAATCCCTTCTTCAACATACGTCAGTAATTCTGCACAGTTGTGTATACCTCCCCAGGAAGAGTGCTGTCAGTATCATGACCACATTTAAAAAGTATTCCTGAGATCAAACTGGTTTGAATCAAAGAAAAATATAATAACTCATTGGCCTTCACTGTCTGCCACTTGTGTGTTAGCATCGTGGAATGAGTTTTTCATTTCAGCCTTTCTAGGTGGGAAACTCCAAGCTTCCCATTTCAAACTTTATATGTGCACCCTGTAACAGATATTACAACGCCAACCAAATGTGGAACTGCTGGCCATGCTGTTGTTCAACTAGAGCAGCCATGTTAGGCTTCTGTAATTCATAGTAAGTCATAACAATAATGGTATTGTCTGTGGATAACCATCTGTGAGAACTGCTGACAGAGTGCAAGGAGAAAAAACTGTCCGTTATGTTAAAACCAGATTGGAGGAGCCCAAAAGGAGGGGGAAGTGCAGACTCATGACCCTGTGGTGCTTTCAAAGCACCCTCTCCCATCCCAGGCAATAATCCTCCCTCAGCTTTCCAAAGCTCTGACATGTCCAGCAGGGCCACTCAGCAGGGTCAAAGGCAGCCTGTTGTCTGTGTACAGCAGCCCTGCTTCTTGGAGACTCTCTACATAATAAAAAGGTCAGAGAGGGTTGGATTCCTGCTATTGCATAAGTCTTTCGCTTCCATGAAAAAAAGAGGATGAGGGCAGAAAATATTTCTTCTTTAGCATCACCCACATCATGGAGATGGCATGTCTCATCACAAGAGCATGTGTTGTCCCAGGAGCACCGAAAGGAGCAATATTATTAGCTCTACAGGACAACCTTCATCACTTGCAACTCTCCCACTCATCTTCAGCACCATTTATCTAACCAGCATCAAAGCAAGCAGTTCCAAGTTACATACAGTTGGTTTGAAGAAGTTTTAAAATAGATTTTGTTCTACAGGTGTGTGGAGTAGCCAAAGCAGAAAAGAAAGATACATTCCCTCATTGGTACAGTTGTGTTATTTTGCTTCAGCAATACACTTGTTGCTGCTGTGAAGTAGAATGTTGATCAGAGAAAGCAAAAACAAGGCATTCACAAAAGCCTGAAATGTCATAATTAGTAACAATGCCAATTTTAAGAAATGTCTGATCTAGAATACTCCAAAGAACATTTGATCTTTGCTGCTACCCTCCCTCTCCCACAGTCACAAGCAGCTGCAAATCTAGGTTTGAAAAAACACAGTTCAGCTACAAAAAGAAAAATATATTAACTTCTGAAGTTGCTTTATGTCTCCTGTTGCTGATTACCAAGCATGGTAAATATTTGCTTAGACTATTTCCTTTTATTTTTTTTAAAGTATAGGCCCCAAATGCATTAGCATAATGTATTTGCTTTATATTGACCCAAAGAAGAAAGCAGCCATAAATTCTGATGGGAAAAAAAAAAAACAAAAAAAAAAAAACCAACCAAAAAAAAAAAAAAGCCCCACCCAACTGATTGCACTTACTTTGTATCGACAAAATGAAATAAATCAGCAATAATACACCAATCAGTGTAGACATAAAAATCTTTCTCCACTGGTAATAGATAATTTGCCTTCTCAAAATGTTAAGCTTTAAATGGAAGATGCATCTCTGGCTACTGACATAATTTCCATATTTCCTATAACATTGAGATGTGTCTTTAAAAAATACATATGATTGTGGTTCATGTTTTTTAAAGGTCATTCATACCACATTTTTAGATCTGTTGATGATTGAGCCTAAACATCAGGGGACGATTTCTGTAATGGTTTTGTCTGTTCAGCGTCTACTTCTGTCTTCTTCCGAAAGGAAGTCAAATCATCAGGAATATTTAAGTCCCTGGTCACATATGTGGATGTTTCATAAGAGACTTCTGTATTTATTTTCCTAAAAGAAAAGGGATTCATCACCTCTGAATTACTCTGTTTATAAAGTGTTATATCCAAAGCATACAAAAGTCAATTCAAGTCTTCTGAATAACATCAGTGAGCCTAACATCAGGCCCTAAAGTTGCTTTTGGAGAACAAAAGTGTCCCTGTATGCCTGGATTTTTTGATTGAAAGCCATTAAACTTGCTCATTATGAATAAGTTAATGATTTGAACGTTGTTTATTGTACTTTCAACTCCATTTCAGAGAGATCTTGGAAGGCCATTTCCTCACTTGCTCCTCACCTCTATTACTGTTACACATTGCAGCCCAAAGACACTGCCAAGCCTATACACAGAAAATCTGGGTAGCACACACAAGATCTGCATGTTATTCAGTTGTTCACTTTGCAGCTTGTGGCACTTTGCCTGAGCAGTTAATGGAACTGTCTGTATACTGGCTCGGCCAGATCAAGAGCAGTCTACTGGTTTTCTTTCTCTCCCTGCTAAATCATCTCCATTTTCTCAGGAAATAGAAGATGAAAAGTTCTTAAAACTCTGTAATTTAATAGACTAATCTTCAAAAAGCATGTAACACCACATAGATCTCAGTCATAATTAGAAATTTTGAAGGTGTTTAGCTAGAATCCTCTTTACTGAAAGTCTTGCAATATTTTAAAAAGTTTCAGGGGTTTTTAATTACTCTTGACATGAAAAAAAAAACACCATTTTTTCCTCTCCCAACAGGTAAGTGGTTTCATACTGATTTCAAGATAGTGCTCTTTAGGAAAAAGATAGTCAGAAGACCACCACCTTGCACTGTTCAAGCAACAGAAATACATTGTTAGGAACCCTTCCTGCTAGACTTCAGCTGTGCTGACTATTTAATTAGATGATTTAGTCATGAAACATTCTCCCTTGGACTCATTTGAACCCAGTAATATAATATTTTGAAGACAGAATTATAAGCAAACCTACCTCAAACTAGTAATGATGCCTGGCAATGAAGTGCATGATTTACATCACCTTTAAATGTAGTTGAAAGTATTAGGCTGCAAAGAGTCAAAAAATAGGCTGAGTATATTCTTCACCTTGGGATTATTGGATGCCAAATCCCAAATGTTGACTCAGTCTCAAAGCACTCTGAAAGACCCCTGTGTTAATAGTGCATGCAACTCAGACCTATCAGAAGAAAGGGACCTTCACTGGATATTCATTATTCCACTGTTTATGACTTGAATACTGAAACCCTGGGAAATCTTTCATGTCTTTCATTCTTGCAGTTTCTAAAAAGTAAATGTTCATTTGCTTTTGACACTCAAAGCCAATGTAGCTTATTAAACAAGATGAACAGAGTTGGCATCAGACATGCAGACACTGTGAGAGTCCTGGTGTTAGACAGAACCACAGCAGAGCTTCAACACCTACTTCTTTTCAAGCCAGAAAGAAAATACTGTTACATGCAGGTGAATATGGACACCTGACCATATTCAACATGACAGGGCACAGATACTTCATATGAACAGCAAAAGTACCCAAAATATGAAATACAGACATAAGGCCTCCTGGAAGAGTCATACACATAGAGGAACTTAAGGGTTTGGCTTTTTGCTCTGCAAAGTTGCCACAGTCTACAGGATTTTTGTCTTTCGAGTGGAACAGCAACAACTCTTAATTTCTGACCATATTAATTTTGCCTATGGGTGCTGGATTCACCTTATGTGGTAGGTGCATATACCATTTGTGATGCATTGACACTGAATTCTGAAAACAGGAAAATCTTTCTGATTTTAACTGTGTGTAACAGCTGATGTATTGTCCCAGTGACTCTTTTCACTTCCTTCTCCTTCAGTTTTCCAGTCATAGGAAGGGGATAACTCTAGACTTCTTTTAACAAAGTCTTTTGAATGACTATTTATATATTCATATTAATAAATTCTGTAGCACAAATAAGCTCTGTAACACTGCACTATCAATAATTTCTGTTACATAAGAAAGGTAACATTTATTTATGAAGAATTTAAGGATTCATAAGATTCATATGAAACTTCATTATTTGCATTAAGGTAAAAGAATTCGTAATAGTGTTAAAAAGCACAATACAAAAGATAGCTGAAAATTATCAATTAAGAGTCCCACCCCTTAGAGACAAAGTACACATGAACATCAAACTGCTCAAACACTAACAAAAATTTCCACCACTCAGAAATAAGGAAATGAGAAAACAGATGGGATTCCTCAGAACTGAAATTCAATAATTTTTGAGATTAGACTTGTTTGGAGTTAAGTGTGCAACCATTACATATTTAAGCAGACCTGACCAACCTGCTCAGGGGGGAAAAAAAAAAAAAAAAAAAAGAAAGAGAAGAAAACAAAATCAGCAAATGTAAGAAAACTCACTGAAATTTAGAATACAGGATATAATTTATAATTAATTCTCCTAACTGAAAAATACCATTGCTGTTAAAGCAACCTCCTTAAATAGGCTTATGGGTTACAAGTTTAATTTGAAACAAATACCTTTAGCTTGAGTCAAGGGACTTCAAGAGAGAATTTTTCATCTGTTAAAATTAAAATTATCATTATCATTCTCATTATCATTTTCTACAAAACAGGAGAGTACAAAATTAAAGAGATCTTGGCTTCCTTTATTGGGACAATAGAGTAATTTTTCTTCATATCTGTTGTTTGCTTGGTTTTGCCATTTTTTAAGCAACAAATAAGAATTCTGAAAGCCCAAAATTAAGTGCTAATTTTTCTCTATGGATAGATACAGTTTTTGTGGGTTTTTTTGGTTTTGTTTTGTTTTTTTTTGTTTTGTTTTCAAAATTACAACTGATGTCCCTGAAGACAGCTCAAACAACCCTGCCTTCCTATCCTTCACTGCTAACCAGAGATCATTTCTTTGAAACACAGGACTGTGGAACTCAGGCCTAACCCTTGCTCTAGAAGAGGGACATCATTGCCAAGCACCAGTAAACTGAAATAAGACTGAACTGATTTCCTGTTACTTCACGTACCTCCCTGAAAGATGCTTTTCACAGCCCAAGTTCACAGCCTTGCAGGAAGAGGATGTTTATTTTTAGCAATGTCCTTGAATGTTTCTACCAGTGCACAGATATATATAAGCAAACAGGACAATTGCTAAATCTCATTGCTTTATTGGTTTTGGGTGGTTTTTTTTGTTACTGAAGAACAAAGTTAAATAGTATACAATGGTGGATTTATATAATGCAATCAAGCACCAAAGTCTGGAAAGTACTATAATCACCTTATGTTCTTTTCTTTATTAACTTTTTAATTAAAAAAAAAAAAGAAAAAAAAAAGAAAACATAAGTAAGAAAACAAATTGAGGCCTCAGCTTATTTTCCAAACAGAATGATTCACCTCTACAGTTATGAAAACATTACAGAATTCTGACCACAAAATCAAATCCTGTAGCAGAGATACAGAGCAGCTTCAGAGGATTTGATTTCAGAAAACTCCAGCAGCAAACCTGCCCTTTCCCTTTTCTTCCCAAGCCAACAGCATCTGTTCTGCCATATTATCTGCCATAAGATTCCTGACAGGAATTCTGCACTATTTCACAAGAGTTTTCTTCACCCCTGTCAGTTCAAAACCAGCATTTCTTGAATTGAGGCAAGGACAGAAGTTGCAGACCCTCAGGTCTGCCCTTTGCCATCCCAGAATTCACATCTTTGCAGTAGCTTTCCTCTGAACCTTTAAATCCTAAGTATTTCATATTCTTTAAGTGCATGGACTCATCATCTTTGACGGTGCTGACAGATCACCCCCAGACCTGTTATGGAAAGGCAAAGTGCAGAACCAGCCCTGCTGTGTTGTTTTGCTTTGTGTGGGCAGAAGGAAGTGCCAACACAGACTGCCCATTGGGGACACATTTTATGGAATGAAAGCAAGTAGCTGTTGCCACCCAGGAGATGGACACCACAGAACACAGTTCACCCAGTAAGGAAGAAGCCCTGATTATGACCCACTCACATCTTCCCTTGCCTCCACCTTCTTACCACAAGACCACTCCAAGCTCCCAAGACTGCTTGTTCTCTACCAAGACAGCCTGGCTGTTATGGATCCCAAATGTGGACCTCCTCAGCAGAAGAGGTATCTGCAGATTCTCCTGCAGTTCTCACTCCAGGTATTTCATCATCACCAGGAAGGGCAGCAGATCACACAGTCCCAGATCTGGCTGAGAAGAAGGGACATCTCCCCTAAGGGTGATGTGGCTATTGTAATTAATGAAGGAGCAGATCCCTACTTCAGTGCAAAGGAAACAATTCAAACCCTTCAGAGCCGGCAACATGGAAAAAGTAGGCATGGACCAATACTATCAAACCCTTTCCACAACAGAGTTCGACCAGCACTCCCCATCTCAACTGCTGTTTCCCACAGTTACAGAAAAGTTCATTCCAGGTTCTAATCTGTAAGTTACTAAGAAAACAAGGAGATACTCAGACACAGGGCACCACCCTCTCCACACTGTGGAATGCTTCAGAGTCTGTATGTCTTCTTAGTAAAGGCCCTTCTACAAGCCATTTTTTATTTTTGTATTATCATCAAACTGAAGATTCTGTTTTTAATACTCTGGTTTTAAGATCCCAGTAGGCACAGCACAGATATGGGCAACAATGGACATCTTCAGAGTGAAACAGTTCCCCACCACTAAAACCGCCTGGGAATTCAGCCTTCCCTGTCCCCAGGCTGGCTCGACAATTCAGTGTGGGTCATCCAACAGCAGGTGAAACAAAGAAGGAACAATAAAAAAAGAGATGGGCTGCATTTGAAGGAAAGTCATGGATACCAAGAAAAGTGCAGTTCCTCCATCATATTTTTCTAATGAGTCTCCAGCCCAGAAGACCCCATGACAAGGCACTTCTCTGCCTCCACAAGAGCATCAGGTAGAGGCCAAGGAGTCTGCCACCAAGAGAGCTGGCAATATTTTCCCAGTCTCCTCCTCACAAAAGTTGACTGGATCCATGCTGAAATTGCAAAAATAAATCTTTAAAAATTGCTTGTTTCAATGTTTTGTGAGAGCCTTTTCTGTTCCTACACCTCTCCCAAATAATGTGTTTTTGCCAGAAAGGCAGGCCACATAGACAAGTTGATACAGAAATCCAGGCTACTGGATGGGAGAGATATAATGGAGGAACACTTTTTCTCCTTAGATAAAAGGCTGCCAGCCATAAGGGGGAACACCCAGAACCTGTAGAGGTTTGGTCATAGCTAAGAGCAGCCTTCCAGTATGCACATCTAAGAGCTTTCACAAAGTCTTCCTAGCCTTGTAAAACAAGGATGACTTTTATGGGCATTAAATGGTCAAAAGTAGCATACTGCTTATGCCTTGTATTTTACAAGTGTCCTTATAAAGTGCTCTTATATATCATGGGACATTTTGTGCATGCAGAAAGCTTTCACTTTGGAGAAAACTCAGTGCTGTAGGCAGGGAAACAGAAACAATACAGATAGGTGAGTGCAATGTCTAGTTGTGCAAGAATGGGGGCAGGGATGTTTGGAGAAAGGCAGTCTGGGACAAGGCTGAGCCTGCAGAACAATTCACTGGCATGGTATGACACAGGTCACAGTTCCCTGCACAATGATTTCAAGCACTTGATACTGCTGGCAGAATGGCTGTCCCACAGCATCCTTCTCCTTAGCGAGATGACAGAAAATACCCTGCATGTCAACAGTGAAGAGTTAGGAGCCTCTCAAAACAAGTGCATGACCCTCTTGGTCTCCTGGTAGAGTTGAATGATAATGAAGAGCATGGACTGATACACTGGAACTCCGGTTTTCTTTGAGAAGAAATGTGTCTTCAGTGGAAAAAGGCTGTTGTATAAAAGCCAGTTTGTGATGTAAGCTGTTAGTGCAGAGACTCAGAGAAACCACTGATCTTCCACAATGGCTCACAGGGCCTGTAAAATGACAGAATGACAATTAGTACTTAACACAGTCATAATTTATGAAGCCTGCATACAGGGATGTGCACTCCTTTTCAGCTGAGAGAGCCCTGATGACGCCACCAGGACTGATTAACCTTGGGTTATAGACAAAACTGTATGAAAGTGAAATATGGCATCACAAGCTTAGGCCACTTGCAGATGGTCATCTTACTTTGAACTGATTCCTCACTAACCAGTGCAAGTGAAGGTTTTCCAGGATCCAGAAGGCAGTGGCAAGGGTCTCTTCCAGAGGAATGAGTTCCCAGGAGACTGGCCCTTCAGCAGAAATAGGAGTGCTGGGTGTGGTAACTGTAGGCAGGTTGCTGCCTGCTTCTGTGCCAGTGATACACAGGGGCTGACCATCTGTGCACAGACTCTTTAGAGAGTGAACAGCATAAGCTGTGTCTGCACTTGATCCAGTTTTCATCAGGAATGTGCTTCCAAAGGAAATGCATCCTCACTAGTTCCCAGGGTGGACAAGTTCTGCAAATCTGAACCAGGAGTGCACATAGCACTTATTTATCATAATAAATGAGGTATGCCAGGAAATGGTCTTTGAGAGATTCTACTGAAATTAGTTTTGGCCCCCATTTTCAGTAACAGGGTAATACCCCATGCCATTTCCATCAGTGGAAAAGAACTTTCAGTTTGTTCTTATCGAAAATTCCTTAAACACAAGACAACATGTTACAACATGCAAAGGGAGTGTCTGATAGGTAGAGAAACTATTCCCACTTGTACTTTACATAGTATTGTTTAAACACTCATACATAATAAATAAAAAGCCACTTATTTCAGAAGATTTAAAAAATATAGTAGAATCGTCTTTTTGTTAGTGTTACATGATGTTATTATTTATGACAGAATTTCAATCTAATTGCATCAGACTAAACAGAGAACATCTTAAATGCCTGCTGGATACCAAATACCATGCTGAAAACTTCTGCTACTAAACCATTATGCACCAGCTACCATCCATTAGATGTTTCGCCATGTTAAAAGGTGGTTGCTCCCCTGATTTACCATCCCCCACAGGGCTCTGCGGTCACCACAAGTAAGTCAGAATTACATTAGCTGGTCCTCCTCTAACCTTAGTGGAAGCAGGATTCACTTGGGTGAGACAAGTTAAACACAGAACTCCCATCCATGCTGGCAGAAAAGCAATGAGCAGCACTCTCAAGTACATTTCACTGCTGTATTCTAGTACCAGTATGTTCTGCTAGTGCCTTAAGAGAAATTCCCTCGCTCTGATGCCAGTTTGTGAGGAGGATTCATATCCCTCTCCAGATCACACTAACCTTTCAAGCTTATTTACTGCAGTAAATCTTACCTGGTCAGTAAATCATGATGTCCCTCTGCACAGATTGCAGACTCCTTCAACTGTGATTTGCTTCATGGAATGAATTCTTATGCGCCCCAAGTAACTGTCAGGAATTGAATATTACCCATGTCTTATTCCCTTTAAATGCTATTCCAGATAATTCACCTCAAATTGGAAATTTTCCACCTTCTCTGGAGACAAAGCCAAAAGCATTTTGCATTTGTGATCAGAGCAGGTATTGGTCTAGGAAATTAGGCAACTACCAATTCAGGATGGGTTTGTTCACTTTAAATGGGACAGATTTATAAAGTCTGGTTTTGACAGTCCTCTAAATCCTCTTGGACTTCATCCCTGATTCAGCATGGTTTTCCACCTGGCATTCTACTGCCTTGGGTCAGACTGACCAACTGTGTCTTCCACCATTAAAACAGCATCCAGCCAGGACTTCTCTTTCCATCAGCAGGGTAAGAGTGACTGAAAACATCACTTTTAAAAGTACCCTTCCCAATAAAAATGCATGATTACAGTTTCTAGTTGGTCATAAAGTACTTAAAAACACAAAACAGCAACTGCTCAGAAACAGATATCAAAATTTCCTTTGATCATACATAGGACATAGAGTTCAGAAACCGCATGGAAGACAGCCAGAGGCTGTATATGTGTCCATACGATCATCATATGGAGAATGTCACAGAAGAGAGACCTACCCATAAAGATCATATATTGCTTTAAAATGCTTATTCTTTAACTTCCATATTGTTCAGATCTGATAGCCTCTTTCCATCTGCATCGTCCCCAGAACATTAAAAATAACATTCACAACCGAGATACTAAAATCTTATTTCTCAGCTGTAACAGCCACTGGCATCCCCAGCTGCTTCCTCTCCCCCAAGATCCACTCACTGCAGTTCTTGTTACCTCCCACTACTAATAAAAAATCCTCCTAAAACAATGCATTACTTGGCAAGCGTATTGTAGCTCTAGATAAGTAACTGAGAGAGGGAAAACCCTCTGTAAGTAAAGTAGAAAGGTGCACTTGTCACCGCTTCATGGAATGACCCAGCTTTTACCAAGGTGTGTTTTATAAACTAATGGCCCAAGTAAGGCTACAGAGAGATTTCAGGCAGCTTGCACTAAGAAGTAATTTTGAAAAGTACTCAAGGTTTTAAGCACAGTCATAAAACAGAAAAAATGCATGACATTTCTAAACTGTAGAGGAAACAATTATTATGTGGTCCACCATAATCATAGCGGCAAGACTGTAAGTACTTATGGTTTTTTTTATAAGTATCTTTAGCTTGGCTGCAGTGCTATAGAACACAGAAGAGAGTGCAACAACAGAAAAGAATAAAAAAACCAAAACAAACAAACAAACAAAAAAAAAACACAGAAGGAAAAATGACCTCAGAATTAGCGCCAGGAAATATTTAAAACTATACCAGGACAACAAGAAAGCTGTAGGATGGTTATTTAAGGCATTTTTCACACGTTGTATATGACCATAGCTGAGAAGGCAGTTACTATGGAACACTTTGCAATACAGTATGATTTTTTTTAAAGCATTACTAACTACCAAGGCCACAAAACTACCCACCTGCCTCTTGAGCTGAAGAGCCTCCAGTGAGCAGTAGCCAGCTCAGACCTAAAGCAAAGACCCATTGAGCAAAACTATTCAAATATCCCACAGAAGAACTGAGTTCTGTCACTTGGCTCTTATTCCTCCAATATCTAACAATCTCTGCCATCAGATGCAAATTCATCCTTGTGACTCAAAACACATTAGGATTATGCTGTTCCATGATCACGCTCTGTAGCATGCCCTTCACGTTGTTTGACAGCAATAAAAAAAAAATATTTTAAAGATTATTAGATATAGGAAGATAAGTGATTGCACCTTCTCAACATACTTCTTATGTCATCTCTCCATCAGCACAGAGGCAGAATTCAGCACCACTGGGCACCTAAGAAGAGTGGGAAGAGATGTGCTGATACAATGGCTAGCAAAGTACCTTAATTTGGTATAATGAAATACTATAAACATCAATTTGGTTTAGAGCACAGAAACCTGCATAGACACATTAACTCTACTATTTTGCCTTCCAGAATAAAGCTCTTAAGAAAGACCTGCCTTAGAGGTCCAGCTTATACCTCTTGGGCCATGGGAAAACTGACTTCCTAAGAATCTCTTTCTGAATGCAGCAAAGGTTAATGGCTTTGAAGCAGCACACTGGTTGGCAATGAGGCAATAAACACTTTCACAGCAGCCTTTAGTTAAAATCAGTTCAGGCAAGGGACAAATCCCTTGTAAGGAAGCTGTTTACCTTCATTCAGGAATTTAATAGTGCTCCACTATCCACTTAAACTCCTGCAGTCCTGTTTCATCATTCAGCCTTTCTTCAGGGTGTTACCTGAATTCTTTCAGAATGAAGAGAGTATTCTGATTTTTGTCTCTCTCCCCATGGTCTTATAACATCATGAGTTAATGGAAGTTATCAATTAACTATTTTCTAGTCTGACTAGAATCAACACAGAGGCAGAAAGGGGTTTTGGTAATTGAGCCTACAGTAATGCCTGCTTCTTTCAATTTCTTTTTTTTTTTTTTCCCTCCCCAAAATCGAAGTGTATTAAAGTGTTCAGTAACCTACAAACCTCTAAAGAAATATTAAGTTTTGGGAATGGAAAATTTTGAAGCTTGTTGAGATGATTCAAACTGGTATTTTTCAGTAAAACACTCATTTAATATTTCATCCTCATTCATCCTACCAAAAGGAAAATTAAAAAAAAAATAAAAAAAACTTTCCACTTTTAAACTCTTTTCACTTAAAAATAGCTTTGCAATTCATGATACACAGGGAGATATGGAAACTGATGTAAGGAAGAACTGCAGGAATGAATGGACTGAAAACACATGCATTGTACAAGAAGTCTCCCCAGGCCAGCTCAAAAAAGAAACAGCTAAAGGACAATCAGTCTCAAGTGAGCTCTGTAAGTTCTGTTTGCTAGGAGTTCAAAAAGTAATCAATAAATCAATTTTAAATTGAATTAGACATGGCAAACTATTAGAAATAAGATGGCACCTGGGGGAAAAAAAAAAAACAAACACAAAAAACCCCCCCAAAAAAACAAAAAAAACCCCCCAACAAACAAAAAAACCAAAACCAAACCCAAAAAGGTCTGAAAGGATGGTTTTACCATCCAAAGGAGAGGAGGAAGGACAGCTGTATTGGCACACAACAGAATCCTGTTGGCTCAGGTCCTTCAGGATACAGACAAAGGAGTACAAAATCTGCTTCAGTTCAGAGCCAGGAGCTGAGTAAGGGTCCTGCTCTGAGACCTTCTATTGAACTTATTTTATTCAGTATAAGATACAGACATTTGCTGCAAAAGAAAGATTGATTAGGATTGGTAAATGCAATACAAGCCCTTGCACAAAATTCAGTACTATATCAAATGAAATTAAATTGACATAAGAGAAAAATAGCAATTTCAAACTATTTACTAGTTCATTTGTCAGAGAACTTTTCTCAGATTTCAATATTTCAAAAGTCAGACTGAGTTTGAACCTCAGTGTCCCAGCTGACATCTTGAACATCTTGTAACTGAACTACAGAAAATACTATTAGTGCCATCATCCCCTCACTTCTGTGCATAGCAGGGCAATGAGAAGTGCTACCTGGCATAGATATACTTCACAAATGAGTTTCTGAAATGCTGGCATAATGTGATGATGTATGTAAGTGTTACTGGAAGAATACAATATTTGGTTATGTAATACACAATTTTAATTTTGCAGTCATGCCTTCCTGACTTTGATGTACAAGTTTCGTTGTTTTAAATGCATTTGTCAAAGGCTAAGAAAACATATTGCCACAAGCCAGCTGGGAGATGATCACTTGACAAACTCTTTCAACTCACTTAAGATCCTGAACATTAAAGTGAAGCAAATTGTGCATTTCTAGCAGAACTGCTCATTGCTTTCTAAAGTCCTTATGAAAGTGATGAAACAGCTAACTGCTTTCAAAGCTTTCTCTGAAAGACTGTTGGTGTAAACAACCTTTCTACAACAGCCATCACAGTTCGGCCTCAAAGGACCTGAACACTTGTACTCCAGCAGCTTAGGGTCCTGTATCATTGATACCATCCCAGTATTCCTTTCCTCTTCACCAAGGGTATCAACTGCCAATGTACTGGATTAAAACACCAGTGCTATGAGGACACGCTGTCAGTTCTTTGCTACAATTCTACAGGAGACACAAATGCTTCATTCTGCTTCTCTTTTGTATTTCCACATTGTATTTCCTCACTGGTCTTGGGAAGGCTCATACAGAGCACTTGGAGCGCTCTATTCATCTTCATTTCTCAGAATCACTTGGGAAAAATTGAAGTGAAAGAAATTGTCCCTGTCTCTGCACTTTAATATTTAAAAAACATATTTGACAGCCTCACAATTTATCTTTCAGATCATCTTTGAGATGCTACAACACTAAAATTTCTCGTGTTGAAGAAAAAAACTCATTCAAGACTAGCAAACTATTATTTTGCAGCTATATTAGCATTTTATTCTTTCTGGAATGGCTTTTTAACTAGAGGAATAAGGATGTTGAAGAACTGAGAATCTGGATAGGAAACCACACTTCAAGATCAGGTGTACAATATATCAACAACTTTCTCCTAGCAGCACCCAAAATATGTAATTTCTACTTGCAAAATTGTATTAAACCCTTACAGCATTCAAAAACAAACTTAACAGACCTCAGAAGAGCAGCTGTCTCCCTCCTCATCCCCCTCTATTCACACCAGTGGGAGAATGCTCCCTCTCTGCTCTCCAGGAGGGTGCCTCCTCTTTCTTTTTCCTGAGTAGCTCACAACCCTTTTCTCACTGTATGTTAGGTTCAGGCTGCCTGGGCCTTTAGCACAGACATTGAACAGCTTCATCTGAGAAAAGTAGCTCAAGCAACTGCACATACCTCTGTTACCTCCTCAGCATTAGAGCTGCAGACAACAGAAACATGCAAGGACATACCAAAAAACAACTTCATGCCACAACACTCTCCCAAAGCCATTTTCTTCAAATGTTGGACAGAGCTGTGAAGTTCATCACTGAATATTTTCTTTAAAGTTTTTCCAGAACATTAATCTTATATGCCCAACTACAAACATTTTGAAAATGTTTTTTTGCCTCATTAGATAGTACAGCTTATGACTTTCTTCTATTCTTTAAACAGTCAGAAAGTCAAAGACTAAGAATGTCACAAAGAATTAAATTGTAAGTAGAAAAACAAGGCAAATGAATGTCATTTCAGCTAAACCAACATGACTTGGTTAGAAAAGATACTGGCAGAATCTCTAAGCAACAATTTCAGAATTTGATCAAATGTACTCGTCTCCTTTTGCAGATCCTAACAAGTCTGACTTTTTTTTTTTTAAACAATCTTTCTAGAATATTGAAGGATTAAACCCATGTTTTTGTTAGAGATCAAAAACAGTAGAAAGGTCATCACTAGCAACTGGATGATTTGAACTATCCTTGTTGACTTACAGGTACCTTAAGAAAACACACAGGCCAAATTCACATTGTGAATGCATGTTCTAATGTTTACTACAACAAATTACACTGAATGCAATTTAATTTGTTTGGTTGTTGGTGTTCAGTTCTATATTCTAAATTCTGCCGTTGTTAACCTGTTTTGGTGTTGGTTTTTTTTTTCTTCTTTTTTTTAAATAACTTCAGCTTTAATTTTTATTAATAATATACACCACGAGAAAGTTAATACTGCCCTCATAGGAAATGTGTTTTAATAGCAAAGCTCTTGATGAAAGTTAGACAAGGTATTATAAGTTTGTGAATTACAAAATCAAAACAGAAATACCTTCATCTTTGTTTTAATCTACCAAAAACAAGCAAAAATAATCCTTGCATACAGGACATGTATTAACCTTTTTTACTCAAAACTACATAATGTACTCAGGATGACAACTGCATGGGATATTTAAAATAGATTTTGTGTTTGTTTCTTTTAATCACATTTCAAGAGAACCACTACATTGGAACAGAGGAAGAGTGAGAATTTGTGGCCATACCTCAGCGTGTTTTTTCACAGTTAAGGTGTTACGGTTCCTGAGATGAATTATGAAAAAAACCCCATCAGTTTTGTACATTTGGTTTAGTTCTCATACCTGCTACTTTATTATGACAAATAGCCAAAGCCTTCTGGAAGCGTGTTTCCATTTGGGTCTCCCACTGTCACAGTACTGTATTGTCTCTTAGCACATTCTGATTTTGTAGACATAAGGACACTTGTTTGTATGAAGTGTATGAGCTACGCTTGGTGTCACACTGTAAGGACTTCTGATCAGACTATGGATCACTACTGAACCGTAAGCTACAGAAATGAAAAGTTTCACCTGCTCAGGTTTCTGGTTTTCTGGACTTTTCTTCATGCTTTTCAATATAAACATGCACATTTTTAAGAACACTTGTTCTCTAATCAATCTGCATATTCTTACATTACCATATTAATAACAATCTTACATCAGACACCTGCATGTTATTTATCCGCAAAAGAAAGTAGATTAACATATTCTGCAAGATTCAAGGTACCCATTCCGTAGATGCCTGCATAGTAACACAACCTGTGAGGGAGAGCACAGTGACAGCATCTCTTTCCAAACTTCTCTGTTAGTGGAAGGACAGAAAAGGAGACTAAAGGGAACAGCTAGTTCTGTGAAGCTGCAGTAACTTTCAGTGACAATGTATTGGTCTTAAATGTCTTTTGTTCCATTGCAATCTAAAGGAGTCAGATTTCAGCACATTCTGATCGGTACGTCCTTGCATACATAACTCTTTCTTTAGTAACAGAAGCTCTGAAATTGCTCTCCGAATTGAGACACAGCACTACAGAAACACAGTTCTACTAGAGAAGTGTATTTTTACACTGTGGGCTCAACTCATCCCTGTCCTAAAACTGAGAGTATAATCAAAAATGGTACAGCATTACATTACCCCATAGAGATCTCAACCACTGACTGTGCTTTTAAAAGTAAGCCTAATTATTCCTTAGTCAAAGTAAACTATTCCTACAATAAAACTGTCCAATAACCCTGATCTCTGTTGTGTCAAGTAACAATCAGTCTTCCTACTATTACAAAAAAGGAATCACATGCAAGCAAACCAGCCAGACACACTTTGCCTGGCTGGAATCATGACCTACTTTGAAACGCACTGCTTCTAAATACACTATGGATAAAAAGCTCAACAAATGAGTTTTAACTCAGGTATTTTTAAATACAGTGTATTTTAATGACTTGGAAGGGGGACTGAAATTCTGCTCTTGGTTTCCTCTATGTCAAACCAGCTTCTTTGCAAGAACTCCAGACACAGAACTGAAAATGGTTTTTTTTGCACCTATGCAACTGGAATTTTAATATTCCTGTTCATCAAAAAACCCTACAGTTTTACAAAAACTACAAGCACTGGTATAGTTGATAACTCACAATTAAGTTCCTCTTTCACCAGTCTCATCTTCCTCATTCGTAGCCTGCGCGTGAGAATGAACTATGAATTATTCAAGATGAGCTACTTTCAGCCTATTGTTGCACCTTTTTTTTAACAGTCAAATGATTTGAAGTTTACAACCCTAGCCTTACTCTTTGACCCACAGGATCTTAGTTATTAATATGAAGTATAACCGCTTCAAGAGACATCCACGCAGTAGGATAGTTAGCATCTTGGTAGGGTTTCCTTTTAGCTTGATTTGGAGCAGACACTTATACTTTAATTTTCCCCAATTCTAAATGCACAAAGCGACCATGCTGTTCATGCTGCAGATGGGTCTCTTTTGCTCCCTAAGGTCTTATGCAGAATTTAAATCACAAAGCTGCTAATTACACACATGGAACCAGAAACTGCAGTCCAACAAGTGGTACATTGTTCCCATGCTGTGATACTGGACTGTTTTAATTAATGAGGTTACTACATTTAACATCCAATTTCCTCCAAATTCCATAGGTAGCATCATGAAGTCAAATAGCAAATTTGTCAAACCACTCTTCACCAATGTTAAGCCCCTTAAAAATAGGTATTTCTTTTACGATAGCTGCATTTTACTGAGACACTTCCATCACAGTTGGTTGATGTATCACAGATGGAAGAGAGATGGAGTGGAGCCTTATTACACCTGCAGCAAAAACTAGGTATCTGACTCCCACCACAACTGCACGCAAATCCTCTTGTAGCTTCTTCTAGAGCAGTCTTGGCTGACAACTTTCATATCTGGACAAAGACTGATAAACCAGTGCAGTGCATCTACAACATGCTTGCTGGCCAGAAAGGTCAGCAAAAACAAGAGACTGCTGAACTAGCAAGCAAAATTATTTCATAATTTTGTGTTAAGATGTAAATAACTTCAGAAAGCACTAGTTATGAAATTCCAGAAATTCTTCAACTGAAGGTGTGAGGTTAAGAAAAAATATTCATTAATTAATAAACATTATTATGCTCATTTTCATGTTATGATTTTTAGCACAAAATTTTTTGAATTTACTTTAGACTTTCTGTCTTCTCATTTTTACTACCTAGCTACCTCCACAGGATGGATGTAAAAAGATTTCCATCAGCACATTTAATGAAAAACATTTCTTTCAAGCAAGGCACAAAATTTAATTTATTTAATTTGATTAATCCCAATTTTTGTTTTACATTAAGTACAAAAAACAACTTGAATGTAGGTGTAAATACAATTGCACAAAGTAGTTCAGTGAGATTTAAAATCATATCCAGAACTGTAAAGCACAATTAAGAGCAGCCCAGGATATACAGGTTGCTTATCATAACTGTTGAAAGAGCTCACTATGTATCAATATATTTAACAACTGTAACAACTGCCAGCATTAAGTTACCTCCTTTCCAATCTTTCACTCAAAACACATTTAGGAATTCTTTACCTAACAAATGAAACACTAAAGAATGAGAAGTGCAGGTAAGTTTTACTCAAGCTGAGGCCTAACTGAAACACATACACAATCAAAAATTAAAACATCAGAACAATGACTTAAATATTTTGAACATTCCTAAGAACATAAATGCTAAGATAAGATAGAAAAATAGCCACAGGTTCCAAGACTTATCTACCTCTCAAAGAACTTATGGTGTACTGTAGCTGCCTGAAATATTTCAACAATTATAGAAAATCGTATTTCCAAGTTTGGTACGTTCATATTTTCTAGATGACATACATTTAAAACAACCACCAACTTATTTACAATTAGAAGCTTATTCCTTTTGAAATCTGTATTAAAAAAACCCAGTTTTGGCACTATTCATAAGGCAATGGATGATATGTAGCTAAGATAGTAAACCACATAATGAAAGCATAAGCAAAAGAAAATTATATTCTTTAACTTACAATAATAAGGAACTGTGAGACTTTAATTATAATTGAGGAATTTAAAGGATCAGCACTTCTAAGTTACTAAAACACCCTATCCAAAATACTGAAGATTCTTATTATACGCAACAGGAGATTGCTTAAATCTGTGAAGCTATTGTGCCATGTCTTGTGGGAGAACCCGGAATTCCTGTTATTAAATTATCAAACTAGTTTTATTATCAGAAAACAGCAAAAAATTTAAGAAGTAAATTCATGTTTTCTTTAAGCAGAAAAATCATTACTCTGAAATTCAGCCTTTGCTAAGCATCTACGTAAAAAACAGAAAAGGTTAATTTTTCCATTCACTCCACTGAGCAAAGACCACAGCTTCAAAAAATTTTTTTTGAATAGTTTTAACAGCTTCCTTTTTGCATTTCCATCAGCTTCAGTTATAGCTGAACCTTAAAGTTCAATTTCCCAGTGTTGCCACATTTCTGCTGCAAAGACTGCAAGCCCAAATTTCATAAAATGTGGATTTCATTTAAATCTTAAAATAATCTTTGCATTTATCTTCAATTTATAAAGATTTTTTTCAAAACTTAAGGCAAAAAACAAGTTTTATTGGTTATGTTTCTTTAAGTCAGAGCAGGTGTACGAGGCTGTTTAAATATCAAAAAAGCTAACACCATATACAGTATTACCAACAAAAGTAAAGAATAAGGCAGCATGCACCCTTAAGATGAAAAGAAAATTTAATTTTACAAGATGTTTAAATAATCCAAAGGCAAAAAGTGTCTCCTCTAAGAGAATCTTCAGAAAACATGGAAATTTTAGAGGAATGTTTTAGAGGACATCAAGTTACTAAAATATTCCGTTCAACGTTTATACAAATACATTACTACAATTGTAAGTTTACGTACAATCAACTGACATTTCAGTGTTAACTAATTACTTAAATTTACAAGACAAACATAAATAAAGCTGTTAAAACAGGCAAGTACAGTACTGATCTATCATTCAGCACAACATGTTTTGTATTTCTTTCACCTTGAAAAGAATCAGATTAGAATTGTGCGAAGTCGATCTCCAAACCTAAAAACAAAATAAAGGAGAATTAAGTATATCTATGCAGGTTTCACACAGCACGGGCATATTCCAAATGCCTAAGTCCTGCTTTCAGGCATGAAATTTAGCATTTAACAACCTTTTGTCTGTTCTCAGAAGAGGCCACAGTCTTTAAGGTTATTTTTAATAATGACATCAGTTACAGCATCAAAAACAAACTGCACGTTTTTTGTGTCTGTGGCACACGTGAAGTGAGTGTAGATTTCCTTTGTGTCTTTTCTCTTGTTCAGGTCCTCAAACTGACACTGAATGTAAGCAGCTGCTTCCTCGTAGGTGTTCGACCCTAGAAGAAAATTGCTCAGTAAGCAGATTTCAAACTGAAAAAGAGTAAAATGTATACTGTACGTTTGAAGGAAGTGATTCTTTGGAAATAGTTAACTGAAACCTGAACAGGAGTAATTCCACAGCCACTGTTTTAAGGTATCATTAAAAAAACCTTGAAAGAAACGTTTTGGATGCATTTTTATGAATAAAAACTAAGTGCTTCAATTCCAGCTGCAGGAAGTCTTTCTATTTACTTCAGTGGCAGAGGAACATGTAAGTAATGACCCATCACTGTTCACTAGATTAGGATATTTTGTTTTACTTGCTTTCAATTTTTATGTTTTCAAAAGGTTTGGGTTTTTCCCAAACACAATTAAAGACACTTAGCATACATATTTCTCCTGATCTTTCTACCCCTAACATGATATTTTCTGTACAAGAATCTGAAGTTACAATGAAAACAATACATAAAAAGGCTAAGGCTTATTAAAATGAATTCATTCTCTTGTGCTTTTCATTTCTTGAGTAAGCCACCTGCTTCAAATCATATGTACACTCCCTGTTCAAATAAAACTCTCCTGTGTCCTCACAAATTTCTATTTATATCTAAGTACAGAAACAGAAGAACATTAGAAACAAGAATGGACTAAATAAATTAGCCCGAGGAGCTGCAGCAGTAACATGCATATGCTATCAGTGGATCAGCATTGTTTCACATGGTTAAACAGACTTAGCACTATCTTATTTGTGATCCATAAAAACAAGCCCCCATCTTAAAGTTCCTTTCATATAAATATTTTGCATGTCTAAAGCTATTCAGCTTCTCATGATTTGTGCATAAAAAAATTGGACAATTTAGCAAAAGAAAAAAACTTGATATCTGCACCCCCATCCAATACCTGCATATTCAGGGTAGCAAATAGTGAGAGGACTTCTTTTGATTTTTTCTTCAAAAAGATCTTTCTTGTTCAAGAACAGAATAATAGAGGTGTCTGTGAACCATTTATTGTTGCAGATACTGTCAAACAACTTCATGCTTTCATGCATCCGATTCTGTAATTGGAAAAAAAAACATCTCTCTGTATTTTGTCAGACTTCAGTAAAATCATGATACATATTTTTGATTAGTTACAAACGTACCACATAAGTTACAAAACTAAGATTTTAGCAAACAAAATCACACTTTACCATAGGGAAATAGGGAGAGGGCAAGACCACCAGAAAGATCACTTCCACAAGAAGTTTGAGCAACTACTTTTTCTTTTTTTCATTTCGACGTTTAAGTTTTCAGTAATTTAGAAATTTTTACTAGTTTGACATTTTGCAGTACAGATATTCTACAAGAAATGCTGAGTTACCTGAATTATCTTAATACTGATTAGATCTTCTGGATATTGAAAATAAATTCTGCATCTAACTGATATTTCAGAATAAGGAAAAAAACTTGTACAAAATCAGAGAATTAGCTAAGAAGGTTTTTTTCCTCTTACCATAATTCTTAACTCTGTAGAAATATTATCCAACATGTAAGTACTTTGGACAAGTTCCAGTCATTTATGTAGCAGGATGCTAACTATGACCTTCTCTGACTACACTTGACTTGAAAGGTTTTCTTATTTCTCTTTCCTCCCCAAATTATATTTTATAGGAGGTTGCAGAACATGAGAAAGAGCACGAAAGTCTGTTGATGTTTCACACACAACAGAGAAGCATCACTTCAGACCACTCGGATAGTAAAATGCACCCTGTTCACACTGACATGGAAGGAGAAAACCCTTGAAAGGGGAGAAAGGAGCAGAGGGGGTTGGAAGGGAGAAGGAAGAGAAAAATTTCTCCAACTCAAAAAAGAGATCAGAGGAACACATTTAGAAAGAAACAAAAACTGAAGACTCAGGAAAGAAGGGAAAACAAAACACGGCAGATACAGGTAAGTCAAGAAATTTAGTACTATGTACTTCTAGCATCCTTAAGAAGACTAAAATGTGTATTACTGACAGTGTATCCCCATTAATTTATGCATCCTTTAAAACATGAAAGTGCAGCTGAAAAGAGTATTTGTTTCTTAATATTCCTTCTGAGAATACGGAGAAATACTTTGAAATCTGAAGGCGTGAATTCTATCACCATTTCTGAGATGTTCTGCACAAACCTCATACATCTTATAAAGCAGTAATACTCCAAAAGACGTATTTATAGCTTTCCTTCCAAACTTATTTAACTTCTATACCACAACTATTCCCTTCTTCAACATTACAGTACTTGCCATTTCCTCATCTTCAGCCAAGACCAAGTCATAATCGCTCAGTGCCACACAAAATATAATTGCTGTAACACCCTCAAAACAATGAATCCACTTCTTCCGCTCTGATCTTTGGCCTCCAACATCAAACATCCTGCAAAACAGAAGCGCAAAACAGGGAATGAACTTTGGAATGTCTGGCTTTCGGAATATTAACCAATAAAATCTGAAAGCATCAGAAGTGTAAGTCTGAGCACAAGATTTTAAAAAAGGCGTAACAATTGGCAACATTTGTTACTACTTTTCTCAGTAAAAACTCCAATTCTAATAAAGCCTTAAAAGCCTTCCTATACATTTTAGAGAACATGAGAAAGTATGAGATGAAAGCTAAACAAGACTAATTATTTACAATACTGTATTTCATTAACAAAGTTAATTGTAATATACAGAGCTAGCTTTACTACAAGACTAAAATAATGAAAGATACTGCTCCACAACATAAGAAGAGTGGTGTCTTTTTCAATACTTGGAAGCAATGCAGAACTAAGGAAGCTGAATACAAGCAACACTGACTTTATTACTGATGTTTTCATATTCTGAGTATTAAAATTTAAAATTAAATTTGAAAAAAAATGAAAACTAGATCTGGACTCTCAATTCTGCTGAGGTTCAGCACCCCTCTCTTCTAAACCAAATTACAGTGTCAATCCGTTCTTCAACTGGCAACGTTTATATGGGATTTTTTAAAAGAGATGATATACTTATTTTCAAAATTATCTTAAAAGACAAAATAAGCATTACATAGTAAAAACAATTATTATTTTCCCCTCTAATAAATGTATTTTTGGCAATCTAACTAAATCTGATATATGACATGCATAAAACTGATTTGTAGTTTCTTTTTTTCTTTTCTGTTTTCCCTGAGCTGCAAGATTGCAAGGGTGGGGCACTTAGATAAAATCCTACCAATTTAATGTTAGTGTCCTACACAACTAGGTAAATTGCACTTGAAGGGTTTCAATTACAGTTGTAATTTTTAGAAATCTTCCAGTGTTCCAAGCTGCTAAATTTTAATTTGAAAAAACACAGTAAAATATAAGTAGAGAATGAAACAAATTAGACAAAAAACAAAGACCATTTCCCTTCTCATTGAAAACTGTCAGAAACATCACAACCTCTACTAAGATCTTCTGCTTGGGTATACTGTGGTGTGACACTGTTCATTGCCATTTAATGTTCTACATTGTGATCATGCCATGTTCAAAATGCCTGAAAAATTATTCCTGTCAGAATTTAAAACTGAAAAAAAGGATTCCTTAGAAGTGTTCCTTACCTTCAGAGACATCTTTGAGGGGAAGTATTTCGATTTCACGCTATATAAATACAGCCACCTACTCTTACTCAGTTCTCAGAAAATTAGTGATGGATGTACCCATAGGAAGATACTTTGTACCTGTACACCTTAGTAATTAATACCTTCAATTTTACCTGTTACTTGTTAATGCTTATGCTACGCTTTATAAATCTATACTAAGATCTGAATTTCCATAAGAGTTAAAATTTCTAAAAAGAAAAAAAAAAACAAACAGTGCTCTTTGCAGACAAAAGTAGTAAATAATCAGACTCGACTTCTGGAATAGCCTATAGAAACAGGATGAAGATGACTGGCTATTTGCATTTTGGATTGAATCAATAATCAAAGCTATGCTAAACACTATAGAGAAGGCTGAATTGAGGCACAACCTCAAAGAATCTAAATACACACAGAAGAACAAGAAACGATAATGAAAGAAACTGATATTGCACAGCTAGTCATGTTTATGTACCCTTGTCTTAAAATAATCAAGGTTTTCATGTCTTTGGTTCACCTAAGAATTTCTTTTCAATGTTATGTTAGAGTATACTTTAAGCCTTTTCAATAACTCATTAAGCCTGTCTCCTGAAGTACAGGTACAGGTGTTTAAACTACAACATTACAGCTAAATACTTCCATGAGTCTCTCTCAAAGTTACACCTTTACAGAAGAATAATCCAATGGTCCTTGTAATAGTCTTAATAATCAGTACAGACTGGACATATCCATCTACAACAGAAACACTTAAAAGTGAGTGAAAAGTTGGAGAGCTCCTCAGAGTACTCTTCAGGCTTGGCTGAGGACTACTCATCTTAGGTTTCCAAGAGATACATTCTCATTTATCAGCAATTGTTCTGTGAATTAGTACAAAATTTGTATAATTAAACCCTAAAACAAGGAAACAAAACGTATTTCCACAGTACTGATGGTCCTAAAGCATCCATATTACAATACTTGATAGATTTCCATGAAAACAAAAATATTTTACATTAAGATAGTAAATATATATATATATTACAACTATTTATGCACAGACTAAATGCAATTTAATGTGCATTTTAATGTGCATTTTACTGACTTTTCTTCTCATTCTTCCTCATCAGTAGGAGGTAGACCATTCTGACTTAACACTATCCTAAGCTTTCCCCATGAATGCAGCACCTGGTTTGGTAAAACCCATTATGTCAATTCAGGCTGGGGGATGGACAGACTTGAGAGTTGCCCCGCAGAGAACTTGGCGGTGGCTGGTCAATAAGACCCAGCAATGTGAATTTGTAGCCCAGAGAGCCAAATGTTTCCTGGGTTGCAAGTCGAGGGAAGTGATTCTGCCCCTCTACTCTGCCCTGGTGAGATTCCACCTGGAGTTCTGCATCCAGTTCTGGAGTCCTGCATCCAGTTCTGGAGTCCTCAGCACAGGAAGCAAGCCCAGACAAGGGCCACCAACTTAATTAGAGGGATGAAGCACCACTCCTATGAGGAAAGGCATGTTCAGCCTGGAGAAGAGAAGGCTTCAGGGTGACCTAATTGTAGCATTTCAGTACCCGAAGGGAGCCTACAGAAAAGATGCAGGCAGACTTTTTTCAAGAGCATGTAGTGAGAGGACAAGGGGGAATGACTTCATACTGAAAAAGAGTAGATTTAAACTAGCTATTAGGAAAAAATTCTTTACTGTGAAGGTGATGACACACCAAAAAAGGTTGCCCAGAGAAGTTGTGAATGCTCCATCAATGGAAGTGATGGAGGTTGGATGGAGCTCCGAGCAACTTGGTCTAGGGAAAGGTGTCCCTCGCAAAACACAGAGGTTAGAACTAGATAACATTTAAGGCCCATTCCAACCCAGGCTTTGGACATATTAACATTATTTTATAATTCCCACACCACAGGAAACATAAGTTATTCTTTCACTGCTAAAGTACTACCTTAAAATATGACACGTATTTGAATTAAGTTCTTCAGGAAAATGCATTTACTCTTCCTATGACACTGGCAAACTCTTGTAAGCCTCCAGGTCTCCAACTGAATTTAAAACGAAAAACCTGATAGAACAGCTATTTAACATGGCAGAAAATGGAATATTTTGATTTAATATTTAAATTACATAAAAAGCATCTTTATAAAATGCTTCCAATAAACCCAAAACACTTACTGAAGTTCCAAGAACTCTAAAATCCCTTCAGAAAATCGAGTCAACCATGAGGAAATTTTTTTAAATAAAAAAAACAGGAAAAGAAAAGAAATCAAACGTGGTTAGAAAAATTTGTTAAATTACACCATTGCAAGCCATATTCTAGAACTTTACAGGAAATTTAACAGACAGATGATCATGCAGCATGATTTACATACTTAAAATGAAGATCTTTGAAAGTAAAGTGAGTTTCCACTATTCCTGTGGTTTTCACTCTGGTCCTGAGAACATCCTGTTGAGTTGGAATGTAGCTGGTTTGTGCTATCCTGTCCAAGTCATTCAAGTAACTAAAGGTAAAAATAAATACTGCTTTCAGTTATTCATAGAATAATAGTAACAAAATAATTACAAAGAATTACAGAAGTTGTAGGTCTATTCTTTATATTGTGCCTGAATTTTAAAAAACAGATTTCTGCGAGAAGACAAAAAAAGGCTGGACACACTAGTCACTCAAATTTCCAGGGTTTTTTCAGAATATGCTTTAGAGTTACAATATTTAATACTACATGAAAGAAAACTTACACAATTTATTCCACTACAAAGCAGAAATCCCAAAAAGCAAACATGGTTCCATGTACATCAATGTACTAATTAGAAAAACACCTTCATCTTTGTAACCTACTGAACTACAAGTTACTTGGAACTGTAAACAAAATCCAAAATTACTCTGAATTTGATAAAGGTATGAAAAAACCATCTCAGTGTTTTGCCCAGAATTAATGTGTTAAAGAAAATGCCTAATATGTAACAATTAACTTTCTACTCAGAATTTCTAATTACTTGTATTTTTTACATTAGTATACTTTCACCGCTAAAATTTTTGCAAAATGTAGGCCAAGACCAATGCTTCTAAAAACCATAAAAATCTCACTTGTGCTTTTCCCACAGCAGATAGGAAAGGCATTAGATTCTACTTTCTGTGTAACAAGTAGTTAGCAATTTTAAGGATATAATTGTATAGCTAAAAGTTTTCTTATGAAACTGGAAGCAGAGGTATCTAGGACAACAAAATAGAACACAGGAGAGTAACAATCTCCAAATTAAATGCTCCATACTGAAGAAAGCTTACACAAGAAAGTGAGAAGTAATTTCAAACACTACAAATTACTTGAGAATTATAAAGTTTTCTTAAAAAAAAAAAAAATTGCACTCTAAGGCAGAGTCACTGTTATACCATTCTTTACCATCTTACCTCTCCCTTGGTGGACTCTTTCCTTGGCTGACTTACCATTACTTGCTGCCACACAATCTTATTTCTGCCACCCTTAGTTCCTTAATGTTTTATTGTTTTACTGAAGTGCCCTAGCATCAAAGATACATCCCGACTGTTACCTTAGCTGAACACTTTTCTCACAGAGATCATTATTCACCAAAGAAAATGCAGCAATACTGAACCATAGGAGAAACTCTATTATGAATATGAAAGGAGTATC
Organism: Formicarius rufipectus; assembly: GCA_013399695.1. Classification (NCBI taxonomy): domain Eukaryota; kingdom Metazoa; phylum Chordata; class Aves; order Passeriformes; family Formicariidae; genus Formicarius; species Formicarius rufipectus. The sequence goes on from VXAU01003649.1 coordinate 664,007, forward strand.
CTTGGCAATACAGATTCAGATCATGTAATCAAGTTTTCTGGACATGTTCAGATACTGAAAAGGTATTTAAGTCCATTTTTTGTAAGAAAATTGGTATGAAAGCAACCTAAAGCAATTTTTGTCTTAAGAGGCTGAAACACTTGGTCAGCACACAATTTCATAATTATACCACACCTCTTCCTTTCTAACCTCGAAGACTAGTTGTAGCAGTTTGACCCAAGCAGACAATATCTTTGTCCAGATACTTTTGTGGTTTTCATCTACATGGGAGAAGAATTTGTCAAAACACCTTACACTGCTTTAACTGCTATTCAGAAGGCAAGAGAATCTTGTCTGTCACATGGTACTTACTAGGCAGCAGAGTCATTAAGCTGGTACTCTCGAGATCTGTTGAAACAAGCTTGAACTCCACTGTCTTTCCACAGCCTCTTGATAACTCCAGCAAGCTCGGCAGTCATAAAACCCTCTTCTGCTGCTCCAGCCAACACAAAGAGTTGACGAGCATCATCCTTTAGGATGTAAACAGAGAGTGTAGAGACAAATATTGAGAAATACAACAGAAGCATTATCACCTAAGAACTATATTCAACAAATAAGTTACTTAACCTGGTAAATGTGAATGTTATCAAACCAAAAAAATGTGAAATAAACAATTGGTTTCAGTGTTCTGAATAGGATATTAATCACCACATTTTTCAACAACAGAAAAAGACTAGTGAACTGCATTTCTCACTAGCTGATAAGGCTTTCTCTGATCTGCTTACACCTTGAACTAAGTTTTTTTAAACAGGAGAAGTAACATATTTTGTGCAAAAGTGTAAAGTTAACCATATTTGCTCAAATATCACATACTGGACAGAATGGTTACAATGCAGACTGGACTCTTCAGAAGTGCAGATGTATACTGATTAATGAGAGAAAACATATTAAACAATTAAGCTTCAAAAGAACCTTTGAAAGTGACAAATAATCACTTCCCAAACTGTGCATCCAGAATTAGAAAAACACCTCTTAAAACCTTTCCAGATAAATCAGTCACAAATATCCGTTACCTCTAATTATTCTCTACAGAGACCAAATTTTCCTAGTAAAGCAATATCAAACAAGCATCAAGATTTTTAAGAGTAAATTCTGCATTTTAGAACTATTTATAATTATGGACTTTGAGAGTGAGGCTAATGGAGTACAGAATGTAAATTCACCATTCCCCTTTCTCAGAATTTTACCAGTTTACTACCTTCATCCAATTTTGACTGAGCAACAAAACCTAATATTAGCCCTGAAGATACTGGGAAAAAGACAGCAACTGGGTAGAGAGGAGATCCATGTTAGGACCCTGCTGTGGGGAGCTGCTTGACCTTGGTTGTCATGGTGTGTGATCTAATGCCAAGGTACATTAGCCAGAAAAAGCAGTGCTCTTGAAGCTTGTAACCACCATTCACAACATGTACTGTTTGTTCAGTAATTAAAAGAAAGAGAACAATGAACCTGAAAAGGAGAAAGGAGAGACCTGGACATATAGTCTGGGAACTGAAAGTATTTCAAGAAAGAGGAGAATTTAAAAAGCCAACATGTAAGGTTATTGCCACAAAACAGTCACTGAAGAAAAATCTATCACTTTGCTGTTCAAACACTAAACTCTGAAAAAAAAATTCAGGATAATCACATAAACTCGTGATTGTTCTAATGTGTCCACTGTAAACTTAAATAAACAAAGATTATGCGACCTAACCGGGAAATTGTTTACAGAGGAATTGAGTAAAACTGAATTTCAGAGGTGGAAAACAAAAAGACAGCAATTCAGTCAACTCAAGGCAAACTTAAAGAGATTTAAATATATGTAGGTATACATATGAAGAACAGGTATCTGATGCATAGTCGAAAGTGTCTTTTGAAAACAAGAGTAGGCAGAAATTTAGAAGATCAACTGTCAAACAAAAAATACTGACCACTGTACACAAAACAGAACAAATTGTGGACAAATAATAAAAATTCAATGGATTGCACTAAGAATTATGTACAAAAAAAGAAGTCCTAAAATATGAAAGGGTTGGACAGTCAGAACTCAGGGACTGTAATTTGAGCAATATGACTTCATAAAAGAAACCTGAATGATAATTCTGGTCTTGAGCATTGTGGATACAAATGCAAGGACCCATGACTCACAGAAGCAGCAGATCTTGAAGAAGAGACAACATATACAACAATATATACAACATATAATGGAAACAGCTTAGAAACTGACAGTCAATTTTATCACAGGAGGATGCCATTTTATATCTAACACGGTCTGACTTTCAAACATACTAAATTTACTCTGTTTCAAATAGCTCTGATCTCTACATGCTCTCAAACAGGCAGGAGGGGAAAGGGAAAGAGAAACAAGAGAACAGATTTTATCTCTTTAAAAGCTCATTCATTAAATGAAGTAAAATAAGAAGCAGTCTCTGTTACCCCTGTACTCCTTTTGCTAAGGATGGCAACTACCACAGACACCATTTGTGATGCAGTATGCAATGATCATTATTAGCCAGTGCTAGGTATTTTCCTTTAATTAGACTGGAATGGGGCAGCTTCCTTTCTAGGTGTCACTATTTCTATACTGGATTTCATAAATGAGTTTATGTTAAAAAAAACTCTCTTGTCTCTCAAAACACAGTTTCTACTTAAGTACTGTCCTGTAGCACAGACAAAGGTACGCCAGAATTGACACTGACCATTCCTGAGGCTGCTGGACTAACCTGTGCTCCTTTGATTCAACAACTTAAAAAACTCACTGCTTTGCCATTAGTCTTATGAAAGAAATAAGAGTATACGGTTTTCCAAACAAACTTATTCCACTTAGAGTAAAATCCTCAGAAATACACCAGAAAGAATCTGAACCTAACACTTTGCCCCAGGAGTTACAATTTTGAGACTTTTTTTGTTCCCCTGAAAAACAACAAAATTGAAATGAAATAGAATAAAATTGGAAATAACTGAGTTAAAAATATACTTTTTTTTCCTCTCTCTCCCCCTCCCCCCTTTTTTTTTTAAGTGAGACTGATGTACAGCAGAAGCTCTGTGTTATTTTTTCCAATTCTGGCTTAACAAATTGCAAGAATCTAGTACTAACACTCCGTAGCAGTGTTGCTCTGAAAAGAAAGAATTTGGACCACCAAGACTTGACTAGGTGCTAGGGGGTGGATGGATATTTTAAGATTATTCCTGACAGAAGTTTGCCTCATCATTTATATAGCTCTCTAAAGCTGAGAAACTCAGATGACTTCAAACTGACATCATATATAACAGAGCCCTCAAAAATCTTCTTGTTAGTCATTTTATCTGCTAACACCTTAATTTACTCCTCCTCCGTATTCTCTTACCATGTATTTAGCAACATAAGTCTACCATCTGCCTCTTTGCAACATTAACTGACAGACTCCAGAAAGAACTCCACTGCACAAATACTGAACTAACAAGCAGTGAGATACTGCTGCTGATGAGGAAAACTTCGGTCTTAAGGGCAGACTACAGCAAACATAAAAACAAATGTAAAGGGATGACCAATGAAAATTAAGCTTTTATGATTTATGTTTATAACTGAAGAGATGTCAGGTAGAATTAACATATGTACATAAAATAATAGTTATAGCTGACTAACTGCCGATCAGATTCAGACTTCAAATACAACTTTATGACACTATATGTAATCTCATTTTTTTCTTCCTCATGAAAACCATACATAACTGCCGTTCACAAGTTTACTGAAGAAATGCTCTCTACCATTTATAAATTTTGCTTTCCAAGCAATCAAAAAAATCTTGAACACAGGATTGTCACAAATGAAGAATTTACCTACTGTTTTTTAAAGGCCCTTCTCTCCTTTCAAACAGTAATTCCACTTTAAGATGATGGAAAGAACTTTGGCCAAAATACCCCTCTGACTACCTTATATACTTATTTCAGTACACTGACTGCAAACCCCTCTTCCACCTTTCCTGGGAGACAGCCACAACGTGACAATTTCCTGCTTCAAACCCATGTTGTTGAACCTTCCATGTTCTGACACTGATTTCTATGGAAAGGAGGGAGATAAAAGTACATATCCCCAACTAAGTTTAACTGCTATTCAGACTAACAACGTTGGGGATCAATTTCAGCACTGCATCACAAACCGTATTCAGTTCTGTATCAAGAGGACAAGCAAAAACACTTAAGCTTCTGAGCATCTCACCACCTGATCAGATGGGGGCATAATCAGGGTGACCACAGGTAAGAGCACAAGGGTAGGACTGGAGATATCAATCCTACAGACCAGCTTCGAACATGTGGAATGGCAAACAAACCCACAAGAGGTCTGCATGTGGGACATAAGATAATGTAAGTTGGAAAAGGTGCAGTAAAGACTAGAAAAAGGTCTCATTTCTTGCAAAAAATGCCAAGATTTGTATCATGAAAAGAATGGGATACCAACATCAGATCTATATTCATGCCTCTGCTTTGAGTAAAATAAAGTTCTCAACCCTGAAAATCCATATGAAACAGGATCCAGTTCAGAGGCTGGAAATGCTTCAGGCACTGCTGTGCCTACGAACTAATAGAGAAGTGCAGACAGTAGCTACATACCTCCCTATTTAAGCTGTGTTTTTTTAAGGAATGTAAAGATGTCTAACTGAAATGACAGAACATAACAGCCCACAAGCTCATGCAAACAGAGACATGACTGCATCATTTAATGTTTTTGAAAAACTCTCTAAGACTCAGATGTTTATTTCTCCATATTTAGACAGAATTTGGAAAACTGTATCTAAAATAGTTGTTGTGAATCAACCCAGTGCTGACTGCTCCACAGGTCACCTTGCCATGTAAAGACCAATGGCATTTAGTTTTTAATCACACTTTGTATCCTACAAGGAAGATTTCTGGATATCACAAGACTTTTTTTAGGAAACAGTATGGATATTTCAGCTGTATATCTGCGTGTGTACTTCAATACTCACAGCCCTGATTGGATCACCAAAGTCTATCTTCAACCTCCCCATTGCTCTAATGATAGCAATAATGGACTGAATGGTGTTACTGTAGACAACAGCTTTGTACTGTTTACATTCTTCTTCTGAATAACCAGCTTCGTGGATAATCCTAAGGAAGAAGAAAAAAACTAAATCCTCTATTCAAATAAAAAATACTTATCTATCATAGCATTTCACCATACTTACTTCATTTGCTTGACAATTGTGCTTTTTCCCGATTCGCCAGCTCCTGAAAAGTAAATGTGTGAAAATTCATTAGACTTCTATTAGTCTTTGGAAATACATTCAGTTTCTGCTCTTAAAGTATCTAACCAAAATAAAAACTTTCAATAGGTAAAATGACATATTACAAATTGATTTTTAATATAAAAAAGCATCTTGAGGTGCAAGTTTCAAAGTCAAGCCATTTTAAGAACAAATCATTCGGTTCTGGATAGCTTTATTTTATTTTTTTTTACATAACGGAGCATAATCTTTACACAGCCTGCTGGTGATTCTAATGCAAACACATAAGTCACTCAACCTCAAAGGGGGCTGAAGCTCAGTTCCTCTAAACTGCCTTTTCAATCAAGACTTAAACAAAGTGCTCCTTTGTAAGTTCTTCACACTGTATTATACTAGACATTACGGTTTTCCATGTTGCAAATGAACATCTTAAAACTCTTCAGGGCTCTAGTCCTTATAAACCTCTTTTGACCCTTGCATGAATAAACTAACACAGTCAACCTACTTCTTGTTAGAACAGATGGCATGAGGTTTTCCAGTCATCCTGATACCATTTTTACTGCATAGCAAACAGAGGAGGAAAAAAAAAAAAAAAAAAAAGTGCATGCAATGTCAAAATACAAAGCTTACAAAAACAGTAACTTTGTCTACAGATGGGGGCAAAATGAAGTTTCTGCTGTTTGAACAACCTATCTTTAGCCTGTTTCTTTCTCTAACAGATACATGAAACTCTTACAGCTGTAGTGGAGTCACCATCTCTGGAAGCATTTAAAAAGTGTGTAGATGTGCGCCTGGGGACATGGTTTAGTGGTGGACTTGGCAGTGCTGAGTTAACAGTTGGACTCTGGTATTATAGGCCTTTTCCGATGTAAACAATCCTATGATTCTTTTCACATCACCACTACGCATGCCAAGGCCCTACCTTCCAGGAAGTGGTTTAATGCCTGCCTCCTAGTGGGAAGTAGGGAAATAATCCTTCTGTTAATGTGTGCAAGCTCTGTTTTTTCCTACTGAAATACCATTCTCTTGATCTATGAGTCTTCTTGTCTTCCATTTTTTCCTTATCCCACAGGAGAGAAGAGTTATCACACCGCTGTGTAGGTCTTTGGGCTGACCCTGAACAACAGTTTCTACTGCTGCACTGGCAAAACTGCAGACAAGTCAAAAGAAGCTGTTCTTCCCCAGCAGCTAGTATTGATTATGCTGCATCCAAGTACTGTATCCAGTTCTCCCCCTTGGCACCCAGTAAATGAAATACTGATAAACTAGACACAAAACAGTAGATGGTCACTTCATTGTTTAGAGGGCTGTGATGCACATGGTATTCAAGGAAAAGCCACAAGGGACCTCCTAATCCTAGAAAGACTGGGCGGCAGGGCGTGGGGAAAAGGTTGGATGTGTGTACAACTGCTGCCTTCCCCAAAAAACCCACTTAAGACATCTTAAAGCAGAAGTAAACTTGTCACACATACACAACAAAGATGTGATGCAATCAAGAACCTGCAGCACAGTCAGTGTCACGGAGACATAAGGGGGAGGAAGGGGGGATCTGCAGGGAACCTATTCTCGTGGAAAAGATTGTACTGGAACCGACTGCACATGGAGGAAGCAGAAATTCAGCCTTGAAGATTTTGAAAATTCAACTGGACAAGGCTCTGAGCAACCTTATCTGTTTTGATGTTAGACTGGCTTTGAGACAAGGGCCTAACTAGATGACTTCTAGGGGTTTCTTCCAACTTATACATTATTTCATGTCAGCATAACAGAATATTCTATACTTGTTTACTGTACAGTGATGCTTTTGGGGTATTCCTTCTGCTAAACTAAGTATGCATCTTTAGGACAGGCTCAGGCCAATTTAAGGATGGTTGCCAAAAGTTGTCCCACCTCCTCCCCAGCACTGCTACTAGTGTGGCTACACTTTCCCCCCCAACATCCTCCAACATTGCAGAATGAGTGATGACATCAAGAAGCTAGTGAGCTCAGAGTTGATTAGCTAAGGCATAGAGTAGGCCTGTCAATATCCATCTAAGATTGCTTAATGCCATATCCTTAGCTAAGGTCCAAGTAAAAATTTTATTTTTTTATAAATCTGCACGTTTTTATACAATAGCAATAGTCCTCAGACTCTAAGCTGCCATAGAAAAACATTAATATAAACAGAAATCAAAGACACTATTAAAGGTGTCATTTGTTATTTAGACACCTGAAGCATTTATAAACCAAACTGAGAGAATCTGAAAATAGCTAATTATGCACTTATGCAAAATTAGGTGACAAAATCTTTAAGATCAGCTTTATTGTAATTTGTTTTGGATTAGTAATTTTATTCAAATAATTTGAAGACAGTATTTACCCCTGCATTCAATGGCAATTTTGGAGATATTAGGAAACACACTATAGCACTTAATTTATATAATCTCATAAAGTGCTCTTTCTGTTAAAAATTTCTCACATTTGACTAACCAAGCAGGCCAGTGTCAGGGCTAGTTACAGTATAAAAATTTAATGATTTTTGTCAGATGCTTTCTATTCCATTTTTTCCTGAGTCAGATACTCATGTTTCTCTGCAGTGTTTGAATTCACATGTACAAAATTCCCAGAATTATCATAAAAGCCCTGTCAGTAACATAACCACAAACACTCATAATACATACAAAGAATGATTAAGTAATTTATTACAGACTATCTAACATCAACAGTGAGTTTCTGGAAGGAGCATTCCCCTATGTTATTCAATGGAAAAATAGAAACAATTGTGTTTTGTTTGGGTTTTTCCTTTACTTGCACACTGAAAAGCCTGCAGCTTTCATAATAGTCTTTGCAAAGTATATAGGAAAATTACACCTTACTCAGTGTCTCATACTGAAAGGAAATTAATTATTTTTGCACTCCTGAATGCAGAGTTCTGACAGGTTTTCTCACATATGCACTTATAACATTTCCTCCTTTATCTCAGCATAAAAAAGTTGTCCATGCAGCAAAATAAGAACTAACTCTGTTTTAGAAAGCTTTAGACAGGAAGCAAGCAGTATTAAATATTACATATGACAGCTGCATATAAAATGTCAGTATCAGTCAGTACTGTTACAACCAAACCCTACCCAAATTTAGACAGACTTGACTGTATATTCCTTAATTATCTACTAAAGGATGTTATTTATTACTTGCTACTTAAGTGTGATACTTGATTTCAGCATCACTACTGTCAATAATTTGAGCAGTCCTACTGGCTCTGTTACTATTTATGTATAACAAAAATAGTAATAAAAAGACAGTTCTGCTTAGACTAGAAGAATGACAGTCTATCTAAAAAAACAGTGGGCATTTTTTGTTGCTTAATTTCAAATGGAAGTCTACATTAACTGTTAGGTCATCACATTAACAAAAGTTTAGTAACTGCTGAGTTTTTTCCGCTCTCTTGCACAATAAGTCCTTTGTGTGCTTCTCAAAACCAAACAAACAAAAACACCCCACAGCACATATACTAAATCTAATACTCTGACTACACCTACTTGCTAGAAAGAAGGTAGATCTTTATGTTTCATTATGCAGACTAAGTGTGGTAGCAAAGCACATCCAACTTAATCGGCACAATTTCATGTTTTCTGCAAAGATTCAACTATAATCTGAAGGGGTTTCTGCATCACAGTTTAGTAATCAGGCTCTACCTTCCCATGTCAATATTTCACAGCTAGTAGTGTGCTATTCAAAGCAGTCATTTGCTTGGGTCCAGCACAAGTTCTGACAGCACTTGGTGAATTCAGAGCCAGCAGATAAACCCAGACTGACCCAACCATACCATCCACAGCACACTGAAACTGATGCTCAGCTAAGTAAGAGGAACTAAGCTTTTATTATAATTTTTCTTTCAAAGCCAACTTTCAACTTTGGAAATAGAAAAATCAAAGCATCTTCATGATCAAAAAATCCAATCAGAAAACTATTTCACAGATCAGCCTCACATAAAGCCCTTGTGAAGGAACCAAGTAAGACTAGCAAAGCTCAAAGAAATTTCAGAAACAGCTAAAGCAGTATTTGATTCTCCAAGCTGCAACTTGGCCAATTACAGAAAAAAAAAAAAAAAACAAACCAAAAAAAACCCCCCAAAAAAACCCAAACCAAACCAACCAAACAAAAAAAAAAAAAACAAAAAAAACCAAAAAAAAAAAAAAAAAAAAAAAAAAAAAAAAAAAAAAAAAAAAAAAAAAAAAAAAAAAAAAAAAAAAAAAAAAAAAAAACCACAACAACAAACACCTTAAAAAAACCCTTGGTTAGACAAAATGTGAAGGTTCTTTTCCAACCTAAATGGTTTTTTAACCCTATGATTCATTACTATGAAATTGTTGCAAACACCATCTTAGATTGAATATTATTTTACTTTTCAAATAGAGCAAGTCTGTGTTTTAAAAGAATTTAAATAAGTATTCAATAATTTGATTAAAATTAACAGCTCAGCAAAAATGTAACTTTAAACTACTGAGAGCATCTCATGATTTACTATCCCACACACTGTCTACATAGCAAGCATTCCAGAACTACAAATTTCTGGAACAAATGTTTCATGCATCCAAGCACAGAAACTGCTGTTTGTAAACTCTGAGGTCTTAATAGTAACATTTCTAAAGTGTGACACATTTGCTAATCGGTTACTGAAAGAACTAATCAAATACCAAAGTAAAATGCAATAGAAACTTCAAGTTCAGAGCATCCCTTCCTTGGAGGAAACCAACTCTAAAGTATACCAATTTCCAACAGCATAAATACATTTCTTGTAACACTAACACAGAAAACAACTTCTAAGTTTTTTTTTTTGAGGGAAAAAAAAAAAAGAGATTAAGAGTTAGATAAAAATCAAAGAGAAAAAAACAGGCTGGCTTTGAACTACCAACTCAGTCAGACAAAGGAACAGAACCCACAAACAAGTAGAACAGCCCTGTAATGTTGCCAGAAGAGAGTTCAAGTATGGACAAGAGTAATTAATACACAACTTTAAATGAATGCTTGCCAACTTTTCAGCCTGTAGAGCAGGACATTTAGACCAGATTAACTTAAGCACAGATACATGAAATATTTAGAATTAAACACATCAACTTGTACATTTTTGGATTCACCTACTGTGAAGTCCTCTCTCCACAACTCTCCTATCCAATTCTGTCAGACACTACAATTTCACAGTAGAAGTCACAAAATATGGCTGTTCCTCAGCTGCCACTTGTCACAAACAGCCCAATGATTTCTACTGTTCCTGCTATGGGGTCAGTAATCTTTTAAAAAGAACACAGCTTTGCAGTTTGGGAGATGACTTGAAAGTATAATCTCTTAAATTTATCACCTGATGACACATAACCAGACATGAGAGCTAAATCAGAATGCAACCCACTAATCGGTGTTACTATATGCAAAATACATCAATGCTAAGACAAAAAACCCACAGTGCAAAGTTGTTGCTACAGCACACACCAGACTTAACACTAAATGAAACATTCTCTGACAAGAGCACCCACACTGCTCTTCCTGATTTCGTTTTTTTTCATTTTGCTCTGTGTTTCCACTCCCCCATTTTGAAGCCATCCAGCAGTAACACTTCCTATATATGACCATCCTGTATTCTTCTAATTCTGGAGCAGCTGCTGGCTCTGGCAGTTTATGTTCCTTTTCCCCTTCCCAGCTGTTTTCATATGGCCAATCAAAAGTGGATAGTAGTTGTTACTTCCAAGTGTCATTAGTCTTGGAATTTCCATAGCTACTGGAATTCAAATGTGCCACACAACTTTGAACAAATTAAGAATCTGTATGAATAGTATCTGGAAGAGAACATTTCAGTAACTTAGCCATGTAGCAATAGAGCGTAAATCTCAGATTACATCACTGATTCAAACCAGAGAAGTGACATATTCTAAAATTAGGAGACTGACTCACACAAAAGATCTGAGATAATTGTCAAGGTTTCAGTAGCTGCATGCTGCCTTAGTCCTACAGAAGCAGCACCATTTACACCTATAAGACACTGTCACTTTTGGGAATTCCCTGACAAATCAATTGTTAATTACAACTAAATTTCTTTCCTGGGTCTTCAGTGTTACTCTTACTAGATGTTTGAAATCAATAGTACACAACAAAATATTCAATATATTATATACAAGACATCATTTAAAAAAAGTGTTAAAATGTTACCCCAAGAAGCAATCATGCATTAAGTCATAGTAGCATCCTGTGTGTTTACTGAGGTCTAGACATCTAATAGACTGCTCTGAGTTTCATCAACACCTATGCAGTTACTACAATAAACACATAAGCAAGTGATAAAGATAGCATCAATCAGTTTAATATTGAAACAACAAGGAGGAAGTATGGTTTTGTAATCAGTATAACCTCTGGAATTCAAAGAATTCTCAAAAAATAAAGCCTATGATGAAATGAGGGAGACTCCATTTAGAAAACATTAAAGTACCTTCTACTCACATTTTTATCTTTTGAAGTATGAATTGAGTTTTGAGCTACTTGAAATTTCCAATTAGTGCTTAATATCTTTTTATGACAGAAGTTTTATGACATGTTCTTTTTGCTTAGAGTGTAATCATGTGATAAGCAGACACCTTAGCAGAAATTGTAATGCGCAATTTTATGTACCACACAAAATTAAGTGCATGCAGCTTTTGAATACAAATTCTATCTAGTTCTTCAAAACTGTTCCTATACTCCTCAGCAGTTTCAAATTACTGGCTGTTGCTACTGCTACACAGCAGTAACCCTTTTATCATTATGGTCATCACTTATAACCATACTGCATAACCATACTGTGGACTCGTCTCACTGCAAAGGAGAGCAACAATGGTACAACCTCTAGTGTTGTATTTCAGAAACTTTGTGTAATACTCAAAAGGAAGTGTGGTACCTTGGGATGGAAGCTGCTTTTAAAATATGTGTCTTTTCAGAACATACAAGAGCTCTCTTACAAACCAATTACCATTGTCTGTCCCAGGGAGAGTGCCATTGTACTTTTTCTCTTCAATTAAGATACAGGCGTAGCTTCCTTTGTTTGAAGTGCCAAACCCAGCAGGTTGGTGACAAGCTGAGACTCAAACGTTTGGAAATAAACCTCTTACTAATGCTAGAAATTAAATATGGAAACTAATGCACATTTAGAGATGAAAACCACTTAGTAATCATGCTTGCTGCCTGACAACTGTATGTCACACCACTAGCAGCTAAACATCTGTGGGTCCAGGTTTACCTAACATGTCAATGTTGACAGTAGTTTGGTAAGATTAGCAGTTGACTACTTAAATGTATCAAAGGCCAGCATCCACACCACTATCCTCCAAAAACCTTGGGAATCTCCTCAAAATTCAAAGTCAAAAAACTGGTTAGTGTTTCAAATGGAAATTCAATATAGCAAGTAAGTCATCTCTACAAAACTGAAGATTTGTTCCTTAAAAAGAATTAAAGCAGTTCTCTTTTTCCACACTTGGCAGCATCACTGCATCAAACAATCACTGTGTCATTTGAAATCATGGTACAAACAAACATGATTAAACACCTTCTAGAACATGAGTCTGAGTGGTTGTGTATGACTCCTCCAGGACATAAATGTTGAGTGGTGAAACAGAAAGAAGCACCTCCTCTACTCTTAGGATGTTTATCGAGAGAGTTACTGTTGATTTCTGCCAACAGAGTACAGCAAGCCTCATCCAGACCTTCACATAAGTAGCTAATAAACCCCTAGACATCCAGAGTGCCCTGGCATTGTTCTTGACAGTGTGGTTGGCCTTCGTGGCCTTTTACTGTTCACTAAGCTATAACTAGGGTGTGCAAAGATGGCAGGTTCAGCGACTGAGATACCAGAGAGAACTTACTAAGCAGGCTATCACTAATCACAATCAAAAATGCTTTATAAAAAAAATCCCCCTGCAACAGAGGCATATTTTATGCAGGTTATTCTGGTGGAGAGATACAACAAAAGAGCTTGGAATTAACAGCATACTTTCATCACAGGTTCTGCCTGCAATTCAGAACACCACCACTGTTCTATTATCCACAGTTGAAACAGAACCAATGTCCCTGTGATCTCATATTACTGTGTAACTGTACAATGAGCTAGGACAACCAGCAAGCAGTGTGTGCATTTCTATCAAAACAGGAAAATTATCTCTCATGTTAATCGCAACTGATATTATTTAAAGCTCTGTTTGTCAAGTAACACCAAGGCATTATTTGCAAATGCAATAAATGGATACTGTCAAAGTTTATACCAGGGCAAGTGCAATTACACCATTATTGTAGAAACAGAGCAATAAACTTCATGTTCAGTATTCATCCACACTTAACAGCATTTTTCATCTTGTAGTTTAAGGACTAAGATCCACCATAATAAGGAGAATAAGCATATTGATAGTTGATCTAAATTCTCTCCAATGTCTCCAACTCCATCAAAAAACTGCACGGACTTAAAGTGACAGAGATTAAAAGGTCAAAAGATGTCAGATACCTAGAACAGCCTTTTTCAAAGGCAAACATTTTCAGAACTCCTTGTATTTGCAGCAAGAAAGAAAACTCACGTGTATAGTCAACCATATTCTTTTGTTACATGCACATGCATTTTGCACACAAAACTATCCTCAAGCAGAGTATTATTGGAAGTTAACTACTTAGGAAAAAAACCCACTGTCTTTTTTTGGTTCTTGTAGTTTAAAAAGAATTTGTATTTAATCGGTCTCATGTTAAATTGAGAAAGCTTTGAATTATGTTAAAATTTCTACTCTTTACAACAGGCAGCTGCACACAACAATCCCAGAAGCAAGGAATAAGAAAGATACCTACATAAATAGCAGTTTGTTAGGCCTCAAACAACTATGTAGTCAAAGCCTGATCTAACCTAACCCCAAACACTCCTCTGTTCCAGAACAGCAGATAGAGAAAGTAACTTAAATAGTCTCTCATCTAGGAATTAGATGACAGCCTTTGGTAGCAAACACTGAGGTTCTAAAGCATATTAGAAGGAATCCCTGACAATGTCTTTATGAGCTTTATGCTTAAGCATTATATGCTTCAGAAAGTATATAACAGTTTTGCTAAGAGTTTAACATATTTATTAAGGATCAGTAACTGAATCTGCACAACAACTTCTTCCATGTAAAACACAACATAGAGCTGTATGCAAAAAGCTACTTTACGACCTTTGCAAAAGCAATATGAGATGACAGATAGCCATTTGATTTCAAGAATTTTAATTTCAAGAAACAGACCATATTAATTTCTAGACAATATTAAGAAATATAAACTTGCTTCACAGTTTCAACAAGCATTTTCATTACAGTACACTGCTTTCTTCTATAAAAGCAATCTGCTTAGAGCAATGATTGTAAAGACTTCCTGTCCATTCTGGTTGCACAGATACTGAGATACTGTTATATTTCACTAAAGATTTAACCAGGTACCTTAGTTAAGTATATTACTTCAAATTCAACACTACATTTCTAAAAAAACACATATGCATAAGTAAAGAGGTAGAGTTAGGTTGATAAGTTGAAGCACAGTATATTCGAGTGGTGTTGATTCCTTTAAGTAACTTTACAAGAAGTGCAATTTTCTAATTTCAGTATCAGTTTATAGAGGTACATATAATATTGAAGTTTACACTTGCCCACCACATATTCAACAAGTCCCTTATTTAAAGAATTGATTCTTAAATCCTCTACATCAATTATTCCTGTAAGCTGAGATCCTGAAAGAATTATATAAAGAAAAACTTTTTTAAAATAATACAAGTATGTTTCAAGGAAAGGGATGGTCATCAATTAAATCGAAATGAAATACAAAGTCAAAATTCGAACAGATAACATATTTTCAACCAAATTTTAGTGCATACGGGTATTTGTGACACCAGGGATTTTTAGTCCCTTTTGCTGGGACAGCATAAAGAGGTACATGACACTACACTTCCTGTTACATATTCAAGCTATATTTTGAAAATGGCTCCACAGCTTTGGGAAGTCCAAGGGCACAGCCATGATGATGGGAAACATCTTGCAAATCTCCACCTCTAATACTTACAAGTATGTAGTGAAGGACTATGAGTAGTTACAAACATGACTAATTAGTCTACAAAATCACTCCTTCCCTTCCCATCCTGATTAAGAAATCTTATTTTGTCTTGTCTGCTCCTATTTAATGGACAAGGAGAACAAAATATGTTTAGCATTACAAAAAAAAAAAAAGTTCAAATCTCTTATTGTAGAAACATACATTCCTGGTACACTAAAGTGTCTTAGTAAAAACAGTTTATTTTTGTCTTAACAGTCTAATTTCAAAATCTTAATTATCCTTCCGTTCAGAAATGTCACTAAGTTGAGCCACTTCAAAAAGTGCATTTTTCTTAAGAGTGCACTCAAAACTCACTCCTGTAAGTTCAAAGCTGTGATTTTTCCAACTGCTGCCTACATACCTTACCAATCTCAATATTTTTTGAATACAAAATCTCTCAGGTGAAGCCAACTGAGCTCCATTTACAGAATAATTGTGTAATTTACGCAAAACCTGTGGTAACAGTAGAGCACTGAGCAAACAAGGGGAATAAAGAGAACAGGAGACCTCGGTAAAGCTGGACAATGACCGAGACTCAACCTCAGAATAGCAAGTTTTAACCAGTACAGGTTCTCTTATACACATCTTGGAAATAACTTTTAATAGCTAATTATCAAATCAGTTCAGATCTTTATTTCAGTGTTTCCATGGTGGGAGGTGCGCGGGGAACAAACCAAAACAAAAAACCCTTCACACTTAACAGAACATCCTAAATACCTCTTTTCTACTTCCAGTTTTGTACCACAACGTTTGCCAGATAGCATGTTACAGGAAACACTGCAGACATCCATCAAGCTTGACAGCCAAACTGACTTCAGAATTTCATGCTCTCTAAGCCAGACACATGGCTTGGTTTCAAACTATTTAGCCAGACTTTAGGATGTGCCAACTACTCAAATTCTCTTCTCAGAGGACCGAAACAACTAAAGGGTAAAAAGTGGCATCAAAAGAACAATCCACTTTGACAATATGATTATATAAACCACTACAGTCTAACCATAGCACAAAGCCCTGTGTTCAAGTTGTGCAAACAGAACTATGTAAGGAGCTATACTGCAAACTGTGGTTCTGATGGAAGTTAAAAATAACTCCACAAAAGGAGGTTAGCTGAATGTTGGTAATACAATCTATAGGACCAAATAAACTGTCAGTATCAGCACAGTGATGATACAACAAACTGTGCCACCAAAAAAAAGCAGGAAGACAGTAACTACATCATAGCGTACTACAGAATTTATGTGTGGTTTGGAGGCACTACTGATGCTGGGAGCAAACAGTTTACCAAAAAGTACCTTACCAGAACCTCCACTTCAGAAGGAGAAAAGAAAAAGAAAGAAACATTATATTGTTTGTGAAAGAAAACTTGGAGGAAAACCATTTATTAAGCTTAAAATGTTTCCTACCTCCTAAAATATACCTGCTGGAAAAGGTAAATTGAATTAATTTTTATATATCCATAACTATACTTTTAAACCAAGATTTAAAAAAGCAAAGCCACCACTACTGGTATCATAACATAGCACAAAATGTACAGTTTCTCCTTAACCCACTCTAAACCAACATGTACTGAACTAAATTTTGTCTTAATGTTAAAGAACTAAAATCATAAATAGTGATTCTAAAAAGTAACTTCCAAAAAGGAGAAATAAAATCATAATTCAGCAGAAGACGTGACATCACTAAAAATGATTTGTATTGTAGTGAAGACTATACATACATGAAAGACCAATATTAGAGTCTTTTACAACAACATTCAAATAGAAAGAGACAAGCATAAAAGAACCCAAACTGCAATTACACAAATATAAGCATAACTGAATGGCTGTGCTTTCTGCACATCCACGAGACTCCTTTCACAAAAGCAAGGGGGATTATTACACTATGAGAATCCAGCAATTTTGGCTTTTGTTCTTTGGAATTATTATAATATATATAGTACAAAGGCTGGAGGACTTCACAGACTTAAAATGCAGATATAAACCTCCACATAAATAAAGTCTTAATTGGCACAGTCTAACTGTACTATATTAAAATACAAGAGAGCCCCCAATTCAGAAGTTCTGCTAAATCTAAGCAGGCAGGCAGAAACAGGGGCAGGGGGGCTAACACAGACAAGACCAACATACAAAAAAATCAAATCCAAACATCAAACACTTTTTAAAGGTATCACAAAACAGTTTTTAAATAAGAGGTGAACTTTGTAAATATCTGGATATAGCTGGCTCTGAAGGCATGACAGGAAATGTTTTGGTTTTAGACAAGACTGGCATAATGCATAAAGATGAGGTCAAGATCTCTGAAATGTGCAATACTTGTTTGTGAGAATAAGGTTTTTTTGAGACCTCCTGTAAGTTCAGAGTTCTGAAGTCTTTCTTGTCTGCAAGTGTGGAGAAAGAAAATACTCTGGAGGAAAGGCAAGAGCAGTAACAATACGAACAGCATAAACGTATTTTTCCAGTCCAATGAGCAGTCACGTCTGGAGGGAGGCAGGTATTGCCAAGCACTGAGAGGATCAGGCTTTTGAAAGGTGAGTATGCAGCAGCAGTCAGTTTGACTGAGCAGACAGAAAGATGTAGGTCTGTAACAAAAGAAAAGCAGACAGGAAAAGATGTCCGAGATGTGAAGATCCAAAAGAACAACTAAATAGAATTGTTCTAGTTACTGTCTTAAGGAACAGGAAGAACTGCAACGGAAAAGATTAAAAGCCACTTATCTTTAAGAACATGACATGCCAACATTCCAATATGAATCACAAGAATCTATTCAGGAATGGAAAAGGGACTCTGTCAGTCATCAGTATAAAAGTATCCACTAAACTTAAATCTACAACTGTGATTATCCAGAAAGAAGACACATGATTACAGCTTTCAAATGCATGGTCTGCGACCTCCTGGATCCAGGACCCACATCCAAAGAATGTTTAAGACATATCTATTGCCTTTTTCATTCAGGGTACAAAGAACCTTAACACCAAATTTTCTATATTAGGTGAAGAATGTGATAATTCACAAGACAAAGCGCTAATCCTGTAAACTCAAGCTGCCAATTTGAAAGTATTCCTAAAACCTGATGAGCTAACCTCATACCAGAAGGCTTTCTGCTAAATGAGGTGCCACATGTTCTCCTGCAGCTGCCTTAAATTCAGTCCTATATGCACCAGATAATTCAACAGAAATGTACTCACAACTCCACACCTGATCTGGATCACTCCTGTATTAACGCAGCAGAATCACATTCATTCTGCAAACATGAACTGGAATTTTTATTTGTTGAATACTAAAAGTTGAGACTTGGAATCATGGAAGAGAAAACCAACTTCAGCCTACTGCTTTCTCTACTTGGAAGCCAGCCAAAATATAAAATTTTGAAAAAATCTCACACTAAGTATATGAGCTTATCTACAAGAAACAGTAAGAGAAAATACAATAAAACAAAATATTACTTTCATTCGGACACAAGCTTAGGAACTGTCAACTAGACACAAGTATTAAAGTGCTTAAGGAGAAGTACATACTTTTGTACGTTAAATTTTCACTGTTGGCCAATACATTGCGTTTACATTTTCTGCTGAGTTTTCATGAAATAAGTATTTCTTTGTCACACATCAACTGAAATTAACATAAAATTAAATAAGCTTATTTAATGATTTTAAAAGACAAAATCATCAACTCCCACATACCGAAAAGCATTTTCCATCTGACTTACACACTATATGCTCAAAATCAGTTTACTTCTAAGAATGGGGATGGCCCTCAGAAACTTTCCAGGAAAGGCTCTCCTGCTGTTGGGATACCACATTGAAGTGCATAGAATTACAAGGTCAAAATAGTAATATATGGATAATGCTTACAATCCAGTATTTTTATTCCAAATGGTCTGCAGTCAATATGGTATAAAAGTGATGAACCAGCCATGCAGATATGACAAAAGAAAACAGCTAATTCAGCTCAACAGTATTTCTCACAGATTAGATATATCTGCTTATTCCTAGAGACAGGAAAACAGAATATAAGCCTAACATGGATCACTGATACCAAAGCCATGGTTCAGGTACAGCAATGTCACATCTCTCTCTTAATTAAATCTCCATAATTTCCTGGTTTAGGAAAAAAAACCTTTGGAAAAGCATTTAATGGAATAAATTAAATTTCAAGTCTAGGAATAGACTGATTTTATGAACACATCTTCATTCAACTGAGCATTTTACCTCAAGCTTCAGTAGGATTCTCTAACCATGATACAAAAATACAGGTTTTTTAGATGCTGGAATAAATCTGATTTATTGGGTCAATAGCTATACAGCTACACGACCTTTTTCTACACAAAGCATTTTAGATGCTCCTCACGTTGCATTTTCCTGGCAGCAGACCACAATTTGTACTTTTTTTTTTCCCCCCATTATCTTTTTAGCAGTGCAAGCCCATAAATAGATGTAGGAGTACAATCGAGTAGATGATAAACTGTGACATGTGGGCTGAACAAGCAATTGGGAAAGTGAGTGGTGAGAAGAAAGTGACTCTAGTGGAAGTAACTTAAAATAGTTTTACCATCAGATAAAGCATCCACATCACATTTAAAACATCTGACAAGGCTTGCAAGGAAGAGTAACAGAAAAACTTCCAGTCCAAAACATGTGAATTACACAAATGCATCCATGGGTCTATGCACAAAACTTCACTGAGAGTTCACTGCACATTCAGGCAATCTTTGTTTAAATAATCATCCAAACACTGGTCTCAACAGAAGCCATCCTGCTAGCCTTCACACCTCTTTTTAATAAGGTATAGGGAAATCCTAAACCAACCAAGCTGCTGCTCAGAACACTATGAGAACCCACATGTATTTGACCATTTGTTCCATACCCTAAGATTTCATGAGATTTCAGCAGAAAAGCCTTTCAGTATTAGAAACAGAGAATTTGCAAAATTTAAGCTCATAGCATAGGACTTTGCACATAAGAGCATTAAACAACTCAAAATAGCGACAAAATCCATTCTCAAGTTTAAAGCATCTTTAAATGGACTTTATCCGTATCCAAGGAAAATGATGAAAAATATTAAGCCAAGTACTCAACTACTGGTACTACAAGTTCCATACAAAAAGTAAAACACTGAAAAATCATTTTAAATACCTTGCCAGAAGGCACACAAAGCATTACTTTGCCACATTTTTTAAAACAAACAAACAAAAACACCCAAAAAACCTCTCTTCTGCAGTACTGCTACTGATCACATCTAGGAGAACCTTTCCATCCAACAATCTGAGGATTCTAAAAGTGTTCAGGAATAGGTACTGTACCAACCAAAAAACCTGGTACTTCTTGGAAAACAAACCAGAAAGTTTTGATTGTTTCTCTCACCAGTAAAATTTGAAATCTATAGACACATTTTAAGGTGCTTGTTTTTCCCCTACTACGTTTGTTTCATCTTTGCATCAACCCCTAAAAGTTGCTCAGTTCCTAGTACCTTTCTAGAGCCATTTTAGAATTTAGCAACAGAAAGTTGTTTAAGAGGCCGACTGCAATATATGTAGTGAACAGAGCAATGCAGGCGAGCAATCTAGCAAAATCAGTATCGGGGAGTGTGCAATTGCAGAGTCATTTAAAAAGTTTGCCTGAAACTTCACGTCTGAGAGGGAAGTTGCAACCCAAGAGCTACTTTAACGCCCGATCAGAAGGATCCAGTCTGGTTTAGCTGTATAGAATACACTGCAAAATTTCCTACACCAGTGATTCAGTGTAAATCTTGCAGCATTCAGCTGTCCTCAACCTGTACAGTAGTTTTAGTCCTGCATAAATGTATTCTAGTTAAAACCCTCACTTCCTTTTTTTCTTGTAATTTTAAAAAGTCTTATCTCACTTATCTTTACACACAAGCGTATCATTTAAAATACACAAAAAGATGAGCTTCAAGTCCTTGTGAGCAAAATCAAAACCACACGATGACACGTTATGAGAATCACCCTATTATAGATGTAGAACCCGCATCAAGGTGGTAAGATCTCAGAAACATGAGCAAGTTGCACAAAAATTAAAAAAAAAGAAAAAAAAAAAAGAAAAAAGGCAATGCAGAAAGTTAAATGGTGCTTTGTCTTTTGTTCTTTTGACGCTCTCTGCACTTTTTTCTCATAGCAACAGTTTAGATGGTGTTCGGGTCTAAAAGAAACATTTAACAGTAAATATTCTCCAACGTAGCATTTCCTTCCTCTCGGCAGAGGAACAGAGAATCCAGGTCAGAAGTTTCGGGCGCTATCCCCTCCTCATGGACGGCAGGGCCCGGGACAGGCGAGCCCGAGGCGTGCGGCTCCCCCGGGGCCGCTCTGCCTCCCGCCACCCCCAAAGCTCCCGAGGGGGTCCGAGCACGAACCCCGCGGCCCTGGGGGCTCCCCCGCCTCCCGCCCGGCCCGGCGGGCACCTGCCCCTCCTCGGGGAGGCTGAAGTGCCTCGGGGGGACCCTTCTCTTACGGCAGCTCTTACCTAAGAGCAGCAGCTTCACCTCCCTGGCCGCCTTCTCGCCATCCTCCCGCAGGTTCCTGTCGATCATCTTGCTCCTCTCCACCGCCGCCTTGTCCTCGGCGCTCAGCGTGCACCCCATCTTGAGAAGGGGTTCTCTGGCTCCGGCGGGCGAAGGGAAGCAGGGACGCGGCGGGGCTCGGCGGGGCGGCGCTGAGAGCGGACGGGGAGCGGCTGCTCCGCGCTCGCTCTCTCCTTCCCTCGCTCCCTCACCTGGGGCGCGGCCGCGGCGCGGGCACCGCGCGCCGGGATCGCCTCACGGGCGAGCGGGGGGAGCTCGGCCGGGGGTGGGGGAGGACGGGCGGAGCGGGGACGGGCGGACCGAGGCCTCGCACC
>VXAU01003649.1:686325-765565 GCA_013399695.1 Formicarius rufipectus
GAATCGGGCTGGAAGCGGGAGCACAGTGGGACTGGAGAGTGAATGGATTGGGAATGGGGGCACAACGGGACCAGAGCGTGGATGGACCTGGGAGCAGGGGCACAACTGGAACTGAGAGTGAATGGGGCTGGGCACGGGGACACAGCGGGACCGGAGAGTGAATGGCTTTGGAACGGGGGCACAACGGGAACGGAGGGTGAATGGATTCGGACCGGGGGCACAGCGGCCCCGGAGGCGCCGGTGCCGTGTGACGTCACGGCGCGCGCGCGCCCCGCACCTGCCGCGGGACCGTTGGGGTCTCCCATTCAAACGGCGCCGCGCGCGGGAGGTTCCACGGGGTGGGGGGGGCGCCCGGCAGGGCTGCACCATCGCACGCAGGGGGTGAGGTCTTCCGTCCCGATCGCCTTCTGCCTGCATCCCACTGCATCCCGCTGCCGAGAGCCGCTGGAAGGGCCTCGGGGGTCCAACCCTACTGGCGCTGGACGGGCAACAGCGGGGCTCTCTGGTTTCGTCACTCAGCTGTATTTTATGCCCCAAACACAAAACCAAAGGAACCATCCCACCTCGGGTCTCATGGATGTGCTGCCCACTCACTTTTCCTGGGAACCTTACTTCATCATTGTATATAAAGTATCTAAGGGCGGATGCCTAGTGGATGGAGCCAGGCTCTGCTCGGTGGTGCCAAGCAATAGGACAAGAGGCACTGAGCAGAATCTGATGCATGGGAAGTTCCTGATGAACATGTAGAAGAAATTCTTCAGTGTGCAGTGAACACACACTGGAACAGGTTACCCAGAGAGGTCGTGGAGTCTCCCTCAATGAAAACACTTGTGTACTACCTGGTTGCAATCCTGTTCCGTGTGCCTCCAGGATGAGCCTGCTTGAGCAGGGAAGTTGGACCCCAGTGAACCACTGTGGTCCTTTCCAACCTGTCCCACTCTGTCCCCCATCTCAGAGCCCCAGCATGGGACTCTGCACATCCACAGCCTGTCAGGTTATTTTGTGACCTGTTTTGTTCTTTTATACAAAGCCCTTAAGAAAACTCTCCAATCTTGACAAGCCTTTCCCCACCATGCACGTGTTGCGCTGTTTGGATTACAAAAGAAAGATCCCGTTGCCCAGTAATAGGATCACAGAACAAATCGGACTGAAGGGACCTCAGGGGATGATCCTGCCCAGGGTCAGCTGAGCTGCTGCATGACTGGAACCCA
Source organism: Formicarius rufipectus (assembly GCA_013399695.1). Lineage (NCBI taxonomy): Eukaryota > Metazoa > Chordata > Aves > Passeriformes > Formicariidae > Formicarius > Formicarius rufipectus. The sequence continues at coordinate 687,537 of VXAU01003649.1, forward strand.
CCACCCTGGCTGGTGAGCGCCCGCAGGGTGGTTTCACTGAGTTAGATAAAGCAGCGTGTACATGAGATAAAACTTGGTGAATCTCAGGGAAAGCTTCAGTCAAAACATAAGACATGAGAGCCTATGAGGCAAATTTGTTAAATTAAGTTTTGCTGTCCCAGGGAGTCCTTAGGGATTTTTGTTTCTGCAGGATCTCAAGAATTTTTGACTCCAGAACAAGCTCAAAAAGAGCAGTGTTTTACAGCATTGAAGGTATTTTAGCATTAGACTACAAAGACTTTAAGTCAGATTCAGCCATTACTATACTTAGCAATTTAAAAGGGTTTTTTCCCTGTAATACTTAAAAGAAAAGTGTATCCATTTTTATTGGATTTTCTTCTTTGCAAGGGTTTTTGGATGCTGATGCTGAATAAACAATAAGTAATGGTGCAAAAATGAAGTAGATAACGCTCAAACTATAACTTAAAAATAGTTAATGTTTTCTGGTTTGTAGGCACGCACTCAGTCCTAGAAGAGGTTAGTATAAAATCCGTTCTTAAAGAAATCCTGAACAATATTAACCCTTAGGACTTTATACAACCTCTGAGACATTTTGTTTGGCCATCTTCATTGTGTTACTGCTACAGAGAATGGCAGGGCACCTGAGAGGTGTAACTTCCCTCTCTTGCCCTCCTGAATTGTTCAAGTACATAGTCCACTTTGTGTTCTCTTGTGCAGACTTCCACGCTGGTACCATGTGGGATAAAAGCTTTTACAAAACCGTTCAGCTTACTTATGGAAAACTAGTCTTTTTTTAGGCTTCCTGGCATCTCCTGTAGTAGAGATAGCAATGTCAACTGCTGCTCAGGAAAGAGCAGAGTGAGGGGAATTAATAAGCTTAGGAATAGTTTTCTGGTTTGGAAATCAAAGATAAAAAATGATTTCTGAGATAAACAACACATGGTTAGTATATTGGCAAGTGAAAGTACAGATTAAGGGATAAGAAGGTAGTAAACAGATTATGGTAGGTGGAAATAATGTGATAGTGAGAGCAGCAGATGTTACAAAGATGGAGATACTACAAGTAGGACACCCCAACTTTACATGGATTTTGTTTCATTTAGTCGTGCATAAAGGATACATTTTTATAATTTTGAGTAGAAGTGTTTGCTAAGGTTCTGTCTCTGTCCTCTTTCCCTTTTAACAGTCACTACACTCAGAAAGGGTGAAATAGGCCCAAGTTCCTTTCCTTTTTATGATACTGTAACAGGAAAACAGAACTGTATTATATCTGCTCTTTACATATAGCTAGTCTTAAATACAAGAAGATTCAATTCTCTTTTTAATTCTTTTTAACCTGAAAACACTATTTCAGAATTAGGGACTTCAGTACTACCTTTTTCCTATCATGATCCTGTAGTTAAGGTGTACCTTTTTGTACATGAGCAACATTAGAAAAACCAGGGCTACTCCTCAAGATCTGCTTGCCTGTGTTTTCTCTGACACACATTCTGTTGAAATTGATGGTGAATTTGTATTGATTTTTAATTTTCCAGGGGTAGAACTACTCGTTACTGGTTACATAGGATTCACCAATATTATTTCCTTAGTCGCTCTCCTTTGAAATGGTAGAACTTTTCATCAGTGTTCACCAATGTCAGTTGTTTAATTCTACTTAAGATATAATGGCTCAGGTGATAAATTATTGCAATCTAGAGTTACTTCACGTACGTAGCAGCTCTCAGGATCACAGACTAACAGAAACTCCTTTTACAGTGCCTAAGAAGGCTGAAGAATGATTGTGCTAACTCTGTTGTGGCCAGGAAACTCACAATATTCACTACCAATGCAGTGCTTTTCAATAAATACTATCTTATGTGATGTTGTAGAGCAATGCAGGCCTGAACCTACATCTGCATCTACTACAGATGTCTTAAAGTATTTTTGTACAATCTAAAATATTCTACTGGATAGTGAAAAAATTAAAGTGAAATAGTTAAATATTTGGACAGTACACCATCTATCAGGTTTTTTTTCAAAGTGTCAGGAATGTGTTCTTACTCATTGATTAGAGTTGCTTCACAGCCATCAGGTTATACGAGACAGTGATTTCATCCCCACAGATAGAACGGTACAGCTTTTGCTTTCATGTGACAAGTTAGGAGATTGCTTAGGAGCTGTGTGTGTGTTTCGTGGCCTCATTCCTGAGAGGGGATTACTTCTAGAGATTTTGTTGTTTTGCTTGGTTTAACAACAAATAGCTGTTGTTTGGTATGACCTCCTTTTGAGTTCCCATCACCAGCTCTTGGGCTCATTTCTCTGTAAGATTATCTTTAGCTGCTGCTGCATGGGCTTCATAGATAAATTTCTTGTATTAAGTATGAAACACAGTCTTTATGGGGATAATGATCAGCCATCAGCCTTCTATTTTGCTGTTTTACAGATTTTAAGTTACCTGATTTAATCATTTTATTTGCTGTCATCTTTAACAACACACAGAGCATAAAATCATATGTGAGAAACCAACTAAAATTGTTATGAAATGAATAGTGGAAAATGGAAAAGCACTTGGTTTTCTGTATTTGAAAAAGTGAAGACAACAAAAGTGAAGAGAGCAAGGTAAAATATTTTCTGAGTAAAACATGTAACTATATGCGTAATTTTATCTCAATACCTAAAATAAAATAATTTTTTGTCTAACTTCTTTTTGTGCTGAGAAAACAAAATGTTCCCAAGGTATGGTGTAAGGTATCTTCTTCCATACTGCTACTTCACTTTTAAAGTGTGTTTGTTGTATTATGACCTTTAACCAGCTGCTTGACGTCTTTACATTTGTAGTAGCCCCTACCTTTTTTTTTTTGTTTTTTATTTTAGATTAATGATGGGCCTCTCATGCGATGCTGTTGTCCCATGTGGCACTGTATCTCACAGAATCATAAAGTGGTGTGGGTTGGAAGGGACCTTAAAGATCATCTCACTCCAACCCTCCTGCCATGGGCATGGACGCCTTCTACTAGACCAGGTTGTTCAGAGCCCCGTCCAATGTGGCCTTGAGCATGTCTAGGGATGGGGTATACACAACTTCTCTGGGCAACTTGTTCCAGTGCCTCATTACCTTCACAGTAAAGAATTTCTTCCCATCATATTTAAACTTACCCTCTTCCAGTTTGAAGCCTTGTCCTGTCATGCTCCTCTAAGAAGTCCCGCTCCATCTGTCTTGTAGGTTCCCTTTATGTACTGGAAGGCCATAATTAAGTGACCCTGAAGCCTTCCCTTTTCCAGGTCGCACAATTCCAGTTCTCTCAGCCTTTTCTCATAGGAGAGATGTTCCATCCCTCTAATCAACTTTATTGCCCTCTCTTGGAAGACAACCTCTTCCTTGTGCTCCAACAGGTCCATGTGCTTCCTGTGCAGGGGACCCCAGAGCTGGATTCAGCACTCCATGTGGGATCTCAACAGAGTGGAGTACAGGGGCAGAATTGCCTCCCTTGACCTGCTGCCTTTTCATGCAGCCCAGGGCACAATGGGCTTTCTGTATCTAAGACATTACCAACAGTAAGAAGCTGTATTTAATATTTGAAATTTAAACACGAACAAATGGTAAAGCAGATATCGAAGCAGAACCAAACCCACCATATGAATTAAATGGCAAATACCCCTCTGCTCCATTGCAAAATACTTGCACTCCACCTCCACAAACCTCCGGATTACACTGTATGCGTACAGAAAGTTGATTCTCCTCTCACATTACTGTGATTAATTAATGGATAGTGGATACTTTAGATGTTAATTATCTATGATAATGTGTTCAGCAATGTCACTAATGACAGGGCAGAACTCATGCAACACCTCTGTTAAAGGCCTTTCTGACTAAGAGATTTTGTATGGTTAATTCAAAATGAAATTTTTCTTGGAACCACGACAAAGTTCAGCTTTAAAATTTCCCAGAGCTGTAACTGAGCAATGCTGAATTGATTAAGCTGTAGCTTGGTAGCATACTAACACCTATAGTGCTTGGTAATATGGATGCAAGTAATTATTGTCAGCACCCTGGGAGATTCAAAGGTGTATGTTGTGCGAGGATGGTGCTGTTGGGAGGGGAGGAGATGTGTGCTACCTATGCCACTGAGTGCTGTGCACGTCCTAGTACTCACTGTTGTTCTGAAATACACAGTGAGAATTCTGTTAATTTTAATGAAGGCAGTGCTAATTACACTAATGTGGGTGGAAAATCAGCTTTGGGTATGCACACAATGTAATCCGGAGGTCCTTGGAGGTAGAGTGCATGTATTTTGTGAGGAGGAGGCTCAGCAATGGGGCAGAGGGGACTTTGGCATTTCATTCATGTTATGCTAACCTTTCCAAAATACCAGGTTTCCAATGAGCTGTGTGAGTATCTAAATTGATGATTGCAGTATTCAAAACACTGTAGATAAGTCATCTCCTAGAATATGACAGAGCCAGGAGCAAATGTTTGGCGAAGCAAATTTCTTTTTGAGCAGTCTGCATATTTTTTAAATATTGCCTTTTTAAATTTATTTCTGAATAGTTATGGTAGGAGAAACTACACAATCTACTTTCTGTTCTAACTTTGAGCTGCAAATGACCTACTCATGATACAGACTTCATAGGATAAATATAGAAAAACTCATTTAAAAATTGAGCACTTTATTAATAAAGATTACATTAAGAGAGAGACAAACACAGATACACATTTGTTTCTGTAGTGCTAAGAGGCTAGCACAAAATTCTGTAGAACTTTAGGACATAATGTCTTTAGTATACCCATAGCAGAAATGGATTGTACATAAAATAAAGCACAAAAAATAAGGTAAATTTGTAATAATATGAAATACATGGCTCTTTGGCATGTAGTCCAAGCAGTTACATTATCTTTCGTTCCTTTGTACATATGGGGTAAATTGAAATTATTTCCCAGTAAGTGTGAAACAGCACTGAACCACTAAGTGTTGTATTTGTAAATGTTATTGCTTGTGAGTAAAAACTAGATACATAAATACGTGTATTCATGTGCAGCTGTCACATCAGCAAGAAATATAAAGTAGATACTCTATTTGTGTAAAGCTTCAATAACTTTTTTGTAATGACTATTTCAGTTTTGAATTGTAGAAATAAAGATCAGTGTCTATACAAAAATATCCATTAGTATAATGTTTACTGTTATGATACTAGGTCTTCATAAGTTGGTGTCTTTTTAAGTGACTTTAAGATAAACATATTTATCCAAGATTCATAAAAGTGAGTGAGACAACTGCATAGAATGTTACACTAAATGAGATTTTCAGGAAAATTGCTGCAGGAACATTTCATTTTTCTTTCACATAAGCTCAGCTTAACCGTAAGACAGTACAACAATTGACTGTCATATCTAAGTGTATTCACATATGCTCTGAAAGGCAACTCCTCTCAATAGATACCTGAAACAGTCTGTTTGCTTTTACTGCATTTAAAAATATATAAACATTACTTATTGGGATAAATTAATTCTATAATATATTAATACAAGGTTTTAATTTATAGTTATAGTACAAATCCAGCAGTGATTTTGCTGACAAATCATATGAACAAACCAAAGACTAGGACTGATTACTTATGGAGATTCAGATACTTTTTCAATAATTGCAGTTTTAAAATAAATTGCAGGTAAAGTCAGTCGATGGAATGGAATAGATTATGACCATGTTATCCAATAAACATTATTTGGCTTTTTTTCAAATGAATGTTGTATGATATTTACATGTAATTTAGAAGTATTTTCTGTTAAGTGGTCCTTTTTATTTTTGCATTTATGTGTGGGTCATTGCAGTAGTCTTTTCATTTTAGAATGCTGAACAACTGAGTACTGATCAATAAATATCAACTAAAATAACTTTGAATCACAGAATGTGCCAAGTTGAAAGGGACTCACAAGGATCACCGAGTCCAACACCTGGCCCTGCACAGGGCCATTCTCATGAAATACTTACCAAATTGGGTTTGTCTTTCTCTTCCTTAGACATGATGACATAGACTCTGATACTAGACCTTGGAATTCTAGTACTATAAAAGATTCTCCTGATTATAAAAGATGGAGAAGAAACAAAGTCATATGAAACTGCGTGCCTCTTTTCAGTGATTATTATGGAGCAGCAACATGGAGTAGGTCTGAAGGAAGGCCTTTGCTGTGGTTTTATGTTTACATGTTTGCAGAATCTTCAAAATGTTCCTGTTCATTCTCAGACATACCAGGTCCCAGATTCAATCCAGAGTTATACTTACCTCTACGCTTGCATTTACTCTTAGCTTGTAATTAGCTTTGAATGCTGCATCTTCTGAGGAAGGGCTTGTGTGCCCTAAAGCTTGTCTGTTTTCCCTTAACTACACCAGTTAACCTAAATAAACCAACAAATCATGGTTTTAAGCATTGCATTAGAAGCAGTGAAGTTCATGGTTTCAATCCTGGATACACTGGAGTCTGTGGAAATGTGACTATTTCTATTACTCTAGAATTACTGTACGTAAGTACAGCCAGATTTTCTCCCTTGGAACTGCTCAAGTGCTTCAAGTTACACATGTTTAAGTGTGTTCCTGATCTGCAGCCAAGCTGGTCAGCATCTTTCAAAACTGTTTTGTAGTTAAACAGGTTATATTGACACCTACTGTGTTGCAAACCCATTGTTTTTGCTGGGTAAATGAAAAAAGTTATTATACTTTTTTGCCTAAAATCTGATCCTAAATGATTTGGAAGGAAAGATAGTAACATGTAAGCTTATTTCCATTCAAAATTGGTGTTTTTCTGTGGAATGAGTAATTTACTCGTTTAACTCTCCTTAAATGGCCTAAAAGAAGCAGAACACTTCATGCCATCACAAAGATCTGGATAAATATGTAAGGATATTCTCTAATGTGGTGGCAAGGCTGGTTGTACTTTGCTGATTTAATAATTACTCAGAGGAAAACAGATACTAGCCTTATTACAGGAAATAGTGGTTTCTGATGTTACTTCCTTCATCTTCCAACAGGAACAAGTAAACCAAGCACACAGTGGGTTATATTTCAGTGTTTGTTTTGGAATTTACTTTGCTTTTATATAAATTAGTAGGAACTGCCTGGGTAATGTTTTCCATTCTATTGTTCGTTTACATGTTCAATGTCCTTAAAGGTGTAGTAATAATGGGCTGCTACCTTTTTTTTTTTTTTTTTTGGTAGACTAGTTCACTTTTCTCATATGCAGAGTACAGAAAATTAATGGTTTCAAAGGTATTTTTAATTTTCATTGTGAATTGGATAACATTATGGTGTTCAGCTGATTAATACATTATGTCTGATGGTGTCTGGTAGTATAAATCACATAATCTTCATTTTGAAAGATAAAAAATTTTCCCTGGGATTGGTTTATCTGTTTAAATCTTACCCACCCACCTACCTCTCCCCAAAAACCTTATATGTACCACAGGAGATTGTCTGACATAAGATTGTCTTTTATAAAGTTTATTGAATCGATTGTATTGACAAAACAAAATCAAGCAACACAATGTGTTTTATAAAAATGCAATATTGAAACAAGCATAACACCTATTTGTAAAATAACATGAAAAAATGTTTTGTCTTAAAAATAGAAATAAAATGTATTAGCTAAATACTGTTGACATTGTTAATACCAAATCTCAGAACCACTGTAAGGAAAGAAATTCGCTGTCATCAATATCCCTAATACTTGGTTATAATTTTTCATTGCACAGTGTTGAATAAAGTGGTAAAAGAATCTAGAAATAAAAAAAAACAACTTGAGTAACAAAATAATTTCTTCTCAGTATGCAAAAATAATTCCTACTTGTCTGTCACGAGATCACCTGTTGAATAATCTGGCAAACCTATAGTTACTGCATCACGTTGAGTTGTAGCTAGCATAGCTAGGCTCTATTCCCAAGAAGATCAATCCTGTTTTCAGCTTCTCTCATGAGGGGTATTTGGAAGATCTAGATATTTCCCTAACTGAACAGAACTATAAAACTGAATTTTGAGCCTTTGCAGCAAGAATTTGGGCAATCCAGATTAAGAAAACTATGTATTGATAAAACTGCCTAAGGGAACCAAAACAGGAAATGCTTTTAGATGAGAAACAGCTATCAGGAATTTAAACAGGAAAGACTGAGCACTGTTTGTTACTGCAGAATGCTAATGCTGTGTGCAGAATGACCATTGCCCTGACTCTTAGAACCTTGACAGAAACTCTGTCCAAGGTATAGGTCGTCCAGGTCAGCAGTGCAAAGTGGTCCACAAGGTGCTTTGCTGGTTAAAAAGCTGAAAATTGAAGGAGACTCAAGGGACTCAGGCAACCACCTATCCCCAAGGACCAAGTTGCAAATAAGAATTATGACCAGAAAAAAGAACTTAGACACATTAAAAAAATTACACTGTTACAGCTGGGAAGTCATAGGCAAACCGTGGGATCCCAATGATCAGTGAAGTCCAGCTGGAGCCGACTAATAAAGCGCAGAGACAGTAATCCAGAGCTGGTCACAAATGGAGGTATGAGCAGGTATGATGCTAGCACACAGAATGGGTTGTTATCTGCAGGACAGGAAGCCTTGGGAAAAAAGGAAGATGTGTTTAAATGCCACCAGGACACGTGCTTTGTGGTGGGAGTGTGGAGCTGTGCCCCTCAGGGCTGTGGTTTGGCAGGAGGGCTGTGGACTCACACTGCTGCTTATCCCAGTTCTCCAGGGCCACTGCTCACTGAAACTGGCCAGCTGAAGTAGCAGTGCAGGTGTTAGTGGCTCCTGTGCTGATGGGTAGAGATGGAGATGTCAATGAATAGCTTTTTTTTTTTTTTTCCAAGTTTCTTTTCCTGAAACTCACAGCAATGCCTCACAAGGCTCAGGGCTGGGGCAGTGCTCTGGTTTCCCAACACCCCAGCAAGCCACAGGCATTTTTTCCTCAGAGCTGCCTAAGAGTGAAACTAGATCACTAATGTAGGCAGTGAGCAAAAGAGTTTGGAATCCACAAGCTACACTTTTGCAAAAGAACCAAAACAACCAAACAAAAAACTCAAACCACAAGCAACCCCCATCCCCGACCTCACGCTCACCCCTTCCTCTGCACCAACCCTCATAACACGCTCATAAACTCTAATCTGACCCATTCATATTTAATTTGCCTTCTCAGCCACTGCATCATTTGCCTATTGGAGCAAAGTAGGAGTAAGTCCCAGCATAACCCTTGTTTTTGCTAGGCAAGATTGGCACGAGTTTGGGCTATATAGTGCTTTTCTATTTCTCAAGTATTTTCACTTAGTGTATAAACACTAGGTTTCTACAAGTATCTGTTCCTACAAAACTGTATCTGATCTTACTGTCTATTAAAAAGCAGCATTGAGACTACACATATAGAATTTTATTTTGTTTTTTAAATTATGGTATTAACATTGATATCCCCTGCTACAATAGGCTGCTCAGCCTGATCAAAAATAATAGAAAAGAGATACACAATTCACTTCTTTATGAAGTAAAAGGTAGGAATAAAATAAATTCCAAACAACTTTTTACTGAATTTTATTTCCAAGAATACTTTTTTGGTGATGAAATTCTGTAAGGCTTTTGACTAAGTATTGCATGACATTCAGACTGAAAATACAGCAATATGCTTTATCCATGATTCAGACCTTAGAGAGATTTCAGAGAAGTGAGGTGGCAGATTTTTAAAACATATATTAAATTTTGTAACTTCATATATATATGTATTTTTGTCATTTGTGACATTTATGTAAAAACTCTGTCTGGATTTTCATGGATGGATGGGATTCGTCAAAGGATTGTGCAGAAAGCAGGACTCATTTCTGTTCTGTTCAACTCTGTGCTTGATAACTTTGAATTAATTATCACACCACATCTGATAAAACTTGCATATGACACACAGACCAAGAAGACACTGAGTAATGATGAGGCTAATGCAGTTATACAACTTGTCCTAAAATGACTGTACATCGGGGCCCTGGAAGGGGGGGTGAAAAATGTTTATATAGCTAAACAAAGAGGAAGTGTATGAAGAGACATTTTCATCTCCTCTTGAAGTTTCAGTGCAGCCAATATTGAAATATTACTTACAGAACTAATGTGGATGCACCAGAAGAAAAAAGGAATTTGAAAGCCTACAGTCAATGTATAAAACATTATTAGAATGCCAATAAATAGAATTCTTTAATAAAAAGGATGGGGAATGTGAGCAGCAGCAGAAGAAACTGGCTGTCCTGTGTCTCACAGTGGGTTGGACAGGTCCTGCAGAAGGTTTCACACAGCTGTGTGGTACCAGGGAGCTGGCAGGCACCTGCAGAGCAGCCACCTCACACCGGGCAAAACTGAGGAGACCACTGAAACTTTCTCAAATGGCAAATACATTGTTTATGAGATGGTGATGCATGGTAAATTAAACCAGATAATCTGTCTTTTATAATCCCTTAATGTCAGTGTGCCTATGATAAAATAATTTAGGATTTAAGTGTAGCAAATCTCTTCTAATTACAGGCTACAAATTGCCTCAATGTGCTCTTGCAAAAGAAAGATTCCCCAAGTGAAGGTGATTTTCAAAGCAATGTGACTGTCCCTTAGTTAAAGTAAAGCCGTGGATAGCTGTGATACAGAATTCTGTAATTTGAATTAAAGGAACCTTTTAGTTCATTCTGAAAGATGGTGGAGATACCTGGCAACTTTCATGTTCCTTTGAACTCCCTTTTAGCTCATTGCCAGCCGAATGGCTGCTGGGCCTTGCAGATATAGTTCAAAGCCTGATTTATGTAACTGATTAAAAATCACCTAAAAGTCACTGGAAAAGAGAAGTATGGGTGTATAAGCATGGGTCTATCCACCAGCTTTTACCAAGCCTTTTACCAGATCTGGCTGCTGAGTTTTGATTCTTATGTACTAACATTTCAGATCTTGGTGATGGCAGAAAAGAGAAGCTGGTGTTGGCACTAAAAACCCACTTCTGTAGTTACATTATCGTGCGGGGTAGTCCAACTCCTCAGTCTCTCATCTGGTCTCTAAACAGGACAGTGTATGTGTCTGATAATTGTGACAATGAGAACTGGGGAGACGTGGTGCTTTCCTGTTGTGGCATCATGGGTGAACATGTGATGCAAGTGTGTGACTTGACCTGGAGATTTCAGAGATGGTGACACTGTGACCAGCACTGACACTGAGCTGGTTTTGCACAGGAGTCCTCACGCTGTGCAGTGCAGGAGCAGAGCAAGTTCTGAGTTAATGGGGCCATTGAAAGGAAAATGCTTTGCTTTATTGTGCTTCGAGGAGAGCGTGTAGGGTCGAGCACACTGCCTACCTTGCCTACACTGCAGAACTGGCTCCCTGGCCTCTCTGGCCCCCCAGCACAGTTTGACTCAGACACCCTCTGCTAGTGTCCTCAGTACAAAGCAGTAATGAGTGTTTATTGCTTCCTATGCCCTATTTAAGTCCCTAAGAGGAGAGCAAACAAGCTGGATTTCAGGGATGAGGAACTATTAAAGGCGTCATAGAACCATGGGCTTTCTGTCAGGAATCAGCACTGCAGTACTGTCTCAGCCACAGTAGCCTAGCCTATACAAACATAAATGCTACTTTTCACACCAAACTTATTAACTTCCTTTTTATATATCTTTTATTCACACATATGTATTGTTTATTCACAAGCATGTCACAGCCTCCAGTGGGTCGAAGCAGGCAGTGGGGTACCTCTATTCATACATTTCTGCTTTTTAATAGGATCTATTCAGAGCAAGACAAAAGCCTGATTGAATGCTGGGAGAAATTTTGTATCATAGAGTCATTTAAATTTGAACTAGGACATTCTCTGGACAATTACATAAAAATGGTGAGTGACCCGCTGTACAATAGTTGCTTTCAACCCTATCCAAGGCCAAGACAGGCTTTTTACAGTTACATAATGCAGATGGGTCATGATCAGCCAACACAGAAATGTTTGGCATTGCGCAAAATGCGAATCACTTTTGGTGAAGTTGAAACCAAGAGAAAAAAAGGACAAAAAGCTTTCATTTTCAGTATGCAGCTCAATTTTCTAATTAACAATATTCAAATTTAGAAATATTCAAAATCATAAAATCATTAAGATTGGAAAATGCCCCTCAAGATCATCAAGTCCAACCTTTGAAATCTTATTTTTTGTATTTTGAAATCTAAATACTGGTAGAAAGATTGGAAAAGGCTTAAGTATGAAATCTGAGAAATCTTCAACCTTTGACGTAACTGTGAAAACATCTGCATGTATGTTGTAAATGGTTTGTGAAACTATAGATGAGTGATCATATCTGCTATTCATGTGTATGAAATACTTGTTTTTTGATTTAGATGTGTTTGACTCTAAAACAGCCGTAAGACTAATTTAGTTACAGAACTGAATCCCAGAATTCAGAAATACAAATAATTTAGCTAACTGCCAGAGTTCTGCCACCTCTGCTTTTCTTCCTGCTTTCTCCACTGCAAAAATGCTGTTTGGGACTTTGTGTTAATGCTTATTTTATCTTTCTTATGCCAAAACAATAATTTCAGAGAAAAGTACCAACAATATGTCTGAAAAAATACAGTTGCATCAATAAACACTGCCTTGCAACAGTTTGAGTTTTCTCTTCTTCCGGTGGTGATAAGGTCTTAGATTACAAGGAATAGTGGTGTTTCAGCATATATAATTTGTACTGTGAAATCCAAAGACTTTCTAAACAGACAGAGATATATGTGTGTATATGTATATATATGTATATACTTATATACATATATATATTTATAAACAAACCCCAATTGCACTAAAAAGCCTTATATGTATATCTATACATTTTCTACAGGAGTAATAGCACAGACTTCTTTGATATCTCTGCTGTTATTTTTTGACTGTAGCCTTAAGATAAATCCATTGATATTGAAGGATAATTTATGGTTTTCCTTTACATTCTCCTTTCCCTTCCAGGATGGGACCAAGAATGTTCATTACTGACATGCAGGAATTGAAATATCTTCTCAAATTAATTATCCTTTTGTGGCATCTTCTTTGAGAATAACTGGCCCCTATTGTTCCCCATCATTATTGTTCCCTATCTATTCCAAAATACTGTAATGAACTATCAGGTAAGAACACATCAAGGAGGCAGCTTTTTGTACTAAATGGTTCATTTATACAAATCAGTGCTGCAAATATTAGTAGTTTGATTTTGTGTGACTAAACACAATATTTTATTCACTCTGATTTGGTTTTTTCCCTCCTTAAATCTTCTTAGAGCCACAAAAATACTTTACAGTATTGAAGAAGTGAATTATAAGTTGCATTAAAAACAATATTTACCCTTAGGTTCCTACTATTAATATGTATAGACTGAATTACAGCAGTGAATTTTATCAAGAAGAGGGTTTTTTATGTTAAATCATAAAAAATCCCTCTATTATTTGTCATTCGGTCTTCTGCTTCAAGGCTAGCTTGTTTAGATTGCTACTTCTTTTTGGCAAGATGTGTGCTGTCAATCTGGAACAAGCATACAAAAGATTGTAAGGAAAGTGAAAATTAAAGTTGATTCAAAACAATATTGGACACTGAATAAGTTTTGTTTAATACAAAATGTTTTTATAACTTGAGTTGTCAATCAGTGCCTCTTACCAACATGAGTGTCCTGAATTTGATACTAATTAATTTCTTCCGGCTGTTTTTGTCAGAATTTTTTTTTTTTTTTCCCCCAAAGCCTAATAAGGTAGGGTGTTATCTCAAAATACTTCCATCTCTCAACACAGTAAATATACAGAGATTTAAACTTTAACTCTTTCATGGAGCCTTCTTTACTATTAAATAACAAAGGAAATAATGATTTGATATTAGTAAAAGTGCCTTATTTCCAAACCCCTATTTTGGTCTCTCAATTTCTTTTCCTCCTCATGGGCTCTTTGGGCTGATATGGAAACAACATAAGTAGTGTTACATCTTTTTGCAGAACCCTGGTACCTGGTTCTTAACTGAAGCAGTTCATCATCTCTGCACATGACCATTGAACTCTGGAATGGGGGCATTCCAGAGCACAAATTCAGCCTGGGCAGAGAATGGATTGAAAACAGCACTTACGTGAAGGACTTGAGGGTGTTGATGAGGTCATGACATGCTCAACCTGACCCTATGATGGAGCATGCCTTTGCAGCCTCGAAATCAAAAGGCATCCTGAGCTGCATCACATGAAGCCCAGCCAGCAGGTCAGAGGAGGTGATTCTGCCCCACTACTCCACTCTTGTGACACCCCACCCGGAATGCTGCATCCATCTCGATATAAAGGACATGGACCTGCTGGAGCGAGTCCAGAGGGGACCACGAAGGTCATCAGGGGCTGCAGCACCGATCCGGTGGAAACAGGCTGAGAGAGGTGCAGAAGAGAAGGTCTTTCAGTACCTAAAGGGGCTATAAGAAAGCCAAAAAGAGACATTTTACAAAGGCCATGGGAACAATTTTATGGGAACTTTAGTACTTTACAACAAAAAAGGATATGAATATCTTATTTAGACCCCTATCTTGATCCCACTGAATTTATAATTAATATTTAGAGAATTGCAGTGAACTTCTGATAATGCTCTTATTGCACAGAGTATTTGATAATGGCCTTTATCTTCTTCAAGTCAAAGTGCAGGCTTACAAGTATTTAATCCTTTTCATTTAGCTGAATTAACCTGTATAGACTTTGAGAAATAAGCATAGTGTTTAATAACTCAGTACCCTTTGCTGTATTTTTCAAAAGCAGGCTGGCTGAACTCACTTTGGGTCATTAGCCTGCATTTAAATTTCCCCCGTGGTTCCTCACAATTGAAAATGTTACACTTGACTAACCTTTTTGGGGACACAGCTTGCTTTTTCCATATTAAACGTAAGTTCTTTTTTGATCAATTTTCTGTCTGTCAACCCTCTTTGACTCAGTCACTCCACACCATTATTACATAAAAACCTGTCCACCGCTACTGTCATGTTGTTACATAAATTTTAGTGAAAGTTCATGCCAGACAGCAAACTAACCAAGGCAGAGCCTGGAGCCCACTCTGTTCTAAAGAACCATCCACTTAATTATCTATAAATAATAACACAAAGCACTTCATGGTGACAGAGATAACATTTCTATGACGCAGTTGCTATCTAGCAACATTGCAGTCAGTGCCAAATGTGTACATTACTCGGCTTAGTTCTTTGTAGTAAACTCTAAATATAAGGTGCCATTTTTGTTAGTAACAAAGACTGAACATGGAAACAGAACCACGAATGAAGCAGAAACAGAACATCGAATCCCTCAGATGATGTTCATGAACACACATGTACAAAAGTGCATTCTTTCTCATAAATACAGATTAGTTCTGAACAATTCAAGGAAATAGAAGTATACTGTTGCCAGCTGTGAAGAGAAAGTGAAATTTCTTGATATTAACAATACTTGTTTCTTGTGAAAAGCACCAGAAGAATAGAAAAGATATGGCAAAGGTTTGTTCAAAGAAAGAGTCCTACTGACCTGGCAGTTTAAGCAAGTGGTTTCCCTCTACACTATGTGAAGGAAGATTTTTAAAGGCCTCTTAAGTGTAAGTGTAAAATTGCATGAGGGAAGCAGCCTGATGAAAAGAACTCAATGTCATTAAATTTGTATTTATTATAAAATGTTTAAATCAGTCAAGTTAAATGAAAATTTGCAAATGATTGATGAAACATGAATATGGAAAAAATAATGCACACAGTGATGCTGTCCAAAATTGTCAGAAGTGCCACATTCCCCGCTGTTTTCACTGCTGAAAGCATTCAAATAACACCTTGCATCTCAAATCACAATTACTAAGCCTCTTCTTTTGCTTCTGTGCAGAGAAGAGAGGGATTGCTATGGAGACAATATATAGCTAATAGCTGGAGGGTAGGTGGAATAAATTCAATAAATAAACACTCACAGCTGAAAAGAAGAAACGAAGAATGACAACCAAGTCTGACAAAAAGCTTCTGATTTTATACTGAAACTTTGAAAAGGAGGTAGGAATCAAATATTGTCAGTAAAAACTGATAAAGTCATTGAATCAATGAGGGAGAAATGCCAGGGAACAACCTAGTGTTCAAAATGAGAACCTAAGAGAGAGTCATTGGACCTTTTCCTAAGCTCTACAGATGTTCCTATGGCTTTGAACTGGTCTTTTATATTATTACATTCTCTGAGCATCAGATTGCTATGAAATCCCTCTGGGTTTTCAGTCTGGGCATTATGAGAACACTTGCCATCTCTGTTTTGCCAGTTCATTTCTTCCTGTGCTCTTAAACCCAGCAAAAATCTGGTCTGGTATGACAAGCTGACTCCAAGGGATACAATCAAACAATCTTACAAATCACCTGCTGATTTTATAAAGCAATTATATGTCTGAGAAAGGCCATTAAATAATGCATAGTATAGCAGGTGACATGGAGTTACATTAATTGGAACACTTAACACTGTTACCATGGTTAGTGTGAAAAACATACCCAAAAGGGGTGGGTGCTGTTGGCTGCCACTATTGGTTCCAGCCAATCTCATTAACTGTGCTTCTCAACAGTTTATGAAATACTGGAGAAATGCCTGTAATTGTTCTTCTGTCAATTAGAATTAAATATAACAAAAGCATAATCTGGGTTTTGTTTCTGTAGCTCTGCATTGTAATGAGCTCCTGCCCACAGTGTATCATTTAGTGTTGATCAACAGAAATATTTGTAATGTTAGGAAAGGAAAACTCCGACTGCAATTGTTACCTTCCAGTTGGCTTTCTGGGTACCTGGCCTGGCTTCACATCTTCCATTGCAGAGCCAGATCATAAATAGTTTGCCTTCGGTGACTTTTCCCCTTTCAATCAGATGGTTTTTAATCATTAACTTGTTCAGTTTTATGCTGTCTTTCCTCAGATTCACAGCCTGGTTCTGGTTATTTCGCTGGCCAAATCTCATGTCCCAGGAAAGAAAAGTCTTTTTGATAGGGATGGAGAGAAAGATGGAAAGGCTGAAGGTTGTCGAGGGTTTTTTTATTAGAGCCTCAAATTATCTGTATCTTTTCTGTCCCAGTTATTTGCCCAAACTGTAACTAATCAGCATGACAACTTTCTTAATATTTGGTGCTATTTGCAAGAGATTATCTTGGTCCTTTTTATTAACACATAGCCTGAGGTCTCTGAGTTCATTTGAGTTCCTCATTAATCTTCTGTAAAATAATACAAATCTTTTAATTAATTTCCAAATAAAACTGACAGAACTATGTTTAGAAGATGATGTTCAGCTCATTTTTCTCCCTGTTCTAACCCAGTATCCTTCTAATGAAACGTGACTGGCAGTGAACTGTAGCAGTTGAGAAGCCAATATACATTGACTTTTGCTCCTCCTATTGCAGATACAATAACCTACTGCAAAGAAAGTGTAGTCACTGATGAGTGCAGTGACATGAATACATGCAATGAATACTACTAACCAGGGAAACTTGTGAGCTATCCACTTTAATTGCTGTCATAACTGGTGGAAGTGAGGAAGTGGTGTGTGAGGTTATGAAGAAGGAAACAGGAGGGAGCCAGGACTCATACTACTAACACATCTTCATTTTAATTCAAAAAGTGTCAAGAGGAGCTATATTACTCAAAGTTTCTTTTACAATATAGTGGCTTGTAGTGCATGTGAACATGCATTGTACAATTCTGTATATATAGAAATATAAAGAATCTTCAGATTCTTCCAGGACAGTAAAAGATGTTTGTGCACAGTTCAATGAACCCTGATGTGCAGTAGCACTATCATTATTTTGTGACTAACACCTGTCTATCTCGGCTTCCACTTTCCATCTCTCACTTCGGCTCCCTGTGTGGCAATCTAGACGTTTCAACAAGCACAGGGCTCATTACGTGACCTGTTCTTGGTACCTGTAGGAGTCCAAAGAGAGCACCATGAAGCTGGGCATTTGTTAACCTTCTCTTTGTCCGGGTTGGGTGTACAGTGCATGCTGGCATCTGTGATGCCACAGTGGTTAAGGGTCTCACCAGCTGTACTCCTCTCACTAAATAAGATATTTTTGTCTTCTCATTTTAGTTGCCTGGAAGTCAAGTATCTAATCTGAGCAATTTATCTAGTTGGTGTTACCTCCATATGAGCAATTCAAACAAGGCACTTCTGAAAGACAATTTGTCTCCTATTGTATTCAACTATTTGGGGATTAGATGAGTCACCCCTAAATTTTATCACGCCCTTTACAGTGATTACAGAGGAAACCTCTGTGACTAGCCTAGATTACAACACTTTTCAGAGGATAGAAGCCTGGAGACAGGAATCCCACCTAACCTGAATGACAGGGAAAATGGTTGAAAAAGTACTTAAGTGAAGAAAGATGAAATATAAGGCTGCATAGAAGCTAACAAGGAAAACAATAGAAGTACCAAAACAATAGAAGTACGAAAACAATAGATCCACATGACTCTGTAGTAAAGTATTGTAAATTACTTTGTAGTGCAATGAAGCTTTGTTACAAAATGCCATACCACACCCCACAAGTGGACACATTACCTGGTGTGTTCAAATTCTTGTATTTCCATTGAAAAATAAATCCTCACAGTTGATTAATGTCATGGTATTTTGTATATTTTCATATGAACTGCTAAGTTCTACAATATTTTAATAGCATTTCTGTTTGTTTGTATGTTACACTTGAGAGGCGGGGGGCGTTGGCCGAGGGGCGTGGGCCGAGTGGTGTAGGCCCCCGCCTGCGGAGCCGGCTCCTCCTCTGAGGATGCCAGTTCGAATCCTGGAGGAACTCGCTGTCACCATCCAAGCGTGCTCGGCTGTGGCAAGATGAACCTCAGGAGTAAAGGGAGTGGGGCCAGTTCCGCGCACACTGTGTCTCACTTAAAAAATCCATTGCGCAGGCTTATCCCAAGATCTTTGTTCGCGAAGTCCAGCCAACAACAACATGGATGTCAAAGTCTAGGCACAATAACTGTGAGCAAATTATCACCTTTACAAATAAACAAAATTCCACTAAGTATGGCAATACTGATTTATGCCAACTCTGATTTTTAAACTATGTATTTTGATGGAAACCTTTGGGGAAAAAAAATCCATCATTTAAAAACTGCAAAGAGAAATCTTGAAAGATAAATAATCGCTCCATTTAACTGTCCAAGATGAAACACAATTGCATCTTTTCTTCTTTTGTGCATTCTTATTTATAGCACTCAGTAAACAACTGGCATATTGTGTAGCTTTGAACAGTGGCTGACACCAGTTCAAACAGATGATCTTGACAGCATGCCCAAAGAAATGTTTCATCTTTACAGTCTGGAAAATGTTGAGTTTCTTCTGTGATCTAAGTGCTTATATAGCTAAGTTTTAAAAATTAGGAATATAGCCTTTATTTCACTGTGGGTGCATTGTTCAAGTTTGTGGCCCTACAGGGAGGACAAGGAGTTCTCAGAGAAAGAGTGGAGTGCTGGTTGAACCTTACTGCTCATCTGAACTAGCATGAAAACTCCTAATACAGCTGGAGTGGCTGACAGTCCCATGTTTTCATCCCTAAGAATGGCATTAGCTGCCAGGCCTGAAAGAAGCAGGCATGATCCAATCCTGAGACTTCCCAGGAGAGGCTGTGTGAGCCATCCAGGTCTGCACCAGAGTGCTGGAAATGTACCAACTGCAGCTGCAGGGGGACCAGGGGTCAGGCTGTGGGTTGTAAGTGCATGTGAGTTGAGATGAACACATTCATTTGAGTGAACACATAGGTCTGTGTTCACAAGGAGCATCAACTCCACAAGCAAGCTATGGAAATAAAATAAATTCAAGATGCCTAAAGTGTCAGGCTGTGGATGTTTTACAGTTTGTATCTTTGTACCAAAAGTGTGAGACACCTGGCCTGGAATGCTACTGACATTAGAATGGAAAATTCAGGACTGCTAGACTTTCCTTTATTGTACATTATACTTATAGGTCATTGACTTCCTTTATAAACATAAAATGGTTTGGTCAAATGGATCATGTTTGTTAAACTCCATGAAAAAGAAAAGTAATTTTATCAAAGCAATTCTCTTTAGTACAGAAGTGTGTGAATACACCAAATTCTCCTGATACTTTTCATCCCAAGTGTCTGAGTTAACATTTATTATTTTGGTAATTGTCCCCTTCAGTAACAGGGACAGAGAATCCAAACATCACAAAGTAATAGTCTACAGCCCAAACACCTTCACAAAAACCATGTGGACAAGGTGTGTTGGGTTTACAGTAAACTGACAGGACCAGCAACAGGTTCTGCACATGATCTTGGTGTTCTGGACAAACCAACAGCTGCTAGAGCTTGTGTTTTCCATCAGTTTTGTAAGAAATGCTGAGCCTGTTATATGTCTAAGTATAAATGAGACTGATTTTAAATGAAAAAATAGCAACTCCTCTTGGAGTGCTCACTCCAAAATGACTA
Source organism: Formicarius rufipectus (assembly GCA_013399695.1). Lineage (NCBI taxonomy): Eukaryota > Metazoa > Chordata > Aves > Passeriformes > Formicariidae > Formicarius > Formicarius rufipectus. Next base: position 707,971 of record VXAU01003649.1, read on the forward strand.
TGAAATGGTGCAATATCACACAGTCTGACATTTCAATTTTTGAAAGCATTCAACTGTTTAATAAAACACTGAGGAGCAATATTTTTTCATCACATGCAGTGTTAGAATAGCTATATGCGTTTAGCTGTAAACACAAGTATATCTATTAAAATGATTTATTGTGATAATTCAGACCATGAGTCACTTTCAGATGCATGGGAAGTCTGTATAAGCTGATGTTTTGTTTGAAGGGCAACCAAGTTGTCCACTACTGTACCTAAGGGCAACATAACTTTGGCACATGCAAAATACAGCTTAAGGGGAAGCTTTCAAGTTGCTGTTAACTAGTTGTTCCTGGTCTCAGCTCCCCCACATTTGGATTTGTGACTTCAGGATTCTTTCTTACTCTTTGACTAGCTCTGTTCTAATTGGTTTTGCGCAAAACTGCCTGTTGTTGCTGTCAGTGTGACAGCTCCAGTTTTGACAGCAAAAGTTGGACCCTTGTCAACTCCTGGATTCTAGTGTCCACTGACAGATAAATCAGACCTGAATCCTGTAGACCTCCTCTGACCAGGGGCTAAAACACAGAGAACTTCTTTTAAAATTACCTAGTGATAATCACAATACATTATATCAGATAATGAAGTGCCCAGAGTGCATCACAGCCACTGATTTTTGTTATTAACATAATTTCAGTGTAATGCATGTATGTTCTGATGGTGCCAAGAGTTCAGCTGATGTCAGGTCAGATAAATGAAACCTGCAGTTTCAGCCTTTGTAAAGATATAGCCTGATTTGTATTAGAAGAATTAGAAAAATATAGGCTAAATTGTTAGGTAGAGGGTATTATTTTTAGGAAGGTCAATATTTTATTTCATTCAAATTTTTAGATTCCAGACATTTTCAGAAAACAGTTTTGTATTCAGTATGCCCACTCAAGGGAGAACAGAGTCATCATTAGCAAGTCTTAATGAAGGTTTTCTATTAGATTACAAATGTGACTTTTTAGCTGAATTATGTACAATAATATCGACTGATTTAGCTCTGCATCTGCCAGTGCAGTCTTTACTGTAGTCTTATTCCTCTGATTTCCTTTCATGTGATTACTCTATAAATAACTTCAGACCCTCTATTCCTTGGACACAGTTTGCTTGGGGTTGATTAAGTTTAACAAGGTTTGGGTTGTTTTCCAGTTTGTTCCTTAGAAATATGTGGGCCAAGACATGCCGGAAAGTGTGACAGATCTACTGAAAATAATTTACCCACCATAACACGGTCATGTAAACTCTCTTTGTCTTCTTGGAAGGGGTTTTTGATGTATATTGAAGCTGAACCCTGAACTCTGTATCATTGATTGTGTTTCTGCCAAAATGATGTGCATTTATCAAACCAAAAACTGAATGCTACTCATCTGTCAACCCCTATGACTTTTAGGTGTATATTTAAGTTTTGGAGTTAAATCTGAAAATATAAAAATAAATGAAAATATATAAATATAAAAAACAAACAAACAAACAAACAAAAACCAAACAAAAAACCAAACAAAACAACCCCCCAAAAAAAAGCCCAAAAAACCAAAAACAAACAAGAAAAAACCCCACAAGCATTCAAGGCCAGGCTGGATGAGGCTTTGAGCAACGTGTTATCTTAGCAGGGGAGTTGGAACTAGATGATCTTTAAGTTCCCTTTTAATCCAAACTATTCTATGATTTTATAATTCTGTGATAATGGTCTATGAATGAGCTTTACCTCAAATTAAAATAGGGACAGTGTATCATACCTACTGGCCAGTAACAGAACATACAGCCTCAGCCCAATAGAGAGTACATATTCCCAAACAGCAACTGCTTTCTCTTGGAAACAGAGAGTGAATTTTCCCTTAAAGACTATAATTATGGAATCAAATATTAATTAAAAAGTTTATTGCAATTCATATTATAAAGCAATGGCACATGTCAGCCAACATATAATTATATCTTGGTGAGAAATGTAAAAATCTTCCAATAGCAAAGGTATAGAAGTAGTATTTACAAGTTTGATTTTTTTTTCCATTTTCCAGCCAGTTTGTGCTGATTTCATATTCCCAATTTTTAGCATTTACATTTATCCATCCCTTAATAAGCTAATTTAATGACTTCACGAACTAGAAGTGTCATGTGATCCTGGGTGAGCATGCACAGGGCTGACCAGCTGTCCCTGGGAAGGTTACAGTGCAGAGCTGAGGGTGTTTTTGTGGGATGCCCACTGAGACTACAGCATGTTTAAAGTATTTTAGTTCCTTGTTTGAGCACAGTGTGTTGAATTGACAGGGTACGGCAGGATGGAAATAATTTAGACAAGATGTTGAAGAGATTTTACTGTCTGAGACTTAAGTTGCCTTGGAGACTGGGCTGGGTTGGTCCCAGGATGCTTCTCTCTGCTGGCTCACCAACAGCCAGGGAATGTCCCATACTGGAATACACTCAAATTGTGCTGTTTGCTGTAAATATTAACTTTTTGGGGAATGAAGAAAGGTTCAGAGGCAAGACAAGCTGTGTTGGCCTCTGTTTAATTTGCAACAGTTGGAGTACACTTTTTCCTTTCGAGTTACTCGGCAGTCTGTAGGTTTGTTAAATCCTGTACTTCTTTGGGAAGCCAGGTGCTCTGAACATAAGGCAGGATTATAAGGGCAAATTTAGTTTTCAGAATAGAAGAAAGAATGATTCAAGACCAATACAGATGGAGAAGAATAAAACAGACAAGTCTGAAGTGGACAGGGCACACTGTAAAGGAAGAGGTGGGAACAGATTTAGTGTTGGCTAGACAACAGACTGCAGAAAAAGAATTATTCCATCACCACAGCAACTAGAAGCCAAGAGAAAAGAGGAAGAAGCAGTGATAAGTCCCGTGGCCTTACATAGGGATGTGTATTCAAGGATGTCCCACAATGCCTATTTTCATTTGTGTTTTGGATTAGATATTAACTGCAGTTGCTTTATCCCTTTCCTGCACTGCTGCGCTTACATTGTTTGCACTTTATAGGCCTGTTTCTGTGGAGTGATGGATGCTCAGAACCCGTGGAGGTGAGATCAGCAGCTCACAGCACTGCATCCTACACCAGTTTGCAGAGGAAGTCTGTGTTATCTATCTGGTAGCACAAAAATGTTTTACATTTTATTTCATAGCATCATTAAAATGTTACCTATGCTTTGCCTATGAATGGAACCTGACTATTCTCTCCATCTCATCTGTTTCATACTTGCATAATTCTAATGCGATCAGAGTGTCTCCTATTTTATACTGTGCAAGACAAGACAAAATCTAAGAAAGTTTTGTATTATGCAAGGCTGTGCTGTGAGTGATTATCTGTCCTGTGAAACTTGGCATGTCAGGTGGAAATAAAACTGGAAATCGGACTTCCAAATGAGTAAACATTGGCTACTGACTTTTGCCAGAGACTAGCTAGATAGTAAGAGAAGTCCTAGCAGTACCTGCGTGAAATCAGGCTATGAACTGGCAGTTGTTTTCCAGCAAACTGAAACACACTGCAACATTACAATGCCCTATTTATATCTAACCACCTCTATTTGGGCAAGTGAAGTTTCTAAAAACAGCGTCAGTGTACGGGGAGCTCAGCGTTATTACACTGAAAACACCATTTTGCCACCTAGTGGTGGTTTCTGCCTTTATGTTTTAGGTATGTTTTTGCTTCTCCAGCTTGTACCTTCTTACTACACTGTGAGCCGAATATTCTTTAGGCAGACAATTTTTCCAAGAAGGCACACAGTAATTTCCAGAAAAGTAGCTATAATATAAAATAATATATAAAAAAAATATAAAAATAAAATTTTGTTGGGATGAACTAGCCAAGTCTTTATTTTAAGTGTTACCTGATTTGTAAAGTTTCTTAATGTTACAGATTTGTATTAGTTTGTTATGGATCAAAATAATTATTTATTTTTTTTTTAGCTCTGTTGAAAGTTTTACTCAAATGGCATCTTCCAAAGTCTTCCTCTGCTGTGATTTTCGGAGTAGATGGAGGGCTTCACTCTAATACAGCTGAGCAGCATTCCCTACCACGCCCAGTATTTTGAGACTTGTGGAGCTGCAGGAACAAGGCTGTAGGTGCACTGGTATTTTGAAGGAGGCAGGTTGGTGCTGTACAGCCCAGTGATAAACCCTTCTGAAATAACAGGATCCCTAAAAGAAGTCTTTCCAAACCACGCACTGTGTGTGATTTACTGCAAGGAGACACTCCCATCTGGGGTATATTTAGTTAAAACAAAGCTGTCTTTTGTTTAGCATCTCAAAAACAGCTGTGTTTGTCCGTAAGCCAGAGAATGAAAAGGAGAAATAAAAAGGAGGTGTATTATGGTGTATTATTTTAGTCCATGTGGTTTGATTTTGGTGTTTTCTGTTTATGGACTTGTATGGATAGAGCACACTTCCTGAGTGTTTTTCCAAACATTTTTTTCATTTAAAACTCCAAAATATATACCAAAACTCCAGTGACCTTTTCTTTTACTGTAGTGACTCTTGTCTTACAAGGGCTAGCTCAGCATTGCTGGTGAAATTATACCTTCATGAGAACAGTATGGTGTTGGCTAAAAAAAAAAAAAGAACCACATAGAAAGGAAAACATTCAAGACCTAAAATGCTGAGGAAATTATGTACACTTCTTCCCCAAAAATGGCCTGTTTCTAGCTTTCTTCTGTCAGTGGCACCACTGCATGAACTGATGAGAAATCAGAAAATTCTGTGTAAAGATCACAGCAGTGTCAGTCTCAGCCTGTGTGCTACTGAGGAGGGGCTGAGGGCACCCTCTGCGAAGGGGATCTCGTGTGTGTCAGAGCCATCTGGTGAGCGAGGACCATCCAACTGCACACAAACATTCACTCCTCACTTTTGATTGCCTGGTTTTTCATTCACGTTATGGCATTGTGCATATTCCTTTACAGACAGGCTGACTAGGGTTTCCGAGTGCAAGCAAACGACTGATTGTCAATGCCCATAAAATTCATCTCAAGTGGCAAAGCTTTGTCCAAAGGGCTAAGACAAAATTCAGAAATCAAGAAGACATAGTTCAGAATTGGATACAAATTGGGACAAGTTACACTAAATTTTACTGAATTTCCTCAATATGTTTCAAAATAAAATATAAAAAAAAAATCCTCAGAAAACTTTTTTAACTCATGCTGACAAATATTAGCAAGATTTATCATTCAACTTTTCTCTCTCCCAAAAATTCAAGAATTCTTTTTATGGATAAAGTCACAGCTGAATTTATTAATAGCAGATCTCATACAAAAATACTTATTTCATTGATATGTTAACTGTAGATGTCCCCAATAAGGAGGTTTACTCTATGTTTCTTCAAATAGATTCTTTCATTATATTTGTAAATTGTTAACCAACGGCTTCTTCCTTGTATTTATGTCATCATATACCAATTGACTGATATAACTCACTGTTTTATTACCCACTGTGCATTAGGCTCAGGTTGTCATGGTGTAGAAATATGACCCTTATTTCTGTCATCTTCACCTGTCTGGTAAACAGATGTTATTTGGTTGGCTGAGTGAATGGAGATATTTCTGAACTGACATCTGTGCAAATTGTTTTTCAACAAATTATAGGATCATAAGATAATTCAGGTGGGAAGAGACCTCAGGAAGTCTCTACTTTAAACTCCTATTCCAAGCAGGGTCATCTATGGGGTCAGACCAGGTCGCTCAGGGTTTTTGTCCAATCAGTTCATGAAACCCTCCCAGAATGGACATTGAATCAAGCTCTCTGTGACATTCTGTGGCTGCTTGATGGTCCTCTCTGAACATTTTGACTGGGAACAGATGCCTAGGAAACCTGGTCAGTGAAGTCTGAGGCAGAGAAAGCACTGAGTACCTCAGCCTTACCTATGTCTGCTGTCATTGGGTCACCTTCCCATTCAGCAGTTGTCCCACATTTCCCTTGTTCAGCCTTGTAATGTAGCAGGGGGATCTCTCCTTGTTCACCCTGTCACTTGCAAGTCTCAATTCTAGCTGAGCTTTTGCTTTCCCAAGACCATTCCTGCAATCTGTACTATGTTTCCTCCACATCCATAGGATGTCTTTTTGCACTGAGGCTCCATCACAAGGTCTCAGGTCAGCCAAAGCAGTCTCATGTGTTTACTTGATTTTTTCAATATTGTTATAGAGGATGTTGCAGATCTGCCTGTTTCCTGAGCTCCTTTACCCTTCAGAGATGCCTCCCATGGGATCCCATCTGATAGTTCCCTAGATAAACCAAAGTCTGCTTTCCTGATGTGCAGGTTCTGCATGCCACTACTGTCTCTCCTCATACCTCACAGGATCTTGAACTGCATGATTTCGTGTTCACTACTAGCAAGGCTGCCAGTGATTATCCTGAGGTAGCTGGTGATGGACTCTAGCTTCCCTCATGGATGCATTGTACTCAGGTTTCAAGTCTCAGGGCTCAGTCACCTGCCTTCACTCCCCCTTTATCTCCAGCCTCTGCCAAGTTACCCTGGTGTCTGCACCTGCCAACTCCTGCATCACTTTGGGATGCTCACACAGACACAGCTTGTGCTTAAAACTTCCCGTGTCTCAGCTCTCTCAGCTTTATGGGTTTGTGATCTAATTAAGGTTAATGTCTTCACTAGTAGTGAAATAGGACAGTAAAAAAAAGATTAGGCTAGTTTGTTTACTTCTTCCATTAATTAATCACCCTCTGTCTCTGCTATATATTGTCACTCTGGACATTATTCTTCTTAAGCTCTGATTATCCTGTGCTTTTTTCATACTTTAGGCCTCAGTCATCAAACTCACAATTCTGGCAAGAGTAGTAGTTTGAAATAATTGGGTTTAATTTAAAAAGCAGTTTTACAGTAGGAATGCTTTATTTTAATGGCCATCTTTCTAACAGCCAGCAGCCTTGGGAAAAGGTTGCTTTTGCCCTCTGTGCTTTAAAGGAATAATTCTTCAGGAGTAGAGTTGCCCATGAATTCTTAATATGCAAGCTTTTTGAAAAGCCAGCTTAAAATGCTGAGCAGCAGAGAATAAGAAAGACAAGATTATGCTACATAAGGAAAAGCAGCTGGAGGACCAAGAATTTATTTGAGTATTGAAAGCCTCAAGCTGTGGCAAAGTTAAACATTATGTGGCCTGTTTGTTCATACTCTGCACCACCCTTTCCCAGACATCATATCTGCAGTTCCCTTTTCACTCTGTGACTACAAGAGGCAGCACAGGATTGCTGTAAATAGGCAAAGAAGATAATGTTTGGGATCTAGCTGCTCTTTTTGAGCAAGAAAGCAGCAGTTTTAAGGTGTAGCTATAATCTTGACACTCTTTTTAGTGTACACTAAATCCTGCCTCCTAGAAGAATGAAAGATACTCTGAATCTTTCATCTCTCATCAAGAAGGCACCAGTAGCAGTTATGTGTCTTTAAGCCTTCACACAGTCTCTTGCTACCTCAAATCAGAGAAAAGTGAGCTGTGCCCTGCAGCCTGGTGGTCACAGTCCCTCTAAACTCTGTCTTACCTAAATGACAGCCATACAGATGATGAAGTAAACCAGGATCACAATACTTATATATTTAAAAACTCTCCATGTTACTTACATGGAAGTTCACAAGGAAGAAATAGATAGTTTAATGGAAATTCTAGCTCAGAAACATGTATTAACTAATGTTTATCTGCAGTGATAGTGCATGCATGAAGAACTATCAGCTCATGTGGCATTACTTTTCATACTCATTCAGTTACCATAGCTTTGAAATCCCACAGAAAAACAAGAATAAAAACATTTTGGAGATATGTTGAGTTATGGGGAAAAAAATCACTCAAACAGGCAAGTTGCTCATTTCAGAAACATGACAAATTTTTTGTGTATGTGTGTGTAGTTTGTATTTACTTTTAAATGAGCTTCTTGGGGGAAAAAAACAAACAAAACAAACAACAAACAAAAACCAAAACACAAAACATCCTAACAAAAACAAACAAACAAAAACTCTTTCTGATTACAGGAATGAGGAGCAACATTGGGAAATTTAGTTATCTTGTTGGATTCGTTTATTTTGGGGAGATAGGGTGAAAAGGTAAGTCTGAAAATTCACCTAAATTCCTTCTTAATTGCAGAGTACTGTTTATATTGCCATGTCTACATATGATATGCATATAACAACCCTTTCTGCTAAAGTCACAGGCATATCTTGGAAGACAGCTTCTCACCTGAGATTAACAGATACTCTACACTGAAGGACGTTGTTCACTCAAAGTACTCCTTTTATATAATAACTGGATATAACTTTTTTTCAGTTACCAAATTGAATACAAACACACACATCCCATAACTCCCCATCAAACCCCTGATTTTATAGTTTGAGTGTGTATTTGGAAGATAGAATTGTTGGGAAGGCATTATTTGTTTGAAGAAAAACTCTTAAAGAAGTGTTCACTGTGTTTAAAAGTGAGTGCAGAAATAGGTATAAAGAATTTTTTCTATTTCATGCAAAAAATAAAAAAAAAAAAAAAAAAAACCAAAGAAAGAAAAAGAAAAGAAAGGATGCTGCTGGAAGGGTTATTTTAAGAGAGAGCCACACTAAGTCAGGAAACTTCCCATAAGCTTTCCACACCCTTTGTATTTTATGAGATTTACTTTGAGACTGAGCCATAAAGCATCAGCCTTTTGGGACTTATCCTCTCTCATGTGTTTAGTTAGCAACAGTTGTACTTGGAAGCAGGATATTTTTCTCTTCTATAGTCCTTTAGTGACAGCTGTGACTTTTTACTTGGAGAGGTATATAAATATGGGTATCTATCTAAAAGTGCAGAATAAAAAGAAAACAGAAACTGGGGACCCCTCATGGAGGAAAGAGGCCAATGAATCTCTGTTTCTTGGCACTCTGGAGGTGTCTGTTCAGCCCTGAGGGTATTCAGTATGTATCTCAGATTCACATTGTCTGGATCGTTCCAAAGCACCCTCAAAAAATTGCAAAAGGTTTCTTTTTGCCTTCTGTCCTCAACTGCACACAGCCATAACCAGCTATTGCTGATAATCTCTCTCAAACTTGTCAAACAGATGTCAGAAGAGAATGTTTCCCTATATTATTTGCAAAAGGAGTTTGCTTCCAAATAAAATGCAAGACAGTTTCTTGAGAACACTAAAGGAGCTTTCTCAGAGCACTTTGAGTTATTGAACTGAGATTTGCTGTGGTGTATTTGGAGCCCAGCTTTGCCCTCTCACTCGTTTCTGTTATTTACCTTTTTCTCAGATCTGGTTTCTGAACCATCAAGGAAATGGGCAGACTGACCAGGCAGTTGGGCTCTGCACAGCACTGTGGCACTGAAAAGCCTGCAAATGTCACAGTCCTCAGGCTTGGTGACATCCTGGCACTGCCCTATAGTCCCCAGCATCCCGGGATAATTTTGATTTTTGTGAACCCATATTTCTGTCTCCTTGCTATTCACAAGGGATACAGCACTGTTGACACAATGGCTCAGTATACACTGCACTGGAAGGCACAGATGAGATTTTTGGGATTTCAAGTATCTTAGAGTATTTGTTCAACATTGCAAACATTAACAGCCCGTGTAAAGTTCTGCCCTGGGATCAACTGCAGAATGTCACAGCTGACTCACAAACACAGGATTGTAATGGTGTGTTGTAAACAGACAAAATCCTACCCATCAGCTTGTTAGCATATTTAGAGAATACTGATCCAAAATCCTTTTAATTACAATTGGGATAAGAAGGCAGATGTTTAAAGGTGTGTTTTCTGTGAAAATACACTACAGATTAAAACTCCAAAATAAATCTTTAAACCCAGAATTGTTAAATTTAAGGTCAACAAATGCTTGAGGTCTCTAAGATATGTGTGATTCTTTCCTGTGAATATTTGAAAAATGTTGTGTGATTCAGAGGGTTAGAGGTGTGTTTAGGATTAGCTGTTGATAACTATTTTTGTAAAATGAAGATATGAATGTAGGCTGATGCAGAATAAATCCCCTGTGCATGCACTGAAACCAATCTGCAAAAGATACAATAATTGTTTATTTCCCCTGTTGTAGACTTTGTTCTGTACGCACTGCTGTGCCCTTTGGTGGGACAACCAACCCTCCCTCCATGGCTCTGCAAGCAGCCAGCCTAACATATGCCAAGTGTGACTGGAGTTTCTCAGCCAGCAATCCCCTTTGTGGAAAACTAACCTTGGACATAAATAAAATATTACATTTTTGCTGATCATCTTATGTTAAGGAACCATTGAAAATGTCAGTGAAATTCTCTGTAGTCACCACGAGATCCCACTTTGCTGCAATACCTGCTGGGCATTGAGATCTGAGCAGTTCCTTCCTACATCTGTGCTTTCCCCTCACTGATGCCAGCATGGGTTGGCCACAGGGATGTGGTTTACAGAAAGGATTCAGATTTAAAATATTCTTTTTATTTTTTTTTTTTTTTGACAATGTTGACCCTGGCAGGTTCTCATATGGCCCAAAAACATGAGTTGGATGGAGAGGGCAAAGAGTGAAGGGACAGAGACAAAGGCTGGAGCATCTTTTCCCACAGCAGTGTTTGCTCATGGAAGTGCCAGGACAGTTACTTGTGTTGGTTCTTTGTAGGTAGAGAGATGGGCACTTCCAGAAAGTGGTTTTAAGATTCCTCATCAAAATGTATGTATGAATGTTGGTCGTCTTTAAAGTGCCTATCCCTCTCCTCTGGCTGAAGAAAAGTCATGGGGAACAAATTTAGAATATGCAGGTAGTTCATAGACTTCTGAAGTAGTTGAAATAAACCTCCAACCAGACTCGTGTTAACAGTGGTGCATGGATTTCTCTGTACTATATGCTCTCAAAATTCATGTGTGATTATTTGTGTGGGGTTTAAGGGCATGTCCTCTTTCCATTCTTGCCTTTGTGTCACAGTCAGTAGTCAGACTCTAATCCTCTTCTTTGATTTGTAAAACAATAATTCAGATTTGAGAAACTGTTTCCACATCTATGTAATTTATTTCACATCTATTAATCTGTGTAAAGTTACTACTACCTTTTGTTCTTTGAAATCTTGATAATTTATTCTGTGAATGGATGTTGCAAGGACAAAAAAAAAAAAAAAAAAGGAAAAGTAGCTTTAAAACATATCTTAGTGCTCCAGTCATACTGTTTGGATGGACATCCCACCTGTGGGGGGATGTCTATGCTCGACATCTGAGATGTGAACCATGACTGATCAATTTTCTCAGTCCTGAGGTACTCAGCAAGTTTCCTTTGGGCAAACTGATCTCTAAGCTGAGCTTGCCTGGTCCGTCTACAACCAGTGCAAAGAAATAGACCCTCCTGGCTGTGATTCATCTCAGCCCAGAGAAGTTACTTGAAGGAGGTCAAACAAATTTTTGCATCTACCTTCCTTCTAGGAAGCATAAATTTCTCTCCATTGACTATGAAGGGAAATAGGAGTTCCTGCCTGGTGACCTTCTCTTAATAAGTTCCCTCCAGACACAGTTTTATTTCAAGACCATATGTAAAAAAAAATGTATAAATTCATTTAAACTGGCTCTCAGCATAGGGCTTGTTGTCCATGGGTCACACCATGTAGGATTTATCTTTCATAAGCCATATAATAAAAGGAATTTTTCAAACTGCCAAAGCCATTCATCAAACACCAACCATTATCAGAACCTGAGAGATCCTTTGAGAAATACTGGGGAGATTAACTTCACAGCACCTTCAACTGATGTCTGCAGCCATGGGCATCAGATAAGTATTATGGCTTCTCATTACAGGCAGCAGGATGAATAGGCTGGAATACAAATCCAGGGTCCCTTTTGCTGTTCCTGCTGGCAAGCATCCCCTGTGATAAAGCAGAGAATGACAAATCAACACACTGGTTTCTGGAGAGCTGAAAATAAAAACTACTCCTTAGACTTCTGACTGAATTAGGAAATGAAAAATTTCTGTAGCTACTTTTGGGTCCTGAAAACAACTTAATATATCCTTTTGTCAGTCTTCTAGATGTTCTCAAAATTTATCATGAGAAGCAGCTTCAAAATATGGGAAAATATTTAGTTGACCTCTAAGTTTACAAAATTGAACTGAGTTTATTTGACAGGTTAAATTACTTTAACCATTTTTTTAAATGTACAGTAGCAGTGCTGTGGAAATGAACCTGGTGGTCCTGGTGGATGGCAGGTTGAACATGAGTCAGGAGTGCTCTGCAAGCTAGAATGGCCAACCCTGTCCTGGGGGGCATTGGGCACAGCATCTCCAGCCAGGCTGGGGAGGGGATTGTCCCGTGCTGCTCTGCAATGGGAATGTTGGGGCAGTTTTGGGCACTGCAGTATAAGGAAGGTATTAAGGTCTTAGAGAGTGTCCAAAGGAGGGCCACAAGGGTGGTGAAGGGGAGCCATATGAGGAGTGGCTGAGTGCACTTGGTGTGTTCAGACTGGAGAAGGGGAGACCGAGGTGAGACCTCATTGCTGTTACAACTTCCTCATGAGGAGAAGAGCAGGGACAGGCACTGGTCTCTGCTTTGTGGTGACCAGTGACAGGACCCAAGGGAATGGTCTGAAGTTGTGTCAGTGGAGGGTTATGTTGGATATCAGGAACAGGTTCTTCCCCAAGAGGGTGTCTGGGTGCTGGAACAGGCTCCCCAGGGCAGTGGTCACAGCATCAAACTTGAGAGAGTTCAAGAAGCCTTTGGACAACACTCTCAGGCACACGGTGTGACTCTTGGGGATGGTCCTGTGCAGGGCTAGGGGATTGGATTTGGTGATCTTTGTGAGTCCCTCCCAACTCAGCTTATTCTGTGATCCTGTGATCTTAATTTAGGCCTTTTGGTTTAATTTATTTGAAAAATATTTGTTTCTAATTATAAAAACGTTTCTCATGTTTTATAAAATAGTTTCAGCATTTGAAGTGCTGCAGTCAGTTTTTACAAAAGAATCATAAATATAATTAAAATGTGGAGTCTACTCCCAGGTACAAACATTGACTGCTGAGAGAGGACATCAGAAACACTGTTAGGGTGCTGATTGTGCCCTATCACTTTTCTCTATTAAAAAACAAAAAAGAAGAAACAAATAAAAAAATTCCTGTGTTTTAAACTATGTGCAGCTATGAGCTGCAGTGTATTAAGACTTCCTTTTGTTGCCACTAGATAGCAGTGTATGTCTTCTGAGTTTAGAATACATATTTCTTACCCAGTTAACCTATAGTTTTCACTTCTTATCTATTAATATTCATTTAAATTCCTCCTTAAAGGTGATGTAGGATTTATGGAGAGAGTTATAGAATACCATATGCTAAATACATAAAGTATTATTAGCTGCTAGTTGCTAATTTTTGCTGAAAATTATGGGCTTCAAAATAGAAAGCATGAAAAAGGTATAGACCTTGTGATGTTCCACTTATGTGGGCTCACAGAAAATCAATTGGTTAAAATGGAATTCCTATGATTTATATTAGTATAGTGGGGGAAAATGTGTTCCACAAGTCTATGAATTCCTCAGCTTTCTGGGAAAGTAGAAGGGGAAAAAATGTACCTATCACAGGCTGAAGGGACAGCAAAGTTGTTTAAACTCACCTGCTATGTTCAACACTGTATTCCTTTGAGACTGCTTTGGTCAGCACTGTGATAACCAAAGCATGTAAGAGTCAGTCCATTACAACATGTTGAATAACCTGATTTAATTGACTTCAGCAATTCACTCTCTCTGTTCTTAGAAGTATTTTGATGCAAACATTTCCTGCCTAATGGATATGGAAGTTAAAAATGCAGGCACCTAAGAGAAGATCTTGCCATGTCTGCTTTTCCACTGCCCACCTTTGCTGAAGTCAAACTGAGGTGCCTATTAATGCAAAATTAAGGGTCTCTGCCTTCCAGAGCTTTACTCAAACAAATTATCACTCTGACGAGACCTGGGCTGTGATTCAAAGATTGCACATTTCTGATGAACACCATTAAACGAAATGCAGAAAAGATTAATGCCAACATCATTACAAGGAGACATTGCTGAACAGATGAGCAAGCTTCTGGCAGGAAGGACTTCAGAAACTAACATCAGTGACTTGGCTGCAGGGATGGAGAGAGGGAGGAAAGGAGGATAAAGGAGAAGAAAGTAAGATAAAGAGATGTCCAGCTTCAGCAGAATCCTAGCCAATTCAGAGCAGCAAGTAAAATGGCCTTCTCTATTAAGTTAGAGAAAAAAACCACAATATGGAGTTTATTATTGGGTATGTCCCTTTTTTGGTGTACTAAGGGGTTCAAAATAGTTGACTAAACTTAGATATTTGAATATGAGGGTAAATAGAAATACTTAAGGGAGTTAATTTTGTGTTATTTTTGTCATTGTTTTGGGTGTTTGGTTTGTTGTTGTTTGGTTGGTTGTTTTGTTTTTTTTTTTATTTTTTTTCTGTTTTTGTTTGTTTGTTTTGTTTGTTTTCTTTTTTGTGGTTTTTTTTTGTTTGGTTGGGGGTTTTTTTGTTTTTTTCAGCTTAGGCTAAGGTGATGTTCTTTAAGGAAGCATAAGCCTGAGGCCAAGGCATGATTGGCTCTCAAATTTGACTGAGTCTGAGGTAAAGGTATTGTTTTAAAGATGGATGAATCAAAAAATAGACAATGAAGAACTTTTAGATGTTAGAGAGAGACTGTGCAAAAGAACCACTGGTGTTGTCCTTCCTGGGATAAACTGCATCTTGCAAAGGCAAAACTTTAACCTTTTCCTTCTCTTGCTCTGAGTTTTCTGAGGATTCCTCTGGAGGAAGATATTTATCCCTCTCCAGGTATTTTCTTCAGCTCTTATTTGCCATTGAATATATAAACATTATATTCCCCCACCCCAGAATTATTCATGGGGTCAGCTGGAGGAACTGCCTGGGGGCAGAACTGACAGTCACCACAACAGATGGAAACAGGGAAGTCACCAGTGGCAGTTTAAATCCATATTTCAAACAGTGGAGTTGGTTAAGTCACTGTGCAATGGAAATGGGAGCTTCTGCTTTGTGTCCAGGACCCTTAATTTCTCATAATTTCAGAATAAGAAGAGTCCACTGCAATCAATTTTTTATTTTTGTCTGATGATGCCCTAGTGCTGTTGGAATGAGGCTGATAGAAGTCAAATGAGAAGCAGGAGCACAGCTTCCACTGCTGACTGCAGTGCTTCTATCAACCTCTTAATCACACCCTCTCTGAAATGTTTCACTTAATTTCCCCTGTGGCCAGCTCTTTTGAAGTTTTAATACGTGACCTGTTGCCATCTACTCAAATAGCTATCTTTTTCCCTATTTCCTCCTTTTCTATGCTCTTTGGAACATTGTATTTCTTAGCTCTGGCCCTTTTACTCTCTCGATGTAATAAGGAAAAGTATTCTCAGAAATTCATTCTTTCATCATACCTACATTATGCAATGAACCTATATAGTTTATCTAGGTCAGATGATCTACTTAAATAGCACTGAAATGAAGAGATAAATGGGAACTTCAGGTGGGTCATTTATTTCAACTCAGAATGCTACATACTACACTGTATTGTGGCTAGAGCTGGCCAAAATGAGGGAAAATTGTGTCAATGACAACTGCTTCCATTTCTCAAGGATTATGATTTTTCAGAGCATTTTTTTCTTCTGGTTTGTTTGGGTTTTGGTGTGTTTTGTTGTTGTTTTTTTTGTTGTTGTTGTTTTGTTTTGTTTTGTTTTGTTTTGTTTGTTTTGTTTTCTTTTTTTTTCCTTGGGTTGTTGCTTTTGGTTTTCTGGATAAGGAAAGAGTATAGACCTGCATCTATTTTTAAGAGCAAAAGAATTAAGAAGAAAAAAAAGTAAGAAATTTCACAATAATTTCTGAGTATTCATACTTTATAGCAACAAAATCAATAATTTATAGCAGCAGAGGATCTATAGAGTGAGATTGAGCTATTTTGGTTCTGTGCACCCAAAATTAGTTGAGCATAGATCACACAAAACAGTTAACTGAGGCCAAACAGAAAAGCACTAAAGTCACTCCTGAAAAAGAGGGAAGAAAGGACAGAAGTTTATATTTATGTTGCTGTGAACTGCAGATGAGGACTGACTGTGCTTTCTGGTTCCCATTTAGTAACCTCACCTTAATAAGCTTTTTTTATCGACCCATAGATCTTTCACATAATAACATCAGCCCAGAGGTACTGGGAAAAGAAGGTCAATGTGTGCCTTCTCATTCCAGCCTGAATATATTGATGGGATTATTTTATAGTCACACAACTAAATAGGCAGCAAAGTGGCCTTTGGCTATGAAAATGGTAAAATGGAGTCTGTGAAGGTTCCATACACACTGGAAAACTGTGCATCTTCCAGTCAGCCCAATAAATTGAGTTTCAAACTGCATTCTAGTTATATGCAATTAAACAAATCAGTAAAAAATAATGACTATATGTACCATATATAACTATCATAACTATATACATGTCATTGCTGAAAAGACACTTTCAGAGAAAAGGGGTAATTTATAATTGGAGAGAAGATTTTAGCCACTGCATTTTGGGGATTGCTTATATTATCACTGACCATAAGAAATCAAATCATGTACAAATCTGCCTGACTTCAACACCATCTTTTGCAGCACTGGGATTCACATGTTGTAAAAATATTGCCATAGGTGCACAGCCTCTGCTGTGGGTGTTATCAGGGTCAGGACAAGCCCTTGATGATACAAATGCCTTTAATGTGTTGTCATTGGTGTCTGGGTATCTCTAATCACCAGCCAGCTCTGAAAGAGGCAAAGGAAATTTCCTTCTCTGTCTGGAATTTGTATTCTCATGGGAGAGCAGCACGAATCTGGTTCGAGTCAGAGCTTTAGGATGTTTCTAACTTTGTAACAAAAAGCCTCTACAAAATTCAGTGCCTGAAACAGTTGGAAACAGATTGGTACGTCAGCCTGTGCTCTGTGAACCCAGGAGGGAAATGGAGCAGGGAGATTGGTAAGGAACTGGACATTATGTTTCATATTTCCTCATGCTCTTTTCTTCCTGGTGAAGACTTGGTAGTGAAGCCTCTGACTTGGTGGTGATATGATAATAAAATTAATAAAATTTGTAACATCTGAACTTTCTCCAGTTATTTAATAGACTAGACAATAAAAAAACAAATCTGACCATGGTATGAGGTTCTTGGTTGGCCAGTAATTAATTGAAATCCAAACAAGTAGAAGCTGGAAAACATCAAAATACTGAAATTAAAACTCACACAAAAAGGAGATAATTTTCCTTTAATTTTCCTTCCTTCCTTCCTTCCTTCCTTCCTTCCTTCCTTCCTTCCTTCCTTCCTTCCTTCCTTTCCTTCCTTTCCTTCCTTTCCTTCCTTTCCTTCCTTCCTTCCACAGTGTTTATGGCTTTAGCACAATGTTATTAAAAAGACACTTCTTATTGGCTGTTATGAATTTCTGTGTGGAAAGCAAATGAGGCTAGAATATTAAATCTAATAACCTTATTTATCATTGATATTGATAAATTGTTCTGATAAAAATGTTAGTTACTTTAATTCACTGATGATTAAAATAACTGGTTTATTATAACGAATTACAAAATAAATCAAACCACAGCTTTCTCTCAAAAAGTACCCCAAATTTTATCTTTTCACCACATCATTAATAGTTTCAGTTTCAGCTTATGTCTTAATAAAATAGGTTAGTATCGACCATCTGACAAGAGATTGTAACAGTATTTTATGCTTTTCACTACAAGTGCAGAAGAAAGTCTGATGAAATTTTTTTCATAAAATAATTGCTTGGTCAAAACAGAATTTCTAAGTTCTTATATTTCAGTTTCAACATGGAACATTTTCTTCTCCAGAACAAAATGCCACTCCAAGGAGGGCCAGAAGGAGGAGAAAAGTAAGCAAGAGCAATAAAGCTGAAGTTGGCCAGGGAATGGTGCCCATGTCAGAACTGAAGATGGAAGGGGGCTCCAGCTCTGGGTTTGTGTAGCACCAAGTGGGTACTTGCAGCTGCCCACGTGTGCACTGGGCAGTAGCAACCTGATCTGTGCAGTGGGAGCTGGAAAGTGATTAATTTTGTGATTTCAGCAACCCCATCAACAACAGTTCACCAAAGCACAGAGGGAGCAACCAGTCTGTTCTGATTCTATTTTTCTAAGTATGAATAATATTCCCAAAGGTGTTTTTTGCTTGGAATTATAACTTTGTGAAAGTTCTTCTCACACATACACAAGATTTGGTGCCTATATACCAGATTTGAGAATTTAGTAAGCAAGTTTTGAAAATTCAAGTTAGTTACTTTCACCTTTTACTTTAGGAATGTATGGAAAGTGAGAAGGTGCTATAAAAAGGGTAAATATGTATGCTATAGTATATTAGTAAACACTTCAGCACACTGCCAGCATATTTAAAGGGAATAAAACTTGGATGACCTGGAGAGGAAATGAACCTTAATCTTGTCCACGCTTGATTTCATGAAAGGAGATAAGTGCTCTTGCCACACCGTAAAATACGTTCTGGTATTCCATTGGCAAGATCATTCACAGCTGTAAATTGTCTGCCAAATAAATAAAACAAAACAAAACAAAACAAAACAAAACAAAACAAAACAAAACAAAACAAAACAAAACAAAACAAAACAAAACAAAACAAAACAAAACAAAACAAAACAAAACAAAACAAAACAAACAAACCAACCAAAAAAACCCCAAACAAACCACCTTACCCACTATAGAAAAGAGGTTGCAAATGGCTTTGTTGATGACAGAATAAGGAAGACACAGTCTTCACATTATTAAGAATCTGCAAATAAAAAGACTCAGGTCAGCTCTGGTTTAGGATTGCATCTATAGGAGGCTGCTGAGGTCATTGATTTTGTTTTTAACTACATAAGTTGCTCCTCAAAAAAACCCTCTGGGAACAAACGTTCTTATTCACTTCTTTCTTTTTAAAAATAAAACAAAAAAGCCTTAAAGATTAAGCTACTTATCACCACTTCCAGGGCTATGGTCTTTTTTTGAATGGCCTGTCTGGCTGGAGCCTCAAAATCAATTAACTGAAAGGTCTTCATCACCTCTGAAATTCTACTCATTCACATCAGTAATTACAGAGGGTCTCCATGAAGCAGTGGTTTCTCAAAGAGTTAATTGAAATGCAGGAACAGCTTAATACTGATTCAGCAGACTTAGCTCTAAACTTCAAAGGCATTGTGATTTACCATTTGGTTCTTTGTCTATTTAAATTAATTATGTTGCTCTAAGGCAAGGGAAATGAAACATCAGAGGCCTCAGAGTCACTCCAGCATAAATGTTAAGATACATTAGTCCTGTGAGACACAAATTCTGAATTTATATTTTATTTTGTATATATTTTATAAAATATTTATTTTCACTATTTATTTCATTTTTCTTCTGTGGCAAACAGGATTTGCCCCCCAATTCTCTGATCTGTACACATCTAGGTTTGTTAAATACACTACATAAGAAAACAACCCCAGGGCTTGATTCAAGTTTTACAAAGGTAATACAAAGATCTATTGTTTGTATTACAATACAAACAATATCAGATCTATGGTTTACTTACTCTCTAGATGGAGTAGGCTGCCCAGCAATCCCAGCATGATCTATCTCTTCAAATAGATACTTACCACTGCTTTAGACAGCCTGACATTTGGCAGCAAACTATCTCAACACACACGAACTGAAACTGTCTCACCTGCCCTGGGAACTTGCATTTTTATCCCCAACATGCAAAGCTATAAGGCCAGAAAAGGGAATTCAAGGGATACCTCTAGGTTTATTTGCATGCATGCTGTCTCCACTCTCCATCTGAAAGAGTGAACAATGGGAAGGTGAGAGAATGCAGAGACCTTATCCAGTTCCTGAGCTCTTCATGTCAAACAAGTGTCACATCAGAGCTGTGAATCCCTGTGCAGACTCCTCTGTTCTTGGCTTGACTCCCAGCACCCTCCAGCAGCCAGGGCACATGTGATTACCTGTCAGCCTCCCAGGGCAGGATGGACTGACAAGGGGCTCTAGTCAGGTGTGTGTCCTCCTGCGGAGAAGGGAGAGATTTTTTTCTCCTTGTGGTGTCTAGAAATGTCCTGTGTACACTTGCTCACATAGATGTGCTTTTCCTGATGTGCTGCCATGGTAAAAGGCATTTACATCCCTCTCCAGAAGCCACTAGTGGAGGTCTCCTGGAAAGGATGTGCAGCAGGAAAAAATTACTATCTGCAGTGGCCTGTCCCTCACTTTTCAGAGACCTCTGCCAGGTTCCCACAGCCTCTGCCTGATGCTGAGTGGTTACAGTCTGGCTTTAGCTGTAGCTTCACTGTGGTGAAGGCTGTGGAATGGCTGAATCCTCCAGAGTCATCGTGTGCAGCTTCCCTCTCCCGCTGTAAGCCCAGGCCTTCTCCTGTGTCCTAACTCAGGGCAGCAGGGATAGTCTCCATGGGTGACACTGTTGCTGGACAGAGGTAGGGTACTTCAGAGGCCATCTGCAGCTACAAAACTCAGGTCCCTCCAACTCTTAATGATTTCTGGTCATCAGTTATGCCTCATGCTATGAACTACTTCAGTGCCTTCACCCCATATCTCATACTTCTTAGTGGCTGTTCACCCAGGTCTGGCCATCAGTGAGTGCCTCTGTGTCTGCATAAGTCTATTTCTGTGAGCTACTTATGGAATAACTGCTACTGCCTCAAAGCCAGACATGGCTGTGCTTCCTTCTCCTCTGACACTGCTCCAAACGGTCTACTACTGGGAAAGATCCTCATGTTACTTACCACACAGAATCACAGAAGATTCTGAGTTGGAAGGGACCCACAAGGATCTAGTCCTACTCTTAGGTGAATGGCCCATATGGGGATTGAACCCTCAACCTTATCCTGCACCATCATATAACAAAAAAAATGTCTTTTCCACTGTGTGCCTGGCACTATCTGAGCAGCAAGAGATTGTTGTCATCCAGGCAGCAAGGGAAATCTCAGCCACACATAGACATCTATCACCTGTCTCTGTTATGATGATTTTCCAGTACGTGCCATCTAACATGTGCTATGAGTCATTTGCTCCTTCCTTTCCATAGATTTGAAGTTCAGTGGGCAACTGTGCCCTCTCTGATATATGAGGCCATACCTGCAATGGGAGGGGAGGAGCTGGAGAGGACAGTTTTCTGGTCAACACTATCATTATGCTGAAAATCTTGGGGTCACCTGCTCCATTCTCCTGAGGAGACACTTTCCCTGTGGAAGGGTGTGGGTGTCTGGGAGTCAGCAGGTTGCTTGAAGTGTAGCAGCACATAACTCCATAGGTTTCCCTGTCTTTGACATGCAGTGCGTGCTTGTTGCACTGCTGAGGAAGTCTTTGTCATTATTCCTACCTGTTACCCTCTGAAATGATGGAGAGTTGAGAGAATTTAATAGGTGTGCAAGTCTCCTGCTTCACAATGTAGCACAAGACAGTGATTCTTTCTTTGGGTGAGCCAATGTGTCTTTCCCTGAAAAACATTAACCTGCCTGGCTAGAGCCAGAAGTTGCATTGCTCCATGCAGAAACATGTGCAAACCTGCTTCTTTGGGCTGACTATGGGGCTGGTACTCCATATTAGAAAGATCAGAAGAATGTCTCTGATATGACAGGGTGGAAGAAAGATCTATCTTGTCTTGCAAAGATGTTGGAAGTGGTACCAAACAGACTGTCTCTGTCTTGGTGTGTTATTCTCTGTTTCCCAGTATAGGTTGAGCCCTGGAAAACACACAGAGAAAGCAGAGATGGCATTGAAGGTTAGTTGCAAGTTTTTTCACTTATTAGCTGTTCAATCTCCTTATTACAGCTTTCAGGATGAGCAGATACGTGTAACTAGATATTTATCTTGGAGTGAGTGCAAAGTCTGCTACACCTTTCACATTCTTTGAAGTGAGAAGGGTCAGTTTGTAGCACCATTTCCCTAGTCATCTTTTTTGTCTGTGTGTTTTCTGTAAATACAAGCTTAATTACTATCTCATGATTATTAATCACTGTCAATGCAAGATAATTCTATTCTGAAAAAGCGACTGTAGTAAAATGATCCTTTACTCAACAGCACAGCGCTGAGTTCTCACAGCAGTACCTCAATGATTAAGACTGGGATTTTCAAAATAGCTCCAACCCACTATTGAGATGAATCCTAACCCCCTTAGGATCCTTTGAAGATCCCAGCTGGAAATCACTATTCAGTGCTTTTTGATTTTTATATCAGTTACAGAGCCATCACAGCTCAGACCAGCTGTTCTTGCCTGTTTTCCCGGAGATGCACTGCTAATGGACCTGTTTTGGACCAGTGGCAATTGTGTGTTCTGGAAACCTGGTGGGAGCCATAAAAGTGTACAGATGCTCTTCCAGGAGAGATGTGAAGAGGCAGGGCTGGTACCTGTCCCTGAGCTGTCCATGCCTGCTGAGGAACCCTATACATTGTGCAATATGTGAAGAGGAATTAAAGCCCGTTGACTCTGAGGACAGTGTTCCCTCCTCAGCTTCACCGGGGTATAAAATACAGAGCAGGAGAATCCCGGCCCTTTGCTGAAAATTAGTGAGGAAAGTCACGGTATGGGGAAGCATTATTTACTGAAGGGTATGTTTACTGCAGTTACTGGAAGTGCTCAGCACTCTTTGCAGAGCATTGAAGGAGCATGTCATGACCTGGTCCTGAGAAATACAGATCTCTGAAAGAGTCACTGTCCACTGCTGTCCTCATGGTAGTGTTACAAATGAGTTGTCTCACTCGAGGTAGGAGTCTCATCTCTCCTTCCCTTGGATATTTGTACTGTTTCAGCCTCAGCTTCTGATCTCCAGTTTACAGAATGTTCTAGAAGACTTTTTTTTTTTTTCCAAAATAAAAATCATGCCACAGACTGTTTGCTTAACTGAGCATGCTATGGATGTATTTATCAATGGGCATGTACTTGTCTGTTGAGCATGTAGACACCCCGCTACCTACACCCCTGTATCCCTCTTCCAAGTAATCTGCAGTGGTTTTCTGCTGTTTGGTTTTGTTTGTTTTTTGTTTTGGTTTGGGTTTTTTGTTTGGTTTATTTGTTTATTTTTATTATTTTTTATAATTATTTATTTCCCATTCCCAATAATTTTTATTATTTTTGTTTTAAAGATAAATACATTTCTTCCTTGTATCTACAACATAGTGCATCTCTATTTACCTGAATTCTGAAATTGTTTATCAGCAAAATTTTGTTTTCTGGGGCAAGAAGCGAAGAAAACTGGCTTCAGTCAGTAATATGTACAGTTCATGCCATTTTATGAGCAGAGTTATTCACCTGCCTAGAGCAGAGCTAAACCTGGGTAGTGATGGGCATCCAAAGCTGGTGAAGCCATTGTGAGGCAAAGGAGTGAAAAGAGAAGCAAGTTCTAAGTACCTCAGTATTTTTCCAGTAGTTAGATACTCACAGGGAATTTAACCTGGTTACTGGACTTCAGAAATTATTACAGAAGGGCACAGAGACTTTCTTGGCTTATTATCTTTTCCATGCTTTGTTGTTTTTTTGTTTTGGTGCCACAGGTGTAGATTAGACTATGACTCTGGTCATATAGAAGCAAATACTGATGTCTGCTGCACAGGCCCTCGGATCTGCTGCACAGTTCTACCCAAATGCATAATTATTGCAGAGCAGAGGCAGCCCTTGGCTTCCTAAGACAGTGAAATTTTGTGAAAAATTGTCAGCATGAGCTTAAGTCAAGGATTCTCATAGCATCAATGACCTTTGCTCAAAACCTAAGGTGTCAGAGAAGTAGCCATGGTGTGTTTAGACTCAGTGCTGTGAATTAGTTTGAAATACTTGCACTATAGTTCTATTAACAGAGATTAACATCAGCAATATCCCTTCCGTCCTGCATATGTGTGTGGTGGAGGAGTTGACAGATTTGGCTGTATTAACCTGACAGATAAAGGAGATGTTATATAATATGGCACATCTGCCTTTGCACTAGACTGTTATATGTGCCTCTCTAAAGATGAGACAGACAAATTATCCTATTTATCTATATATGTAACAGCCTGAGGCAACTGAGAGGGGAATTCTGCCATAAAATGTATAATTGCTGGAGGCATGATTGTCTGTGGTTGATGTAATTTCGAGCATCCCATTTTATATTTCTCAGAAAGAAGCACCTACCCTGTTCCCAGCCCCTGCTATCGGAGCTGACACCTCATCCCTCGTCCTTGCTGTGAGATCAGTCCTCGGTGCTGATTCCACTTGGGAGCAAGGCTGTTCTGAACTGCATTTCCCAGCTCTTACCATGAGTACCATCTTCTACTTGTGGTTGCACAGGAGAGAGTAATATTTAAATTTTATGATCAATATTCCAGCTATTGTGAGTCTGGGCAGTCCATGCTGTCTGCCTGGCTCTATGTGATGTTAACAGTCATGAAGGTCAAACAGGTTGGGTTTGAGTATCTGTGGCTAGGAATTCACCTACTGGAGTCCCTCTTTCTGGTCAAAGCTCCAGGTAAGGGTGGAATGAAGCATTTCCTAAATCATTCAGAAGTGTTTCTAACTGTTTCTATATAAAGTGGATGTTTTCCAGGTTTAGCGTCTTGCAGGTACCTGTTGGATATGTAGAGCTTGGTGCCACAGTCATGTTTCTGCAGTTAAAAGAATTTTTCCTGGTTGGGATAATCCTGGACATTGGGTCTGAAGGGGAACAGGGAGAGAACACCTATGGGCTATAGAAGAGACAGGTCATATATAATGATATATTTGTATGAGTTGCAGAAATCATAAAATTTAAGCCCCTCAGGCTGAGGAGATGATCAAACCTAGCTCTATTTCTGCTGATTTAGTTCCTTAATTAAGGGACTTCCACCATTAGATAAGATTTGTAATACCAGGCAGTTAGAACTACTTTGTCTTGTCCCTGTCGATGTCCCCTGGTACAGCAGAATACACTCTGAATAAATGAAGTTTAGCTGCCTCCTGAGGTTGTCTACAGCTCATGGCACAGATTGAAAGAAGTGGGTCGCTGCTGTGCAGGAGGGAAGGTGTCCACCCAGCCATGTGCCCAGGCCAAGCTGTTGCTGCCACGGGATGAAGCAGGGACAGCCCCAGGACTCAGCTGAGAAGCTGCAGTGTATTGTTATACCCCTCTGAAGTGTCTGAACTGGTCCTGGAAATGATAGCTCAGCCATGGTACCTACAGGTGCCTTCTGGCGCTCGGCTGTACCCAGGTGAGCCTGAGGCAGACATCATCCTGCTCCTCCCCACAGAGAGGAAAGCTGGTGCTTAGGCTGGAGGGAGCATGGCTTTACACGGCAGCAGCTCTCTGCCTAATGATTGTGACATAGCCTAAATCTATAAATCCCTTGATCTGTTAAAGCTGGTTTTGTCAGGTCAAAATATGTTTATTTTCCTTTCACTTTCCTTTCAATTTAGCTCACTTAAAGCAGCACATAGAGCTTTTTTCTTGCTTTTTCATGATATTCAAAATGTTCTTCCTCCAAGGGATGAAACAGTGAAATAGTTGTTGGCTGCTACAGTAACTTAGAAGGAAGGGAAAAAACTGTAAGAGTGAAGTTGTCAACTGGATGACCCTATCATCTCAGTGCCTGTGTTATGAAGCTAAGGCACAGAGTAGTTTTCTTTTGGTGCTGGGAATAGATTAGGTCCAAGGGCCTGTGGGCTCTTTGCTGGCCTCTTTTGGGAATCTCAGACTTTGAGGAAAACTCTGCCCTCCCCCCTCTACCTGTCAACACACCTGCCCTCTGCAGTAGGATCTTTCTGAAAATGATTTCAGAGACAGGTGGAGATCTTTGTGTGTCTCTGGCAGGGCACCCAAGTCTCCTTCCTTCACTCCTCCTCAGTGGTGACCCCTCAGGAACTGCTATTCTCTTGCTCTCTGCTGAGTTGCTGACATCTGAAAGATACTAAACACACAGGACTGTCAAGGACAGAACATGCTGGACTGTCAAGGACTAAACAAAAGCATTTTACAGCTACAACTGAGTTACTGAAATCAGTTTTATGGCTGTAACTGTCTTGCGTTTGGTGTGTGTGTCACATCTGAATATATCCTTTTGTAGTGTTAATAAATACACGTCGGAGATAGCTGCTGACAACAAATTAATGAGTCATTTCAAACCAGAATTCTTACCAGCTAATTAAATTACCTTCCTATCTTACTAGAATTAATCACTCTTCTCCTAATATATTTGTGTAAAGAGACAGATTTTCATGTAAATTAAGTAATATTTGAGATGGATGATGAATGCCTTTGAATCTCTGTTGTTCTGTGATCCTAACAGTTAGTACAGAAAAAAACATAAATTCCTAGAAATCATTCTTGGTTACTGCTTCCACAGATTCATACTATTTTACTATTTTCTATATCAGTATTACCACACAAAGGTATTACTCTACTCCCCTAGAAGAAAAAGAAAAAAAAAGTCTTAAGGTCATAAAGTAAAATTTCTGACCTTTAACAGTCAAGGATTAGAGCAACAGTAGTTGTCACAAGAATGAGTTTTAGAGAATTTAACAAACCTAAGTTATAATGGAAACTTTGTTGAAAATCCATATTTCTCCAGATTATAATTGATTGAAAAAAACAAACACACAAACAAAAAACAAACAAACAAACAAAACAAACAAACAAAAAAACCCAAACAACAAAAAAACCCCAAACCAACCAAACAAACAAACAAAAAGCAAACCTTCAAAAATAATTTTTGTAGATATGTTTAGACTTGAACAGCATGGGGCTTAAACAGCACTTTTCCTCTAAAAAACAGCTTTTGGTTCTGATCCACTCATTGCTTTCAGGGATGACCACTCCTCCAGTGGAGGAGGGAAAGAATTTAAGTTTCCTATCAAGAAAGATGCTAGAACAGGAATGAAGAACACTGGGTTCTTTATCCACCCCTCTTTCCAGTTCGGCTGCATGAGCCACTTTGTCATTCAGTGCCTCAATTTCTTCTTGTTCCCTGTATCATCAGTTGTAAGCTTCATTGCTGCAAATGTTCTTTTACTCCCTCTAAGCAGTGAGAGACAAATAAGAATGCAGTAAAATAAGATTATCTTGGTTTATTGTCTTGAGACAAACTGTAAAATTCAAATCAAAGTAACCTAATTTAAACTTTTTCAATTATATTCTAGAGGGTGAACATACCTGTGTATATACCAATATATACCTAAGTAATTTTTCATGTACAAAACCATAGGGGAGGAACCTATTACAGTTTCTTTTTTTTTTTTTTTTTTTCATTTTAACTAGACCTAAAGATCCACATCTAAAAATATGCTCTCTGCAGCTGTAACAACACCGAGAGATTCAGCACTGGATACAGCTGATGAAATTGCATTTGGTCCAGCAAATCCATACCTTGAAGACTTGGGTGCAAGGCTGTGGGGATGGATTAAGAATATAACTGATAATACCTTGAAATGATGCAGAATGTAACTGATAAGACCTTGAACTAACATTTTAATATTGCTTAAAATGTGTGTTCCCCATGTGTGTCCCCCCCCAGGAATCCATGTGTCTTCCCCTTCCCAGAATCCATTTGTACCATTTCCCCGAATCCATGTGCTTTCTCCCAGAGAGTCTCTTCTGCTCTCCAAGACCGCCCATCAGGGAACAGAGGGGCGTGACCCNGGCTCAGGCACCACGTGGCCGGTGGGGGGGGAACCAGGGGAGAGCACCCCCTCCTCTCCTAGGTACATGGACTGGAAAATCTAACCTAGGAGACTAATATCATATCGCTGCGACCATCACACCACCAAACACTCCAACAAGGCTCTACACATATATCCACCCGGATACAAGGCTGATTTGGTTTTGTTTCTGTATACTATTGCCAGGTTAAGGAATGAAAATTAAGACAGGCATAACTCCTGGGATGGGGTTGCACAGTCCTCTTTCTCATAGTGTCTCTTGGGAGTGGTGGATCAGCATTAGAGTTATTACAGGTAGAGAGAAAATTCAGCTAAGGGTGATGGAATGATTAAATTATTGATTCCCTCTACATCTGAAATGTGTCATTAATCTCAAATTTTTGTTCAATTGCAAAATTTCCTGTATTTTCTATTTTCCAGAAAGCTCCTGCATAAGGAAGATCAAAAATTGCTTTCATGTAAATGGTTTCCTTTATGGAACATTGTTTTTGACACATTCCTGTCCCAGCCATACTTAAACTATATTAATTTTGCTGAGGTTGCTTTGTTTTAAAGGCCTATACACAGTGTCTGTCCTAGGCTCATGAACTCTGTTCCTATGTCTGAATATATTTCTGTGGCTTTCACATGTCAGTTTATAACATGCAAAGTTCATGACAGAGTTCTTTAAAAGCACTGAAAGAATTGAAAACATTGTGCAATCTGGGGATGAAAATCAGAAATACTCAAACAACAAGGACAGAAAACACACTGGTAAGCTTAGTGCCCTGAAAAGCTTCATCATGCCAGTCTCAGGATATACTTGAGAAAAGGGGATTTCAGGTAACCCAGAACTGGTGTGGACACAAGAGCTGGTAAGGGCTCAAAGGGAGTACACATCAGCTTGCCTGAGGTGAGCCCATTGAGACATTGAGGTGCTGGAGCATGTCCAGAGAAGGGCGACAGAGCTGGGGAAGGATATGGAGCACAATTCTGATAAGGAACAGCTGAAGGAACTCTGTTTGTTTAGCCTGGAGAGAAGAAGGCTGAGAGGAGACCTTATCAATCACTGCATCTACCTGAAAGGAGGTTGTAACAAGATGGGGGTCAGGCTCTTCCCCCAGGTAGCAAGTGATAAGACAAGAGGAAACGGCCTCAGGTTGTACCAGGGGAGGTTTAGATTTGATATTCGGAGAAATTTCTTCACTGAATGGATTAGCAAGAACTGGAACAGACTGCCCAGGTTGAGCCACCAATCCTGGAAGTATCTAAAAGACTAGTAGACATGGCACTTAGAGATGTGATTTAGTGGGGGGCTTGGCAGTGCTGGGTTAACTGTTGGACTGGGTGATCCTGAAGGTCTTTTGAGCCTCAATGATTCTATGACTCTACGCTGTGCTGCGTGTGTTGTCAATGTGCCCTGCCCAGGAACACTGAGGGCAGCCCTTCAGTTTGCCTGCCTGGCCTTCTCCCAAATGCAGAATGGTTAGGCAACACTGCTGTCAGAAATATTTGGGCTGTTTACCTTTAGTCAGCAAGAGGACATAATGTGGAATATCAGACACCATCTGCACTTAGGGTTGATTCTTTCATAGCTTGAATCTTACTTCTTCCCTTTTTTTTGTTTATTTCAGAGTATTTACAGAGCAAAATCATGCTGAACTAAGCATTTTCCTTTTTTTTTTTCTTAAGAGCAACAGACTTTCAAGAAAGATTTTGCAGTCCCTAATAGCATATTACTACACCTTTCCCATTACTGATGATTTTTTTTAAAATCAATCTGATCAAAATGTTACACAATATTCCAATAAGGTTTCCTCAGTTTCTTGGATGTTGTCATCAGTGCTTTCTTGTCTCCACTGAAATCACCTTGCCTGATCCAGCCTGGGTTTGCATTTTCCTTTTGTTCATCTTTCTTCTCATGTGGGAAACAGTTCCTTAATAATGCTGCCATGTGATATCTGTTCTGTTTATGTCTTATTTAATTTCCTTTTATACAATTTTTCTTTACTAATTACTATGCCTCTCAAGCACTTCACTGAAATAGAATGAGATCTTAAGTATCACACATATTCCCCATAAAAAAGAAAATAACCTTAACCTGACTCCAAAAATTTCATGTAGACTTTCTTAATAATGAAAGTAATATTAATTTTAGCTGAGTTTAGCTAGGGTGGGGTGAACTGTAATTAAATTGCTGTACTATTCCAAGGAATTATGGTGGGGTATAAGGAATCATTTGTCCTGTCTACTCAGATTTAGACATCTTAATTAAGCTGTGATTTAAAAGACCACAGGAGTGAGATTCAAAAGGCTGTGCTCTATGGAGGCAATGAAAACAAATAAGCACTTGTGAGAGACTGATTTAGGCATACTGCTTACCTCAAGTAGGCTGTACTCAAATCCCCTCCCTGGTGACCAACATGGAACAAACTGACTCCAAACTGGTGCCAAGTTCATCCTTGGTGAAACTCAAAGAAGTGTTTTCCACCCTGAGGTACACAAGGGCTTACAGACAGATATAGTTTCAAATATAATATAAAATAATGTAGATATAAAAGATTTTCAATTATTCTTGTGCTTTTCTTCCATGGATCCTCTTGTTTCTGTGAGATATTTCTAACTGATGGTGTCCTGTCCAGCTAGGCTGACGTTTCTTCAGTGCTGATTGAAGTTGGCTTAAATTTTAATATAGAAGTACAAAACATGGATCATTTTTTAATAAAGCTTTGCTGTGTGTATTCCTTAAAGACTTGTGGGATGTCATAGTGGTGTTGAAAGACAAGCAGAACAGTTAAAATGAAATATTTAAAGAGCTCTGAATATTTTATTTTCACTTTCCTTTGAAAGTGACCAGGTGGGAAAACACAATTATCTAATGACTAATTATTTTTCCTATTAATAACCCATTGACTGTACCATTCACATCCGTCTACCATTTTTAATACATTCTTGCCAAACAATCTGTTGTCTTTGGCTAATTTCATAGCAATAAAATTTAACTGTTTTTTTTTCTTCATCCTACTCTCAATAACTGTTCAGCTGTTCATCTGACACAGGTTATAAGTCCTACTACAACCCTTTTGATCATAGCACCAAGATTGTGGACAAATTGTCAAAACATGGGTGATAACTAGGACTTTTCTGGGCTTCAGTATTGACTATATGCCTTAACAACAAAGCAGCAGCATCATAATAATTTCAATTCCCAAAGCAACAGGTTGCAGGTCCCAAATAGTGAACAACTGCCAGACTGAGCAGTGCAGCAGAAATAGCTGTCTTACAAAGTACAGTAAACAAATAATGGTTGTGAACAATTAGGTTTCAACACAGAATTTTAGAAGAATAAGGTCCATCATGGTTTCTGAAATATGACATGGTGCAGTTTCATTTTCCATTGCAGACCTTTCAAAATAAATGGTCTTAATAACTCTTACTGCTCTTCTTGTCTGTAGAAAAGAGGAATATTCATCTCAGTTTTATAGCATATATACTCTCTATATAAAACAATTTGTCATGAATCAACACAATGTTCTTGTGTTGTTTTGTCTAACATTCATCAATAAGAAAATTTTAACTAGCAGTTTAATAAAAAGGTGGAGGCTAGATGGATGAAGAATGTAAACACCCTAGGAAGTGGAGTCCTTGGATACTGGATGCACTCAAAGATTGATGGCTCAGGACTATTTCCAGCTTTGACTATAGTTTCCAGACTCTGTCTGGGAGTTGCTAATGTTTGAGTTATCTGTCTCTTGACAGTCTTGCCCAGGCTACAGAGAGAGTGACAATCTATGTCATGTTCCCTTATCTTATCTTTGAAAAGAGTCTTTTGAAAGCCTCACACTAATGCCCATTTTCCTGACTTTTTGAGTAAATATAAAGGAGGAACATATCTGTCCATTCTTGTACTGGAAAAATGTGATTCACTGTATCAATAGCAGGATGCTATGAAAAACTGTGTGTAGTTAAACCTGTATCTAAGGCCCAAGTTTAGGTGATACCATAAATAAATTACTGCTGGTGGCTGTGCATGGGGTGCTTGACACTGAAAGTCAGGCCATCTGGAGCAATAACTTTTATTAATTGCTCAGCTAATCTCTATTATCTACTTCTAAAAATAAAGATAACATTTTCTATAATGTAGAACTTATACTGCCGAAAGTGATTTATGTGCTCTACTAATTCAGAGGACACATATTATTTTAAGGCAAATGCATTTCTTTTCCTCTCAAAATACCGAAGTACTTTACAGTCAGTTGAAGTGAACAGAGCAGGCCATTCACTGCTTTGTTCCAGCCTCGTTAAGAGTACCACTAGGTACAGTGAATTTTGACTGATCATTTTTCCGTATGAGACAGTAAATTTACTCTCAGGCTGTTCTCAGCCACGTAGTCTCAAGCACTAAGGTGCAGTAAACTTACCTTGCTGGTTCATAAAATTCCCAGGAGATTTCCTGGGGAATCACACTCTGACCACCATATGTCTGTACTCTACAGCCAACACAAAACCAGCATGAGCAGTGCCTTGCATGGTATGGGCTGGTCACTGGGTAAAGGAGTGTCTCTAAGAAAGGGAGCATTTGGACTGTGAATGTGACCATACAAGTCCTTCCCCATCCATATAAGCACAAGAGTGAATGAAACAGTAGCTCTGTCAGAAAAGGGACTCTCCTCTGCTCTCTTTGTGATAGCACATGCAGTAAAGAGTAGTTTGAGCTACAGAAACAGAAAGAAGAATATTTGCCAAGGTACAGGTAAAGGCTTTCAGAGTGGTGTCCACAATCACTATTGGTGAAAATACATGATCACAGATGAAGCAACACAGCAGAGCACAGCTCCTACACCCAAGGGGACAGCAGGGGAGAGATTGATGCCTTTTCCTCTGCCTTTATTTTTGTTCCTGGTTACATGGCTTTGGTTATCATTTAAATAAGATTAGAAGAGGAACAGCCCAAAGTACAATGCCTCAAACACTGATTTTAGTTCTCTGAAATGAGACATATGTATCTTTCAAATACCCAAGGTAAGGAGCATGGCGAAAGCTACAAATTCACATACAGTCTCTGCATAAGCTCCTGACCTTACATAAGTTTTAATGAAACTACAGGAAGGACCTACAATGTCATTCTGCTTCTATATGGCTGAGCTGGGAGTGGCTCAACTTGCAAATGCATTTTATGAGCCTTAGTTCAATTTTATGAGCCTTTTACCCAAATATTTTTGAGTGCATTTTATCTGTTACTGTCCCTTCATTCAAAAGAATATATTGTGTTAGAGGGCATCACTTCTGAAAAAATATGTTTTTATTAAAAAAGGAATAGGATGGGAAAGCTCAAAGCACTCTTGGCTTTTGACTATGCCCATTGCTACATTGTAAACAAACTGGCAACAAAAACATTTCTGAGTTGGTGCATATGAAAAGAGACAAAGGCTAAGTAAAAGGAGATAAATTAACAATATATTAAAATTAAATCCCTTCAGTAGCAACAAAAGAAAAAATTATCCAGTTCTCACCTGCTTCCTAGTGAATTTGAAATCTGACCTGGTGGGCTGAATATTTTGGGAGAGAGGCTAATCCTTTAACCTGCATGCTGAGGCAGTTATCTGTTTTTCACTGATTTTCACCTGACCACATATTGCAGGGACTGTTGGACTGATGTTACCAGGAAACATTTGGATGATGGTACAAGCAGCACCAGTGACCTGGGGTTGAAAAGCCTGGTGGTTCTTCCCTCCATTAATTTCCTCAATGGCGAGCTTCTGATGGCAGACAAATTTTTAAATGAAAATTATTTTTTGGCAGACTTTTCTGCTCCCGCATTGGATCTGATGGTCATGTGTAAAATAAAAGCCTGAGTTGACTAAGTGGGGTCTGTTAGTTTACACAGTAACTGTAGTAACCTGGAGGCAAGAATATGAGTTTAGCAGGTAAGAACAACTTAATCAGCATTCCTCACAGGCTGGAGAGGAGGAACAGGCAGCTGACCCCAAATGCTTTAAAAATACGCCTCCTAGCAATGATGTGCTAAAGTAAACACTGTGGGGAAAATGCTGTGAAATGGTTTCATCAATGACCAGTGTAATAACAGCAGCTCCAGTTGGGGCTAATTAAATTGTTTTCACTACCGAAGGGTTGGGATTTTCCAGCTGTGTGCAAGCCGCAGTTACAAACTTTCCTGAGGGTGCAGATTCTTTCCTGACTCTTTAGCTTTACACAGCTCAAATGTTATTCTTACTCATGACAGTCTCATCAGATATTTGGCTTCAGAAATGCTTGCCTGGCTGCATAATCTATGGAAGAAAGCAAGCTGGGTGAATTAGATAAAGAATCCAGTGTCCTTGACAGCAGTGGGGTTTTGGGGGTGAGATGGGGAGGAGAGAGAATGCTCCTAGTATCAGTTTTCCCATGGGCTGCTCTATCTGAGGAATTTCTTAAATTATATTTAGTCTGAATTTAAGATCCAGACTTTCTGCCTTCCTTGTGTAGTAAATTCTTAATATTTTTGTTCAATCCTTTGAATTTCGGTATTTTCAGGATTGGTTAAAAAAATCAATCTCCTTTTCTAGATGTTGGGTGTGTGACTTTAATATACGATAAAAATGTTACTAGAGTGTTGCTGCTGTTTGGAGATCTCTCCCTAGAAGTAAAGAGAGATATAAAGATTATTTATTAAGGGCTCACTGTACATTCTAACAAATCCAAGAATTTACCACAGAGCAATAAATTGGATAAAGGATGAAGAACTTTTTTTTGACCATAGAAGAGTCATACACACACACACNCATAGGATTTAGTTTCTGGTTTTAGTCACTCAGCAATTACACCTGATGAGTAAGGACAGAAAAGAGGGTCAACTGTACTTTCTAAATTATACAGGCAGTGGCAGGTCTTCATTCATCATGGCAACTAATATCTTCACTGTTCATGCTTTAGTTGATAAGATGTCCAGGACAAGTAGCTGTAGCTTTACTCACTTGCCAACCCAGTCAGATAAAGGGCAGTGCAACTCTCTGAAATTTAATTGACTGATGCTGGAATGAATATGTACTTGTCATTGACAGCAGCCTTGTACTTTATATAGCTTAATTTCACAAAGAAATGCTGCTACCATGATGATTTTAACTGAGGCTTTTTGAAGCTATCAAGGAGGACAGGTGGAAGCATCAGCACCACGGTACTTACTACAGAGTCTTAGTTCCAATTTATTTGGAAGTTTTCTTGTGTTAGTTGGACATTTATATGCTTATAATGTGTTATAAAATTCTGAACTTTCAGTGAAAATATACAACTAAAGATATTCTCATCTGAGTGAAAATAAAAAATGCTGTGGAACTGTAGAATTCACTTTAACTGCTAAGAGATACTAATACCTTCATAAGAATGACAAACATGGCAAAACATAAAAGGATTCATGTTTCTGCAGTACTTAGCACTTAAGAAGCTAATATGGAGTTGTTAAGACATTAAACACTGAAAGTGCTTCAGGTGCTTTTGATGAGGAGCTTCAAAAGTTGAACCATTTTCCCACTGCTCTGCAGAAATTTGATAATTTCTGTCATCCCCCAAGTCAGGTCACTGTTCAGCAGTGATGTCTGCAGGACCTGGGGAACCATTCTGACTGCAAACTTCCATCATGGTGGTTGGACCATGGCAACTGGGAATAACCTGGTTAAGGACTGGAAGGTGCCACCAGCAGCTCCTCTGCTTTTTGCTGTTTCTTCTGACCAGTTGGTTTCCAGCTGACTTGTGAGTGATTAGGGGGGTTAAGCTTTTCAAGAGGTGCTTTCCAACGGCAGTTTTAATGCCTGGAGTAGAATTTGTAGGGAAGTGTAGACAAAACTGGAGGCATAGCAAGGCATGATAAAAGTTGCCAGTGAAACCCAGATTCTCAGTCTCCTTGAAGACTCAGGGTAAGACTGGGAGTCTTTGCTCCATGTTTTTTATCTCTCAGACTTTTCACTGGCGCCTAGAGTAAAGCTGGACAGTTGACAGGCTGTAAGGAGAAGTAGAAAACTCTGCACTTCAGCTCAGCTCTGCTAGGGGAGTGTTCCCAGAGGCAATCTGGGTGTCTTTTTGCCTACAAAGTAGGACAGAGAGAAGTGACAGGGATGCAATTTTTACCTGTTAAATTTCAAGTACTTCCAAAACTATGAAGATGCCCTAACAAAAGGATCAATGAAGTGTCCTGGTCCTTCACGAGGAGTCCACAGCACCATACAGGGTTCTATTTCCTTTCTGCTGCAGGATAAATGAATAGTGTGCTGAGAAAATTAATTGCAGCCCTGAATGCTACAGCTCAGAATTATATGATTTTTTTATTCTCTTTTTCCAGCAAACACACTTAGACATCACATAGATGGAAAATTCTTATAAGATGAATATACAAAGATCTCCCCTTTTCCCACAGTCAGACCTAGTGAGATAATTTGAGGTTAGAATGGGATAAGCCTTATATAACAGGCTTAAGGCATTTCAGGCAGGACATCCATGACTCATTAACTCATTGTTCTACACTGATATACAAAATCTTTCCCTTTACACAAGGTATTCCTTAGCTGACTATTATGTTGATATGTAGGCACTGACTCTTCAGTGTTCATACCTTATGTAACAGACAGCTTGGAACAGTCATGCAGATATGTAGGGAATGACTTTACAATGCTGCTCATACTTTGCACTACGCATGAACCACTTTCTTCGCTGTAAGTACATAAAAGATAGAAAAGGTATAACCTCCTTATAAGTGAAATCAGCCCTGCTCTGGATAGCATCCCAGCAATGCTTTGGCACAAGAGAAATGTGCTTTTATCCTCACAGAAAAAATGTCATAGAAATAAAACTCTGGCTGTTGTGCCTCTGTGCTATTCTGTGTTTCTAGGAAATTCATAGTTCCCCAGTAAAATGTATTGGGTTAATTTTCTGGTCTATGCCACTTTAGTAAAGCCTCATGTGAATTAGGATGTTGGTATGAGTCATGGTACTCAAGAAAGGTTTGAGTACATATGAGAATGTTCACATGAGACCAACAGCAGTTATCAGAGAAAATACCGAAATACTGAAAAGTTTTTAAAAGAGTAGATGGGGAAATGAAAAGATAACACACTTCAGTTACACAGGCACACTGCATAGTGAAAGGTGATGATTGAGTCCTTCAACTATAAGGGAAAATGAATGGAAAGAGTAATTCATTGGAGGATAATAAACAAAACTAACACTTTTGGCTTAGGAGGTCTCAGACCACATTAAGGTGAAGGGATATTTTGCAGAACACCTCTGTGCTAGACATATTTGTTTACACAGCCCTAAGTATTTCCTCTTCCTAGATGAACACTCCATCTGACCCTGAATGGTTCCTGTTTTCATTTGTTGCTGTTGTCGGACAAAATATTTTGTGATAACAAATGTACTTAACAAACATTGCTTCATCTGCCACTCAGGCAGGCAAGGAATCAGACCGCTGTAATGAGTGCTTTGTGGTCGTGATCTGTTTTCCCTCTGCTCCAAGGATTGTAAGGAGAGCTGTACATTTTTATTTTCCCTTTTGTGGCTCTGCCTGGCCTTTTCCTATGTGTATCACATCTGTTGATGAGATCTCAGAGATATCTGGGTGTGTTTACTGATGCACAGGGCCCCTAAGATTTCCAGTACAGGCCTGTATTCTAGAATGGGGAATTTCTTTTTTTTTCAATAGTCTGGATATTGCAGTTTGAATGCAAAGTACCTTTTGACACATTCTTGGATATTCACCTCATGACAGTCTTCCTGGAACACTTCAGAAAAGTTGAGATTTCTTTCTATTCACCAGAAAACTGAGAGAAAAATGTTACAAATAGTTGTAAATGTTTGTCTTATGTGTTTTATACAATTCTCTCCAGACTTTTTCTTAAAAGGGACATGCAAATTTATTGTTCGGTGTTCTCACATCTTATATATTTCTGTAAAGATTACAATTCCATATTCTTACTCACTTGTGTTTCCTTTAATGCTACAATTCTTCCCTGGATAAATAGTAATTGCAATCCCTTTCTTGCAGCATCTGCCTAAAATAGTGCTGCTCTCTCAGAGCGTGGGCTGAAAGCACTCTGGAGCACCTTACAGTGGCTTTTAAGAAATGCCCTCCAGTGTTTTATAGCCATGTTCTCCTTGAATAGTTTCCTACTCCTGAAAGAGCTGGGTGAACTTTTCATGCACAAACGTCACTTCAAGACATTTCTTTCAATTTGTGTCTACCTTTATTCCATCCATGTTAGTGTCACTGAGAAAAAGAGGGGAGCCTGTCCTTTCATAGGAAAGTGCTTCATCACTTGCCCCTCTGTCATCATTTTTGTCTTTACCTTTTCATTCATACCATAAGTGGTTTAGAATAGGTCACTAGCTGTCTGACATATGGGATAAATGCAACAAGTTGAAGAAGCCATGGTTGTTTCATTCTTTGGTCAATTAATGCCTCAGAGTTTGCAAATATGTGTGATTTATGGGAGGTATTTTGAGGTTTAGAGATTGATTACGCTGTTTCTGAGTTGATTTGTTATCTTCACTTAGGGTTTATAATGATTGTGCCTTTCCAGGGCACAGTATTGTATTCCCAGTATTCCCACAAATAATCAACATTTAATATTTATCTGGGTTTAGATATACTGACTAGGTGTTTGAAGGATCTGTGATCCCAGTGTGAAGTTGCTGTCTCTCATGTGGGCTCTGGATTTCTTTTTGGCTCTTCAACTGATCCATTCCAGTCCTGCCTTGCAGACTGTATGACCCTCTTCCAAGTGGCCAGACTCTGATGTGACTACCTCCCCATTCAAACTGTTGTCAGTGTCCTTTTCCAGATGAAGTCCTGGGAAGTATTTTTGCCTTTTTTAACTGGCAATAGCTTTCACATTTTATTTATTTTTTATCAATATATTTCTGCATTTGCTTTTGCAGCAATTTAATACATCTTTTCTCTCAATTTCCATATTTATATATTATTTGATGCTCTAGCTCTGTGTCTGACTCATATGCTCTGCATTTGGCTCTGAGCTTATTTACTAGCTCTGTATGTAGCTCTTAGTTGATTTATTATGGGCTGTCAGAGTATTCCCATTTGAGCTCCTTCATACTTCATGGCCATGATTAATCTATAACAAAATTGGTTCAAACTTAAAGATTTGATCATTAGTCAGCCAT
Source organism: Formicarius rufipectus (assembly GCA_013399695.1). Lineage (NCBI taxonomy): Eukaryota > Metazoa > Chordata > Aves > Passeriformes > Formicariidae > Formicarius > Formicarius rufipectus. The sequence goes on from VXAU01003649.1 coordinate 746,696, forward strand.
TTTGCACAGGTTGACAATATATTTATTTTGTACTTTTCCTATGGAGCTGTAAGTACAGTCCTTAAGTAAGTATCATTTGTCTGGACTGAAAAGACTTTTGGACCATCGCTAGGATTTTACATAGACACTTCTGGTCTGTTTTCAGGATGGTCAAGGTCTGTCAAAGATTAAGATTGCTTTTGATATCATGAACATAGTTAGCCTTGCTTTTCTCCATTTCCATCTGCACCACAACTACATTATTTCCATTTTGTGCTGTGAAAATTTCCATTTGCAAAAGACTTCCCTGTCACAGATAGGTGCACTGAGGTGGGCTTTAAATTATCAATATAATAATATTTTGATTAATACTTGTCTTTTCCTTTTACTTTTATATATTTACTTATTCAGGAAAAGGTTATTTTGTCCTATTAGTACTTATACTGTCTGCAGGAGCTGACTTCAGATACTAGTTGGATTGTGAAATTTTGAAAATGAGGACAGCACTCAGATTCTACTCTTGCTTTCATATACAGTATTCTTTTAAATTCAGGATTTACTGGAAGTAGATTATCTTATTTATTAAAATAATATTATACAATACAGTGATTTTTTTGATGGTGATATATATATATATATATAAACTTGGTGTGTTTAGATTCAGTTTTAACTGGGGAAAGTTGATAGATGTGATTTTTCCAAGAATACTTCTCTATGTTGAGTGTCTTTGCTTTCTTGTCGACTTATTTCACCCTCTTTCCTCTATTGCTTCCTCCAAAATATCTCTGGTTAATTCCAGACTGGCCGTAATCTGCTTTCTCTCACTCCTAACACCTCTCTTCCCCTCTTCCAAGAAACTGGAGATGAACTGATCAAAAATTATATTTTGAGAGTACAGGAAAAGAGACTGATTTTAGTAGTTTGGGATATAGAAAAGGAAACAAGTATCGACTGAAGATTATAATTTGTCAGAAAAACTCCAATGGCCAGAAATAAATGCCCATTTTTATAATTGATTTTCAATACAATGAGTTCCACCAAAGCCTATACTGTCCTATTATATGTTTCACTATTACTGTTTAATGCAGCCTCGAAATGTCACTCTGCTGTTTCATTAGTGTTTATACCACCACAAATCATTAGCTTGAAGTCCACAAAATTGTTCTCTTTTGCAGGTCATTTTTATGGATTCTTCATACAAAGCTGACAGCAATCTTGTTTTTATTCACATCAGGCTCTTCTGAAGCACATAACTGCCTATAATACACTCTAGTCCAGTAACTCCATTGACTTAAGGCTGGGAGTGCTAATCAAAAAAAAAAAAAAAAAGTTGGTCTAAAATCTTCTTTTATGACTCAAACTAATTTCTTGCACACATGGCAATTCTGACAAGTTAATTTTTGTTTCTTTTAATTGGAGTTTTACATTATACAGGCACCTATGATTAATCTATCACCCTGGACGTATAAATTATACAAATTTAAAATTTAGAGCACTCACTTTAAACATAATTTCATCAAATTTCTCTAAGATAGTCCCCAGAAAGAAAAGCACAGCATATATTTTACAGCTATTTCTAATATACATCCCCATTAATAGGGAGCACTACAAAAATAAATTGAGGGCATGCTGACTATGAGACAACATTTAGATGACAGAGAATTGATTTTCTATAAAGCTGAGGGACTTTATAGAAAAGTAAATAAAATCTTCAGGGAACAATTTGCGAATGAAATATGTGAAATTGGATGTCTCTAGGTCATACATTGATTTGATTTTCACAAACACATTTGCTTGTCCATGTTGCAAGTGATCATTGCTCAGTCTTCTTGAAAACATCAAATGGAGTTTGATAATTATAGCAACAAGATCATTAGGCCTGGACCTCCTGGAAAGTTGGAGCTGAGAAAGTCTGCATTTCCTGTTGGAGTTCACCTTACACATCTATGAAAAAATGGATGCAATCTATTCTGTTCAGTGGGTGCCAATAGGAGGCTGATTTGAGAGCCTTGTGCTGCTGAACTGTGGAAGATGGAGTGCTGGGTGGGAACAGTTTCTTTCCTGCTCCCTATTTCTTTGTTATTGGGAGTAAATTATGACATGAGAAAGTACATACTTTTGGCATGGCCATCATGACCAATATGGAACAGTACTGCAGGATTTAATAATTTTTTCAAAGTTCAGTATCAACTAAAGGGAGTCTATGCATTTTGTTGTAAGAGACTGTCGAGATGCAGTTATCAGAAAAAGAATTCTCAGCCCAGTTTTTCATAACACATCCATTAAACAATTAAAATTAATGTCAATCTTCTTTTGCAATTAGCCTCTATGTATTATTTTAGGCAACACCACTGCCTTGAAGAACATGAAGCAGGAGACAGATTGATGTGGACAGACATGGGTATTTATTTCTTTAGTAACAAAGTAATTTGCAGCACTCTAGCTGCCGCTAGCAGAGAGTATGTAAGTCATAAAGTGCAGTTAGGTGCTAAATTTATTTATAAAGTACCTTAGCCACTTTTTCTCAGCTCACTAATCATTTTCCCCCAGGAGTTACTCTAATTTTAATCCACCAAGCAGATAGGTAAGTGGTATGCAGAGTAGATAAGAATAAATGCTTGTCTCTTGCAAATGTGGGTTTTTCTGCCCAAACTTATTCCAAATTAAAGTACATCATGAATGGGGATCAGTCTAATCTGACAGTTGAAATAAAAAATTCACAACCATAAAGATCCTATTTTGTTGTCCTGAAAGCCTGCAAGTGAGGCCTGTATCTGTTCAGAACATGGACTTTTACAGTTTCTCTTTTTAAGTCCCAGAAATACTTGCTAAAATGTCTATTAAGCCTCTGATACCTTAAAGCATCTTTGGGTTCTTGTTAGCTGGCCTTCATTTCTTTATGCAGCTGAGTTCTTGGTGAGGGAATCTTATAGCTTTCTATGAGAAGAGTTAGAAAATAACTATTTCAAGCAGCTCGTTCAGAAACCATGAAACATTATTAGAATACTTCTAAATTTCTCATGCACCTAATGCATACACAACGTATACTACCATAATGCTTTTAACAACATGATTGTGTTGAATGCCAACTAAGAAGCCATGATACACTTCATTTGCCCTGTAACAGGAAGCCAAAAATGAAAAAAAAAAGCGCAAAACCTAAAAAATCAGAAAAACCCCCACCCTCAAAAACAACAACAGCAACAACAAACTACCAAAAGGAAAAAAAAAGTTCTAGAGAGAACCTGCATCTTAAAATGTTCAAAAAAGTGCCACTGAATCCATTCAGAGAGCTTAACTTTCATACCTGTCCTTTTCAACTGCTGAACTGTTGTATCTCAAAAGGCACTCATATTTATAGGATTTGTTATGTTAAAGAGATTGCAAATGTTAAAAAACAAAACAAAACACAAAAACAAATGAACAAAACTCTTGAAACACTAGACTGTTGTTTTTCAAATTGGTTCAAAACATTTTCAAAAGGCAGCACTCTTCCTGTACATCCTGGTCTCTGACTAAGTTGTTCAGTGCCTCTCCCATCTTCTTTGTGGCTGCAAGCAAATCATAGAGCTAACCAGAGCAGAGGGAGTCATCTTGTAGTCAATCTCTGGTTTGCATTATCAAACCATAAAGGCTGTTAGTCACCGCTTAGCTCCTTTATCCAGATTGTTGGGAACTTGGAGTAAAAAACTGAACAACATAGGAATTTGCAGTAGATATTGAATAGAAGTTCTACATTGACTTCTGGGGGGAAAAAAACCCAACAAGCACAATTGTAAAATCCTGCAAAGGAAACCCTCTCATAAACACAAGTAATTCTGTTTTCTTGAAAATGGGCTTTTCCTTACTTTTTTTTTTTTTTTTGAAATCTGTATCTCTAATATATAGTTAATAAAAAGAAGTAGATGTGGTTCAGGCTGTATGTAAGGTGAAGTTTTACAACAGATCTCAGGTGGAGTGGTTTTCCTTTCCACAGCTCTAGCACTAAATAACTACCCACTCATGATCATTTTATGAAACACATATATGCTGTTTAGTTAAGGATAATATTTCAAAAAAAGAATTAATCTCAACTCAGTCTCTTACTGATGAATGGAGTCATGACAGAGTGCAGCCTTTTAATGTGATAACTTTTGTGATAATATGATAAAAGCCATTCTCCAGTGTGAACAAAATGAAGAGAGAAGAGATTAGTCAGCTGCTTGAGCAACTTCACTGCTATCTGCACAACCATTAAATGCTTGGCAAGAATTTGTCTCCCTACACGTGTGTAATACATTTGCCACTGAAATACATATGTGCTACCATGGTGCCTCCTACAAGATAGGGAACACTTAGGTGCTGCAAATCAGTTTCTCACAGGAGGAGGAGTTGATTGTAGCATCCATCTCACTGTAATTACTTTGTTGCCAGTATATACTCCACCTGAACATAAATAGTCAATAAAGGTATCCAGGCAGCCCAGGCAGCCTTTACTCCAGGAATCCTGACATGAGCCTGGCTATCCAATGCCAAGGAATGGTTTTCTACCTCAAGAATTGGCTGGAGAGCATGAGAATATAGAAATTTTCATGTGTCCACCTTTGCCCAGGCAGAGGGCTAGGACTGTGTGAGTTTTCTTGCATACATTACTCCTTTGCCAAAAAGTCTCTTCATCAAGGTGTTGTTGGCACCAGCTGTGCTAGCAGCTAAACTGGATCAGGGGCCAGGCTGGGGACATGCCCTCAGGACCAAAGAGTGGACTGTGCTCTTCTGGTAGTACATATTACTTTTAGCACAGGTACAGCAGGTGGATCCTCAGTAACTTGTCTGGTCAGACAGAGAAGAGACTTAGAAAGAGGTGGAAAGATGAAGAGGTGTCTAAGGTGAGATGGGAAAAATAAGGAGGAAAGGAGTATTTGGAGGTTAGTAGGAAGGAGAGAGGAAAAAGAAGAAAAAATGGGAACAGTGTCAATAATTGTCTACTTTTTCAGCCTCTTCCCTCAAGATAACCCCATAGCCACCCATCCTCCTCTACCTTCCTACCTCTTACCAAAGGAAGATTGCTTCATTTGTCTTGTGATTGCAATCAAAATAAATTTTGCACAGCTATCTGTGTGCCATTTTATTACTGGCAGTGGTTATAACTTAACAGCCCCACTGAGAGACAGACATCTGGTCAGTGGCCTCAGCAGGACTGATCAGAGATTCCCACCTCTGTGGGATACGTGGGGCCATTCTCCTGCATGAGGATTCAGCACAGCTGAATTTCAACAGACAGGTGAAGTGTTTTGTTTCTTTATTCCACAGCTTCTCTGTTCTTATTTATGTGGAAATTTATTATTTTTATCAATACAGAAGGAAAAAGCATATTTGAAATCTTTTGCTTTCAAGTAATTTTCACTGCAGCGATGTACAGCACAAAGATGGGCAGAGAGGTGGATTTCCATGACTAAGCATAATATACATGTTCATTGTAGACCAGCTTTAACCAAAGAAGGAAAAAAATGTTTGGTCTTCTTAATAATTAGGTATGAAAAATAAAAATACCACACTTTTCTGACTATAGTCTCATCTGGAGGAAAAAACATAACTCTAAAATTGTACAGACAATAAGTTAAATTGTAAACCAAATATTCTTTAAACTTGGTTCATATTCTGCATCTGGATACCCTTTGTGTTTCTGTAACTCTCTCTTTCTTACAGTTTCTAACAACTCCTTCAGAGACAAATTTCTTAATAAGAAATATGCTGGGATGTAAACAGAGCTTTGCTTTGATCAAAAGTTTCAACTGTGGGTGGTCAGAAACTTCTTGGAAAAAAGATCCATCTTTATATTCCACACCAAGGACAGAGTAGTGTAAAATCAAATCACTAACAACAGTTTTACTAATTTTAATGTGATAAATTCAAATTTGTTACTCTAATTTGAAATCATTACAGTGATTCCCTCTGAATTCCTTCTGAATCTTCTTCTTTATAGGACTTACTAGCAAATGTGCCAAGGCCTTTCATTAGCACAAATTAGAGCAAATGCAGGGATTTGTACTTCAATAAATTTTCATGGGTGCATGAAATTGCATGGCCAATAATTACTGTCAGCTCAGTTATTTCAGCAATTACACTGTGTGCAGAGGAAATTAAACAAAACCAGTGCAAACTCTGATCTGGACAGTTATCCACAAGGCAGGACCCTGCTATACTCAAATGAGAGCCCTCAAGAGAAAAAAAAACCTTAGTAATTTTATTTTTGCAGCTATCTATGACTCTGAACCTCAGAAACCATGCTGGGACACAAGCTCTATTCTGGCACAGGTTTCCAAGAGGCAGCACCTCCATGCCTGTAAACCCATGAGACACTGAGGGACTTTCGGAGTTCCTACAGCAGTTTTCAGAGAGATGAGATGTCTACAGCCTCGAATAGAAGTTTTCATTCTGTTCTCCAAGATTCTGAGCAGAGCATTGTTCTTTGTCCTGCATCATTGCAGGTTGCATAGTGCTGATACAAACTGTTAAACAGATGCTGTGTTCCACTAGAGAGCTTCTCTTCTTCTGCAATAATAGGGCAGAAACACAAATCCTTACAATTAACAAACAAATCTGAATAACAAGGAACCAGCAGATGAAAACACACAAATTAGCCAGACAGCTACGTGCAAGCAGGGACCACAAATCCAATGCAGAAGAGCAAGTGAACCTGCTCTCTCAGCACAGGCCAGGCTCAGGCTCAGAGCAGGGAAGTTCTTGTGTGGAATATGGAAAAAATTTCAAGGCCAGGTTGGGTGGGGCTCTGAGCAACTTGGTCTAGTGAAAGGTGTTCCTGCCCATGGCAGGGCGTTTGGAACCACGAGATATTTATGTTCCCTCCCAACCCAAACCACTCTGTAATTCTTTGACAATGTTGGTTCACTGGCAGAGCCTGGCTTTATCAGATGTATTTCTGCAGCAGCCACTGCTCCGCCCTCTGTCACAAACCAACCAGGTAACTCACCATCTGCCTGCATGCCAACCTGTTAGACAGGTAGAGCAGTTTGAGTGGGGGCTGAGTGATATTCTCAGGTATCCTGGTATCTCTGGACTGCTGGAAGTGTACCCCCATAGCTATAGACACAGATCTAAATGCAATCTGGAGCAGTCTCAAGTATTCTTTAATTGTTCTTGCCTGCAGCTCAAGTCAAGCACTACTACAGTGTGTAGGCAATGCCAGTGAATCAGCCAAATCTCTGGTGCAAACCAGCTGTGATAGTTACAGAGGAAAGCTGTACTGGAGAGAAGAAAAAACAAACCTGAAAACAAAGATAGTCAACAAATATAGGGTGTAAAGTGTCAGGGAAGCATCCCTTCATCCTTAACTACTGATTGAAATAGAAAGAATCTCAGTTACTTTGCCATGAACTTCAGTCTACCTAATTACCTTACCCATAACTGCCTGCTAGGATGGCAAATTTCAGGATACCTGTCCTCAGTGTCCCTCAGATATCCAGAGAGAGAATAAAGTCAAAGGACCATCTATAGATGACTCAGGCCTGAAGACTTAGAGTCCATGGGAAAGATTGCTGTGGACATGCCTAGTGAGGTCAGAAATAAAGACAGGAGGCCTGGGGGGGACCGGGGCAGTGGAAAAGGCAAAAATAGCGGTAAGTGATGTGATCACTTTTTGTTGCAGTAACTCAGATGAGGCTCCTATACAGCATCTCTACGAAGATAAATGAACCTTTCTACTATATGCAAGTGATTTATTGTCTCCACACCAATGCTACATTATATAATGGATGGAATTAGGATTAAAATAAGATTATGGATAATTGCCAGTAATGTTTGGCATTAGTACCAGTTTGTCCCACCTCTGTATATCAATCCTGGTATTTTCAATTGCAATTAATACCTGTCTTGTAGTTAACTGCTGATTTTGATTTCAAAAGAAAAAAATCCTGAGTTAAGATGAAAAGATATTCTGTGATGGTTTACTAAGATTTGATTTTCTTGTCTATGGACCAAAACTGAAAGGATTTTCTCAAAGATGACTTCACCTGAATGTAGAACAAGCATCTCAGTATTTGATTTTATAACTACGACCTTCATAATGACAGGTAATTAGTGATGTAATTGAGATTTATCTTTCAGAAAGCAACATTAGTACTTACTGGGGGTTCTGTTCTTCAACAATCTGTTCTTCAATTTTATTGTGAGATTACAAGTCACATTAACTGCTGATATCTAGTCTTTTAAACACATTATGGTAGAAATCAAGTAGCATAATCAAGTCATCCAAAAGTGCTGAATCCAGCAGAGGTCATTCAATTGATGTCTTTGTCATTTTGATTTCTGCTCTGGGTTTCTTCATGTCCTGTACAATCCTTCTGAAGTTTACTGCTACACCTCAGTGTTGCAAACTTGAGACGAAGGAGGTAATACACTGGAGTTAATAGTACCCCCTTTCTCTTCAGAATGTTTCTATAATGATAAGCATTCTGAGAGTCCTGACCCAGAATAGATCTGGAAACTATCAAACAAATATGTTTTCAAAAAACTCCAAACAATAAAAAGTGTGCTCTAGCACCACGTGTTTCAGTTTTCTTTTCTTCTGATAGTGAAGCTTCTTTCATGTTAATTTAAGGATCTTGCTGTTTTAGCTTCTTGAAATTACATATTTTAACTTACCTTATGCAACACACTGCATATTTTTTCCCTATGTGTCTGCAGGAGATCTGTACATAGAATGAATGATTAATGCAACAAAAAGGAGATACCCAGCATGGATTAGGGAAGATAATTTTCATTTTGGATGATTTGAACCAGAGCCTCCAGTAATTGTAAGCCTTGTAGATAAAAGTTTGAATTTCAGAGCAGTGCATATCGGACTGTCAGTGATAAATGACGGAGAAGAATGCAGTAGCCCTGGCCTCCCACATGACTAAATTGGGGCCCTTTTGGTGCCAGCTGAAAGGCTTCAACAATTTTAAGAATGGAAAAGATACAGAAATAAGGGCTAGCACCACAAAAAAAAAAAGTTTTGCTTTTTTGTGATTTTGTTTGTTTGGGGCTTTTTGTTTGGTTGGTTTGGGTTTTTTGGTTTTTTTTTAAGATATAAGACCAGTAGATATCACAGACAGAAGATAACCAGTGTAACAGGTGGGATTGATTTTCCTAACACAAACAGATAGGGAATGGCTTCAGTTTATGTTCATATAAAATTGGGTGTCTACACTAAGGGGCACAACTCAGCAGATCCACTAGCATTGGCTGATGTTTGAGGTGCATGAGGTTATTTCACAGGATTCCTTACGGCCCCTCCGGAAGGACATAGGTCTCCTATAAATCCTGTGTACTCCTACAGGACATTACAGGAAAGAAAACAAAACATCAGGTTCCCATTTATTAGGAATGTGAGTTTCAGTTTAGGTGTCAGCTGAACTAAGCACCCAAATTTCCATTGCAGCCAGTGACGAGTTGGTCAATGCAATCCCTGAGGCTCAGAAAACTACTCAGGTGTCTGATCAAGAAGTGTCTATTTTGGGGTAAACTGAACTGAGCTAAACTGCCTTGTGGCTCCACTAGATGCATTGAACTAATTTGTAAGGACTAGCTTTGGACGTGGCATAGCTAGTTCACTTGTACACACCTATGTTACAGAAAGCTTAATTTAACTGTCTTTTCTGGACTAAAGTCTAACCTATATTCAACTCTTTTTCAACAGAAAAAGAGTAAACTGAGCTACATTTGCGAGGTGATTTGCTCTCTGGAAGGGCATACCCTGAAACCCATGGAGTCATGTTTGAACTGACTTTTAGACTTCTAAGGTCAGATAATGTGAATCTATTTGCCTTTGTATTTGGAAAATTAAGGTGCTGCAATAAGATAACACTTAACAAAACTCAGAAAAATATTCCAGGAGAACTGAACTGTTTTTCCTTCTGTTGTAGAGTTGTTGAGGACAGCAACATGGATAGAGATTATCTCTGAGGAAAAAATCCACAGCTGTAGTGGATCTATCTCTGATCATCACTAAAGGCCTTGTTAACTGAGGGCAGAATCAGATTTACAGTCTATTTACATCTGCAGAACCATGTTCATTTATGGTACAGTAATAAACATAGTGTACTCATCTCTCGAGATTTACCACCATCTACTGGTTGCTTGCAATTGGTTTTCCCAAGGTTATTCTTAGTGATTTTAAACTGTTTCTGCTGTGAACAAGTGTCAGACAAAGTGATTTACAGCAACCTTTACCCAGATCATAGCACACTGTCAAATATCCTTTGCCAAGGCTTCTTGGCCGTTTTTTATTTACAGTGTTCAGGGTTGAAGGATTACTTACATGTACATTTTAGTTATTGGAGATAAGGACCCTGACAATTTTGTTCACACACTACTAACTTTATTGAATTGTCCTCTGTGTCATGGTGTACAGTCTATGCTATGAGAAGGACCCAGATTTTTGATGAAGAAGAGCAGTTATTCTGTTTCCTCTGAACTAAAACCTGCATGCTTCCAGCTTTCTACAGAAAACTCACTGTTAAATTTGTCATCCAGTTCTAGGCTTTGGGCACATTCCCAGCTGTAAGGGACAGAACATCACTAGGCTTAAGTCAGCATGCTTCTACTGCAGCAATCTCAGCCATGATAGTTTATGTTCAGAGGTGATCTGATTTAGGATTTGTAATCTTTGGCACTGAAATTCTGCCCTTCTCTCAGCTCTACCACCATGTGGCACTCCCTAAATTAAATCAGGCTTTTGTTTCAACAAACCTCAATAAAAACAAATAGCAAGGTAGATAAAATACATATGTTTGAACCTTCAAGAGAAACGCATCGAGGGTTCATGAAAACATATCTTCTGTTACCCCCGCCTCTGAGACACAGTCTGGGTTAACCTTTAAGAAGCATCCGTGATGTCATGTCCTCTTCTCACTTTGAGCATGTATTTTACAAATCCCTATTGTTTTTAATTCCGCAACTAACCTGAAGAGAATGAGGTTTATGTCTTGCTGCACAGTGCAGGCACAAAAGCATACAAAGCAATGCGTACTGAAGCACCGCCTCACTCAAAGCCAGCACAAAGCTTCTCTGTCCAGAAACAAATGGGGTCAGATCTCCTTTCCTTTGAAGCAAACAAAAAGAATTTATGTCAGCACTTAAAACGGTGCAACTTATTTCTCCTATACATCTCTGAAATTAGCCCTGCCCATTGCAGTGGCTGGTGTTAAGCTGTGTAAAGACCCATTACATTGCCTAACATCCATCACACTCTGCCTGCTCCTGAATGACCCCCAAAGGGAGGCAAAGCCAAATCAAAGGTACTCAAAATCTTGTCCGTATTGATTCAGCAATAAGATATTAGATATCAGTGTTAGAGATCACTTCACTGATATTTACAGACACCTAAGTCAACAAATTCCATCTGGACATATTTTATTCATAGTAATACCACAAAACTTTTATTATTGAGCTATTTATAGATTTGTTTATTGAACAGAATATCCAGTCTTTTACCCATAGCCAGATCCTGTTATTTCCCACTTGAAAATACAAGTAAATGTATGAAGAAAATAATGCTCATCTTTAAAAGTGTATAGATTTATAGCATTTTTTGGACAGGAGCCACAGCCTAGCCTAGCAGAATAATCATGTATCACAGTAATGTTGGCTGGAAGTAAGTCAGAGGAGAAAGACTGAACAAGGATGCTGACCTGTACTAATAAGGCTTTAGCTGCTCTCCTGTGAGCACAGAGAACATGTAAGTATATAGTATAATCATCTTAACAGTTATCTGTCATGCTATACTTTGGAAGGGCAGGCTATAAAGGATCTGTTCAGCTGGTTTGCAAAAAAAAGAAATAAAAAAATTAAAAAGTCAATTCTTTATAGTCAGCAGAATTCTTTACAAAACTTCCCAAGGAGAAAGCAGATGCTGAGTAGCACAAAATTAATCTTGTAACATACTAGCTATAAAGTACAGTAACACAAATCAATTTTGCAGACCTAAACTATCAGCTGCTGAGCATAGGAATAGTCAGCTGTATTGTGTAGGACATATGCTTGGCTCTCTGTTTTTTTACCACAAATTTCTTCTTTAGGTCCTTAGTCAGTGCGTATTGAAAACAGGGACAGAAACACAGCTTTGGATCAAGCCCTCAGCTGTGGATTTATGGTGACCAGGAACTGAGGAATACTGCAGTTGAGTCAGTGCTGCAGTGGAGAGTTGCTGGTTATGTTATCCTGCACCAGAGCCAAATTGCTCTGTGTTAGTGGAAAACCAATCACTTCTGAACCGTATAATTTTAACACAGCAAAATCTGACCCTCTAAGTGTAAAACTGCAGATGGCAATTACTGGCTTCTGCAGGAAATGAACTCACTGTGCATTTAGCACTTCTGTCCAACAGCAATTAGGTTACTTTTATAGCTGAGTGTCACTCAATGCAGCAAAACCACTGCCTGTGGCAGCAATAGCTTACAGGTTCAGCTGCAGATGAACACACTCTTTCTGGAGACAGGCATTAGCTCTTTTGCAGCTGACTGCAAAGGCAGCTGTATTCTGTGGCAGCTCAGCTCACAAAAGTTTGGGGAACAGAAATTTTCTACATGAATTTTTTGTCCCCAACCCCTGCTTCTCATTTTAATTCATAGCCAGCCTTCCTCAGGCCCCTTGTTTAGTAGGTGAAGGCATGAAAAAGACATTCAGCACTGCAAATGAAACAGTTTAGGCAGCAACAGCTCTTCCTTGAACTATTCATCTTTGAAGGCTGATATCTGCAATAAGAAAACATGGTGAATAAACACAACTGCAAAATCTGCCTTTGAGCTAGTAGGATTCATTCAATGAAGTCCCTTTGGCCCTGGCCACAAGAGACTGATACCCTCAAAAGGAATCTGCCTTCTCAATGTCTCCATTATCTTCTACACAGTACAAGGGGTCTGTTGTATCCAGCTTCTGACAAGTTGTGGGATAATCCAGCAAAGAAATTGTATAAAGTTGAAGTAGAATTAAAGATTAATTTCTTGGCTGCTGAAAGCTTGGAATGGATTGTCCAGAGAAGTTGTGGATACCCCATCCTTGGAAGTGTTCAAGGCCAGGTTGGATAGGGCTTTGAGTAAACTTGTCTAATGGAAGGTTTCCCAGCTCATGGCAAGAGGGTTGGACCAAGATGGTCCCTTCCAACCCAAATCATTCTACAATACTACGAAAATTATCTCCCCCAATAAGCCTGGTCACAGATTTTGGCTATAGTAAAGTTGCTATTCATAGCATAGTAGGCCAAATTGAATAATTTCTCTTTGATTATTTTCTAGGTCTGATGAAAAGGATTCTTAAAGTATATGTTTCCACTGCTGTCCACAAATCCATTCTTCCCTCTGCTTTCATTCAGACCTTACACTGGACAGGGGCAATATGAGCTGCCACTACCACACCTTGGTGAGGAGCCTGCAGCATATTGCAGATGCAAGGTACACAGCTGGTGAGGTAGGACAGTCCCAGTGAAACAATCTATTTGGTTTTCATCAGCCATTTATTACTTCAAGTGTCCCACTCCCTGCCTTTCCATTTTATATTGGCTGTGTCATATCTTTCCCATAGGAAGCCTTTTCTAATAAACCAGCAAAGCTAAATTTTAAATGAAAAAAATATATAAAGCTTCTATAATAATTCACCTTAATCAGCATCTGCTGATGAGTTTTGTATTTTATGACACTTTTAAAGTTTATATTTACTTACCATATCTATAAAAATGGCAATAAATCCCATAAATGTGCAACACATAGATGGGAGCTGCAGTGAATTCAAAGATGCAGCTCCTGATTACATAGCACACAGAACAATGAAGAACACATAAGTACCTCACTGCAAAATGAGAGCCATACTTGCACACAATTTTTTGTTCTTTGTGTCAGTGCTATGCAAAGGCAATTATGTTTATTGATGCTTTATCAAGCACTCTGGTAGAAAGATGCAGAGGCATTGAAAGAGACATGCCTCATTTGTCTCCTAGTGCTTGACTTTTCAGATATTTCAGACACAGAGAGAACTCAAAAATTATGCACTCTCCTTTTCTCTGTGCCCCATTATAGTACTAGTTCTCGGAAAAAAAAACAACAAAACAACAAAAACAAAAACCAACAAACAAACAAAAAAAAAACACCAAAAAACCCCCATCCAAACAAACTAACAAAAAAACCAACCAAACAAAAAAACCCACAAACAAACAACAAAAAAACACAGCTTTTATAGTACAGTTGCTTATCCTGGGGAGAAAAGAAATATTTTTCATAAGACTTCATAGAATTCTGAGGTCATAAAACTGTACACCTGGTATCCTAAAAAAAAATCTATTTTTAAAAGAAACCGGGGAGGGGGGGGTGAGGGGAAAAAAAAAAAAAAAATTCAAACTCTAAACTTCAATTCTTACTCAACTTTGTTTTAAACCAGTCTTGGACTTCTTGAGTTCATGCCAACTCAGCCAAGTGTACCTGTGCATGACAGTGTTTCAATATGGAGGACATCAGCATTGCAGAGGATGCCAGGATATATCCTTGCATTTGTGGTCTTTCAGTGGCTACTATCCCCACCATCCTTCCACCCCTGTGACCATTCCACTCTGCTTCCAGAGGAGCATTAGCAGCACTGACCAAAACCATAAGCAGGGCTCATTTATCTCTCCTGTGGTTCTACCTACAGCTCTGAGCTTAAGTGGAGGCTGGGAAGGTAACACAATTATTATTGTGTTCTAATACATAATTCTTACTGTGTTTTGCAATAGCAGCTCCTTGTAGACACACTATTAGAGGAACGCAGGTGCATATCTGCAGTTTTATTTAGCCTTCAGAATGTAATATTTTATTATCTTTTTATTCTTTTTTCTTAATTCATTCCACCTGATTCATTATGACTTGCATGGATTTAATGTAAATTTAACATGCCTGGAGACCAGTAAGGAACAAAATTGCTAGAAAAGAGTTGCTGTTCCTTGATTAGTATCAGTCAGATTCAGTTGGTTACAGACTTTTTAATTGGAATACAGTTTTTGGTCTTATTCATGACCATTCATGCCAAATTTCCTCTGTATGTTCCTTATTTAACTGAATAGAGAAAGGTAAAATATTTACATTTAAAAATTTTAAATGAGCTGTTAATTGACACACCACAGCCAGGCTCACAATTAGTTTATATATCAATCAAACACCTAGTCATTGTTACTCAAATTACCATTGGGAGTTTTGTTTTTATTCTGAACAGGAAGATAGTGCTTAAATATGTAAGTGAAAACATTTTTAATTTGTTGTCACAGATGCAAAGACCATCAAACCATGAGAAACACTGTTCTTATTATTTTAGGAACTGACATAACCTATGCAAATACAGAAAAAAAGAAAAATCTAACTGGAACATTCAGATAGTCTCATATTGGAGAAATACATAGGCCAATGATGGATAACAGCCAAGGACATTAAAATATAAAAGGTCTATTCTCAAAAGACATCAGTTAATTACTACGTAGCAATTCAGTGAATGTATCATATTGTCCTGAACTCAGTTTTTATTAATATAACCATTAGTCTTGATTTCCACTGGATGCTGGAAATGGCTGGTCAATAATGCAGAAACCTGTGGGATGCTTTTGCAAATATTATGGAAACAAATATGCTGATTAACAACTCATCACAGTAGACTGTCAACAAACCTTCTCATAGGCTTAAGCTGAATGTTCTCCCACCATCCAAAATAGCTTGCTCTTACCCAAGCTTGTCTCCACTTCATTTTTTTATTAGCTCTGAACTTCTGCAGCCTCTGAGCAGGATCCTGAGGTACCAGATGTACCAAATGCAGACAAGAGTAGCTGTTCTTGAGAGATAGTGATTTACTTTTACATCTTCTGCCAATTCATGCCCTACTTTCTCAGGAAAAGAGGTGCAGCCTCCCTCCTCCCCCAGATCTCTTTGGAAAACAAGGACTTGACTTTTCCCATTTGTCCCATCTATAATTTGGCTTTCCAAGACTGACAGGACTGTACCCTGACAAAGCAGACCTGTGTGAGCCCCCTTGCCCCTGGTACATTCTGCGATTATGAAATGTGGAGGATGGAGAACTAGAGGCCAAGTGGGGCCTCAGGACCCTTCTAAGGAGCTTTGGTATCTCAGTGTCTGGGATCATCCCCATGTCCTGTGCCGAGCTGTGTGGTTTAGAGACCTACCCTCAGCTAGCTTGCCTTCAAACAGTTGGATGCATCAGTCTTAGGGTTTTGTTGGTGCAGATTTTTTATTTTAACTGTGGTCTCTGAACCCCAGAATACCTACAAATGATTATTAAGAAGTTTACAAAAAGTAGCTATGAAAACCAGAACTGCCATCCCCATTAATTGTTTTGGGTCCCTGGCTCCACTGGATGGCAAAGTTCTGCTGGCCACAGAAACTCCTGTCCTCAGGGCTGGTTAAGGTCTCTGCCTTCAAGCTCTGCTCCCGCTCTCTTCCCTCATGGCTCTTCCTGTGCACAAGAACTGATGAAAACACCTTGAACTCGCCCTGTGCCTTATCCAGATGTGCCTTTAGGAGTCATGCCTGTACATTTTAGATGAAAAATAATTAATAAACCAGACCACTAGCTTTTTGTTAATTTACTTGCAGGACAGATTTAGATCCCAGTAACTGAAAAAAAAAGACTTGTACATGGCAGCCTAACCAGACATGTAGACAGTTATGGGGTGTCCAAGATCAATTCCAATTCACAGAGGATGCTACCCAGGACCTGAAGTAAGAAATTTCATTTCTGGCTTTAATGAAAACTGCATTCTACATTTGGTCAACAAGATTTCTTGCAGCAATAAAGTGCACTTTTTACAGTGTGCCTCTACTGTGGGAGTAATAATGCACTAAGCTCCATAGAGGTCCCAGGTTATTAAAATAACTCTACCTGCTAGCTCTACAAATAATTGTTCAGTAGTTATTTAATAACTGTTAAATATAATTAGCATGAATATTGATATAAATATTCAATAACAAAATGTTAATCTTATTAAATATTAAACAATTTCAAGAGTATCCTGGGAACTTACTTAGTCTCAATAAAAAATTGATTCTTTTCCTCTGTAACACAGGGTATGAACAAACATTCAGCTGTTTTGTATTAGGGAACTCAGCTGATTTCAATGAACTTAAAAAAACTAGGTTGCTGTATCAGACCTTACACTCACATGTTATTGCTGATGTTCAGGTATGAACACAGGTATAAAATTTGTTATTGATTGGATTTTATTAGGAAAGTCTGAAGTCCTACAACAAGTTAGCAGAGAACATAACAGATTACATTGAATCTTTCCACTACCTTATCCTTTATGTTGGCCTTTAGAAGTGCAAATGCTCATGCAGTAATTTGACATGCAGTAACAGAAACACATTCAGATCATACTTACATGGACAAAAACCACATTCCCAATGTGTTTGTCAGGCTGCTCATTCATGACTAACAGTGTAAAATGGACAGAAAGAGCCTCAAATCAGCAGGGATTCATGTAGAGAGCTTGCAGTGCTACCATATCACTCAAAAATTATCTACGTCTTAGAGGATGGAATTGTTTAAGTTGGAAAAGACTTTTAGGATCATCAAGCCCAACCAGGCACTGCCACCATGTTTACCACTAAACCATATCCTCAAGTGACATATTGACACATTTTGTGAACACTCTCAGGAATGGCGACTCCACCACTTCCACAGACAGCTTGTTCCAGTGCTTGACCATACTCTCCATGAAGAAATTATTCCTAATAGCTAATCTAAATCTCTCCTGTTGTCCTGTCACTTGTTTCCTGGGAAAAGAGACTGACACTTACCTGTCTTTCCTTCCAGGTACTTATATAGAGAGATAAAGTCCCCCATAAACCTCATTTTGTCCAGACTAAACAACCACAACTCCCTCAGCTACTCCTCACAGGACTAGTTCTCCAAAGTTCAAATAATCATACAGTAAAGCAACAACCTCATACACCTTACCTATGAAATTCTAGAATTTTCACATCTGAAGTGCTGTGATTACACCCATGATTGTCAGTAAACTGGCAAAATTAGAGAGCATTCAGAGTAAAGCAGTAAAATTGCTCTAGCAGCTGAAAGGTTAAATTATAACATCAAGGTCAAAAGTTAAAAACATGAATAGATTGAGTTAAAAAATGTGTTGTGAGTAATGTGTAAAATTGAATGGCTTATAAAACCACAGAGGTGTTGAGTATTTGTTTAGTGAGATGCACAAAACAGCAATTAGGGTTAATGGGATACAAAGAGGAAAAATGATGTGTTGAATAGTTATCGGGATGTGTTGTGTGTCAAAGCCTAATTCATCAAGTTGTGAAAAATGTTAATGCTGGATATGGTAGAACATTAACATTTTTCAAATTAAAAATATACTAGGCAAGCACAAAAAGTAGTGTCAGGAAAAATCAGGCTGTTCTGACACCATTTGTTGCTGTTGTTTTAACTGCAGCTATATAAACAATCCCTCAGAAGAGCAATGAAGTTGCACTGGTACAAATGGGAGTGATGCCACCAGTCAGTTCTACAGATAGAAAAGATTATTGCTGGGGGAAGTTCTTTTGCAGTTAGATTTAATTGGAAGTGCTTATATAGTTGGGCTTAAAATACTGGTCCTCTGACCCAAGTTATGGACCACTCTTCTGTTCCCATGTGTGCTGGTTTAGAGTTAAACTGGCAGGAGAAATGAATCCAACCCAGAATGAGATTGCAAGTCAGAATAACGATTTAATAAAAAGATCACAATAAATACACTGATCCAGAAGAAAAAAACATTTGACCCACAAAAACAGATGTGCAGCCCAGCTCAGTGGGGAACGAGCAGAATGGAGCTCACCAACCCCTATGCTGAACGCCACATGGTCCCCTCTGGTAGTTTATCCTTGACAGGAGGCA